>OZ026622.1:96015601-96618101 GCA_964020975.1 Hermodice carunculata
ACTGTAAGTTATAAAATGGTCCTCAAGAGCCCTGTTTACTGTTCTCTCTCAGCTTCTCTTCTTCTCACTGTCTTAAATTTAGTTGTACACCCAAACACTGCCACGCAGATTCAGTAATCAAGGCAAAGGAAATTAAACATCCCTGTAATATTGTAATGATATTAAGCTGCCCTTGCTGTGCGTGACAACACTTCTGTCAAGAAGAAATTGTGAATTAAGTGTCCCTCTATTTGATTCAATTCTCATTGTCATTGATTACGTACAGGCAAAGACTCATCACGCTGTTCTGTTGATGTCATGGGGGAAATCATAACCAATAACACTCCACTGTCTGGAAGCTAATTAAGTTTGGTGAGGTAATCATGGTAATGCGTTCTATACATAAGTCATGTACAGGAATGTTATGCTGTAATGTCCCATCCATGTGTATCTTTTAGTTTATTTGACAGTACTCCCTTATCATGTGTATCTTTTAGTTTGTTTGACAGTACTCCCTCACCATGTGTATCTTTTAGTTTATTTAACAGTACTCCTTTATCATGCATATCTTTTAGTTTACTTGACAGTACTCCCTTATCAGGTGCATCTTTTAGTTTATTTGACAGTACTCCCTCACAAGTGTATCTTTTAGTTTATCTGACAGTACTCCCTCAGCATGTGTATCTTTTAGTTTATCTGACAGTACTCCCTCAGCATGTGTATCTTTTAGTTTATCTGACAGTACTCCCTCAGCATGTGTATCTTTTAGTCTATTTGACAGTACTCCCTCACCATGTGTATCTTTTAGCTTATTTGACAGTACTCCCTCATCATGTGTATCTTTTAGTTTATTTGACAGTACTCCCTTACTATGTGTATCTTTTAGTTTATTTGACAGGACTCCCTTATCATGCATATCTTTTAGTTTACTTGACAGTACTCCCTCACCATGTGTATCTTTCAGTTTATTTGACAGTACTCCCTCACCATGTGTATCTTTTAGTTTACTTGACAGTACTCCCTCACCATGTGTATCTTTCAGTTTATTTGACAGTACTCCCTCACCATGTGTATCTTTTAGTTTACTTGACAGTACTCCCTCATCAGGTGTATCTTTTTAGTTTATTTAACAGTACTCCCTCACCATGTGTATCTTTTAGTTTATTTGACAGTACTCCCTCATCATAATGCTGGTGGAGGGGTCCAGAGAGCAAACTGTGTTACAGTAAAACCACCATACGATACAGCGACTTTTAACATAATGGGGGGGGGGGGGTATTTCAGTGGGAAACACCCACCACATTATATCAAGAGCCATCTTGTAATGAGGGGTTAAAAGGGCATACACTGTACATGTATGGGTCCGACTGCCCCTCAGAAAACTTAACATGATCAAAGGACAAGAAATTAAAGGTGTATCTAATGCTCAGAATTGGAGAACTCAACATTTTAAGTTCCTTCTTATCATAAAATTGTTCTACAAGAAATCTGCCAGTCTTGGTCTATTTAAACACCAATGTAAGACCAGGCGAGTGCCCTGGAGGCAGATGTGCCGGTTTGTTATTTCTTACAGTCTGACCGGTTTCGCCCTGTTACCGGGCTCTTCAGAGACTGAATTTAACGGATGCGTCAACTCTTTATATACCGTACGGTAACACCGGCCCTAGTAACGTAGATCACGTAGGGTTGTGACGCTCAGTAAATTTGAGTCAACAACTGTCTACTGTGTACGTAGAGCAGTGGTGCAGATGACACGTGAGTCTGGCCAAATGTGACGTCACGTGGCCTGAGTGTAAATGCTTGTAACCAAGGATAGTACAGTTTTGCCTTTGGTTTGAATAAGATGGAGTCCTTATTGAATATAGTCCATATTGCATATGTTATGGATTGTATGAATAATCAATTGTCGTGAATATGTATGGGAGAGTTCACCTAAATGATTGTGTCCTCCACATCCATGGGAAATAATATTATTTCCATTAAAGAAGGTGCGATCCGTTAAAACACAGAATAAGCATTCTGTTGTCAGTGGAACAAACCATGTCATGAGAAATAGGCTCGGGAATTTAAATTTAAACACCAGGTTAACCCTTCATATCACTAGGTAACTCTTCTTTACATAATTATTGCTTGCCAGTATTTTGGGTTGTTTTTTTTTAAATAATCTATTGTATTTGTGTCTTTGTCCAGAACCACTTCCTAGTAGTCATTACCGTATTCCGCAGTCTGAACTCTCTACTCTCCATAAGCTAACCTGTCACTGTCTAACCTATATACATATGGAAGTACTATTGTCCATATTGCACACGTTCCTCGGTAGATTTTTGACATAGGTTGTTTTAGCCCAAAGAATATAAAGGGATGTAGGCTTTGAGTCTGAAATTTGTAAAACAAAGCGAGGGTCTGGCTCCGTCTTTTGTGTCGTATTAGTTTGACCGGTTTCACCAGCTGAGTGGCTCTTCAGGAACTGAACATTTCAATGGCTGCAGCACGGTACTGCTAAACCCTTAGCATACGTTTGTTACTTGACAAAAATAAAGTTTTGATTTTATTTTTGGATAACATATGGTCTCCCAGTTATAATTGTACAGGTACATTGTCCGGTAATGTCCAACGCTAACTCTGAACCATAATTTTTCTGGCAAAACTGACCATAAAATATGCATTGAAAATCAAAGGGTGAAGGCAATCTGCGAAATCCCACTATTAAATAACATCCCAATAGACTGCCTCTCCTTGCTACAAAATTAATGAATTTTAAGTTGGGAAGCTGGAAGTGGCCTTCCTATCACAGACAAGGCTACATCCAGGACACCACAGTGTGACTATCACAGCAATAAAGATAATAACTTTACAGTTACTGAGGGGGGTAAAGGGGGTTTTCATTCTGACACACTGGGCATTGTTATTTGTGATACTTGTGTACTGGAAGCCCACTTATTTTCTGTTCTTCTAACAAGAAATTAGTTCTAAATTTTATTTTTCATATACATTGCACTGAAGCAAAATTATAGTCTGTACCGGCATAGTGGGACCCCCACCCCTACCCCCTTAACCCTCCTTTGCGCTATGCTCTTGACAGTAGCTTCCTACTTTTTCTATCATTGATTTTGGCAAGGCCACATTTGTTACCAGGGTTTCTGCAGTGTACCTTACAAAGGGTAATTAACCGTATAGTAGTCCCTCTTTTGAAAGACCCCCCCTCCCCCCTATTGGCAGACCAACTGCTGAGCCTGACCACTGACCACCCAAAATGATTCCCTGAGACTACTTGTCCATCCATTCCCCATTTCAGATAAATAAAACCCATCTATTTTGTATCAGAATTTGTCAAACCAAGTCTACAAATCTAAACTATGCATATATTACCAATAAATAGGTAAAAACCTGACTGCAAGATGGAAAAGGGTCTAACACATGTACATCAGTCATGTTTGAATCTATACTATGGATGGGAATTCAAAGTTAAGGTCAGTTGTTGTGCATGTGTTGCAAGAGTCAAACCTCCTTTGGGAGACCACCTGCTTTATGTGACCACTTTTTGGATAGCACTAGGGATGGTCTCTCAAAGGAGGGACCACTCTACCCTTAAAAGTCATGAAGGTACTTAATAATTATGTTTACCTTAATAAATCTTCTAACTTATCATATCCTAGAATGTATTTGAGAGCCCCAAGTCCAGTTTCCCCATCAGACTATGCATCAAATGAGAATATTTGTGAGTACAGTGGTACCTGCCATACAGTGGTACCTGCCATACAGTGGTACTTGTCATACAGTGGTACCTGCAATACAGTGGTACCTGTCATACAGTGGTACCTGCCATACAGTGGTACCTGCCATGCCATACAGTGGTACCTGCCATGCAGTGGTACTTGTCATACAGTGGTACCTGCCATGCAGTGGTACTTGTCATACAGTGGTACCTGCCATACAGTGGTACCTGTCATGCAGTGGTACCTGCTATACAGTGGTACCTGTCATACAGTAGTACCTGCCATACAGTGCTACCTGTCATTCAGTGGTACCTGCCATACAGTGGTACCTGTCATGCAGTGGTACCTGCTATACAGTGGTACCTGTCATACAGTAGTACCTGTCATACAGTGGTACCTGCCATACAGTAGTACCTGTCATACAGTGGTACCTGCCATACAGTGGTACCTGCCATACAGTGGTACCTGTCATGCAGTGGTACCTGCTATACAGTGGTACCTGTCATACAGTAGTACCTGCCATACAGTGGTACCTGTCATTCAGTGGTACCTGCCATACAGTGGTACCTGTCATGCAGTGGTACCTGCTATACAGTGGTACCTGTCATACAGTAGTACCTGCCATACAGTGCTACCTGTCATTCAGTGGTACCTGCCATACAGTGGTACCTGTCATGCAGTGGTACCTGCTATACAGTGGTACCTGTCATACAGTAGTACCTGTCATACAGTGGTACCTGCCATGCAGTGGTACCTGTCAACTTTTATGTATCAATATTCTGTGTTGCATTGACATTTAGACAAAATTAAATGTGTGCAGCGATGTTTGCATGGATTGGCTGATGTGAGAGGGTAACAAAGGTTGAAATATCGGTTTCATGAAGACATCCATGTAAGGTGGTCATAGAGTTTGCAAATTCAAGGCTGCATAAAATGGAAGTTACATGCAGGCGGTAATGGACAAAAGAATAAAAATCTGGTTTAGCATAATTGCAAAAGGACTTGCTGACCCTAGCGTTGCAGTCAGTGTTACGGTGGTGCTACATGTAGGCAGTTAACATGTACTGACACAACCCACTTTGCTGCTGTCTGGTGCATCCAACTTTGCTGTCAACTTAGTTCAACTGCATCTTCCCTGGATCATAAGCATGTCTAGATTTGTAAGAAATAAAAATTTGATATATACAAGAGGTACATGTATATGGCAATATTTGTAGCCATTTTGTGAGCTGGTAAAAGGGTTTTCTATACTGATGTAATGCGCATTTTTATTTACAGTATCTGTGTACTGGAAACCCTATATTTTCCATTTTTCATACAAGCCAAACTTTCTTATTTTCTGTACCTTCTACTAGGGCAATATCATTACCTGTATCAAAGTTCAAGTTGGTTTATTGCTCATGACATGTACCTGAGGTACAGAGTGGACTTTAATACAGATATGACAAATAACCTTACTGTCAGACCACATGTACACTAGTCCTGAACTCAGCTTGTACGGATGTCGGATGTCGTAGTGAGAGAAAAGATTATACAATATATGGGACAAACACAGTATCAGCAGCAGTGTGCTGGGATCCCCTTACCCCCTCCCCTCCGCTCTTATCTGATCTGATCTGATAAGAGGGTCCTTTGAGAAGTCAGTACAGCTTGTGCTGGTTGCTGTGGCTATAATTTGTGATACAGTCAAACCTTATTATAAGGACACTGAGATATCTGACACATTCAATAAATGACACAAACGTTCATGGAAAAAGGTTTATTTTCTTTGTTATTTGACTCATTTATCTGACACATTCAATTATCTGACGCATTTCTTCGGGAACAGATAGCGTCATTATAACGAGTTTTCACTGTACAATGACTGATCCCCAATGTTGAGGGGGTTTGCTCACTGAAATACTGAGCTGTGCCATGTTTTGTTTCATCGCAGGCTGCAAGGTAGAAGAAAACCTCATTAAACATTGGTCACATAACTGATGTACTCATTTAACAAAACATTTCAGGGACTTGACCAACCTCCTTCGCTGTTTGACTTATCAGATAGCTGATGCATTTAACAGGGGACAGATGGCGCCATTTTAACAAGATACTTAGTTAATATCCCTATATTTTATGAACATTCAAGAAATATATCTGTATTGTATGTATCTCGATACATATTTGAGCAAATGCCCCATCAATGCCCAAGCTTTAATATTCCTTTATAAACTTGGCACAGGTTGGTCACTTGGACATGCTATGAGACTATCTGGGATTGCCTCCTCCCATAAATACATTTGAGAGACAAAAGCACCCAAAAACTATATGCAATTTGCATATACGTTGTCACGCCATGTCACTGGACAATGGAGGTGTGACTATAAATAGTCTGAGCAAACAACAAAGCTCACCCAAGACGTTACCTGTAAGTCTCGTTGTTAGCAACATCTATTGATGTCAACATACTGTATCACCATGTAACCTATGTTACGTGTTAAACAGTATCATGCTGCAGCCCTTGAAATATTCAGTTCCTGACGAGCCTCACAACTGGCGAAACCGGTCGACCTTCCAATACGGCACAAAGACAGAGCCAGACCCTTGCTTCATTTCACAAATTTTGCCATTATAACAAGGTTCCACTGTATATAGGATAGACCATAGCATAGGCCCCGGAAATGTACATGGGATAGACCATTGTATAGGCCCCGGAAATGTATATAGGATAGACCATTGTATAGGCCACGGAAATGTATATAGGATAGACCATTGTATAGGCCCCGGAAATGTATATAGGATAGACCATTGTATAGGCCCTGGAAATGTATATAGGATAGACCATTGTATAGGCCCTGGAAATGCACCTTTTGTTGGCAGAATTTTACATAATAGAGAATTTCCAAATTTTACTAGACAATACAGAATTGCACACTGTCCCTCTATCACTTGACATGCTGCCAAATTTTATCAAAATCATACATCATGTCTTCTGGATCAATGGAACTACATGTAACATTCTCTAATGAAAAATGATTGATGGATGAACAAAATGTTTGAGATTAATATGACTTATGCAACATTCTCTACTGCAATATGATTGATGGGGATATAACATGACTGATAATGTCTTACTGTAAATCCCATGACTCTCGAAGCTGTACTATCAAGTCTCCATTGGTTTATCATGGGCTACTATTATAACTTTCTTCACACACAAGATAAAAAGTACAATCTGACATATATCATTAGCCACCGTAATTTACCACATTCCTCCCAATAAGGTCCCCCCTCTAATAAGACACATACACACACACTCCACCCCTTGGAATCTGAATGATCAGAAACTAGACCAAAAATTCTACACTTGATGATGTTTTGACAGTATTTTACCAATAACATTCAAAGTATGCTCCTGGGGTTTATCATGAAAGAAAAACAAATTGTGCACAAATTTACCAGTTTTTGAAAAAAGTTGCTGAATATTTCTTCACCATAAACAGCCATGAAAGATGTCCAAAAATTGGCAAATATGAACACAAGAGGGCTTTGGTATGGAAAAAAGAATACCCAAGTACCCCAGTTTGGACATACCCTTTACCCCCTCTCATATGCAGACCCAGTACTAAGCTTCTTTTTACAGTCTGCCAACAACTCAACTGAGAAGCATATACATGGAGCTTAGTCTACTCAGCAAACAAGCCAAGGGTCTACACCATGGCTGTGTGCTGTTGAATAGAGGATGCACTGTGTTCCTGCATGGTAGATGCTCACTAGTATGTGACACATCAAACATCCTTGCTTTATCACCGTTAATGACTTTTTCCCACTCAAAAACCTTGCATTCCTTTTTTTCATTTGAGGAATGTAAGCTCATAAATCATCCGATCCACCAGTCTTCAAATTTGTCACAGTGTCACGAAAATGCATGCATTAATCACCTACAGACATGAAGCATGCTCTATTGAATATTTTTCAAAGACATTTTTCATATGTGTAAATTATTTTTTCTATTTGGACTTGATGGTCCAATGCAAAGTTTTAAAAACACAAATATTTTGCTGGATATGTTATAAATCAGCTTCTTCCTTGAAAGTCAGATTTCCCATTCAGCACCTTATTGCTGGCTGCATGCACACAGAAAGAGTGGGACTTCAACCAGGATCAAGACCTCCCCTCATCATGACCTGAATGCTGAATATTTGCTTTGTGTCACTGATTATAAGCACAGCCTGGTTTATATCATGATCCTCATTTTTCATTTTATGCAAATGACATACTTGTGTATTACCTTGATTGAATAATAAGGTCAAACAAGGAGCCACTGTCAGCAATACATGTGTTATGTATTCCAGGCTCCAAAACATGCTCTGATAGTTACCCACTAAAGACCCAATATTATCCTTCAGGCTGATATGGTCTTTTTCAAAAAGTATGTGTTCCATGCATTTTGGTAAAAACAAAAATAAAAAACAAAATGTTCCATGTCTGTTTATTCATGTTTTAGAGGCAGACTGTGACAGGAACAAACATAAACAGAACATAACTTGGCTAACAGAATCCAGGTATTAATAATAGGGACATGTTGCAGCATATTTGACTTTTTGAGATACAAATGTTCCATCCTCTTTGTACCACATGTATGTCTAAAAACAGTAATCTCCTCAGTCCCTCAACAGAATTCACCCTCCTTTGCAGCCAGTGTGCTGTTATCCCAAGTACTCTCACTCCCCTGTAGCCAGGCAATTAACCCTCCATTGAGGCTCATTTTCTGGTGCAGTGGCAGCAGCATGATTGGGGGGGAGAGGTCACTGGAGACAGCAGCTTTAATCAGATGGCTAGATAACTTATACTTACAATAGGACAATGAAGTTGATGATGCCCCAGAACATCTCGGGAATGAAGGAGAGTCGCCATGGCGACCTCGACTCCAGCATTTGACCTAAAACAGAAAAAAAAATACATTAATTTCTCACCAATTTCACTTGTACCACATGATCAGCTGTAGTGTTCTCTCTGCTGTGACACAGATCAGTCTGGACTCCACTGGATTATTATGGAGCCCGGTCTTGTTTCTCCAGACAATCAACAGTACACAGGACATCTCAGATTCAATTTTCTCCTCCCCAAAGCTTAGCTGATATACATGTACTGCAAACTGTAACCTTGGTGTTCTTATGTTTTATTTTGTCCCAAATTATTGTTTACGCAAGGTTCCTTCACGTATAGATGAACCATATACAGCACTGGACCAATCGCATGTCATTACCCATTCAAACAAGAATCTAATTACCTCATTTTTTTCAATTTACATACTCTATGCATCATGTTCTGTTTCTCTGTCATATCATTTTCTGTTATAAATCAATATTCCACACCAAGTAGTGTCAATTGCAGTATCTGTGCGTGCAAAAACTGCTTGCAGCGCTGGCGTGTCACAGGGGAAGCTAAATCTATCTTCATTTTTCATGGTTTTTCCTTCAGAGCACCAGGCGCGGGGCATTGAACACGACACCTGTGTCACTCCTGTCATAAAGACCTGCCACCACAAAAACAATATCTTTGTGAAACGTTTAACCTTCTCTGGTTTAACTGTACGAAGACTGAGTCAGAGAAACTCCCTCTGGTGAGGGTGGGGCACACTGCTCCCAAGCAACATTAGGACATGCTTTGACCTGGGATATGGAAGCATGATAGATGTGTTGTACTGCTCTCATTCATTCCAACTGTTTTGTTATCAGAAAGAAATTTAGGTAGAAACATTGCAGTAGATATTTTTATGCACTGTGGTGCTTTTTTTGACAATTTGAGCAGGAAAGTGCAAACTCATCCCACATTAACCCTTCCTGTTCACATCAATAACAAGTAACCAGTATAATCATCATCAGCTTTTATTTCAGTATTGTATTTAAAATTACTGAAAAATGAAGATAACACCTGTCACAACAGACCCCCCCCCCCCCTCCCTCCGGGCAATAGCTTTGCTCAGTACACATTGTACCCCATTACAACATGCAAGTCATTGATTCTATTGTATTTTGACCTAGAAAGGGTCAATGGCAAATTTTGCTGTACATTTTGATAATTACTTTCCAGGAGAAGGGTAATAGACAAAGCCCTCATGACCAGAGTCCATTCACTGTCACCTGCACAGTCTGGCCTGTGCATGACCAGACAGCTAATGCTGGCCTGGCAATGCAAAAACCACTGACTTGGTACCAGGCACAGTCATCCAGCCACTCAAATGAAACGATGTCATCAAAGACTACTCTCCAGAAGACTTTGCTTAGTACTTTTCACCCTATATATGCCTCCAGTGAAGGGCCACCTGTCTTAAAGAGACCACAGCCTGGTCTTCCTAAGGGATGGTCTTTGAAGACAGGGCTCACTGTCCTACCTAAGCTGATGTACAGGTGTAACACGTGTAACTGTCAGATGGCAGTAACAGATGGTCATAACTAATGCTTCCATAAATGACTGAAAAGATTCAAGTAGTCAAGGGAGAAATGATTGGCAAGTAAGCATATACATAAATTGACACTGATATTTTTGTATGCATAAACAGAATAGCCTTGCATAATAAGACTGTAACATGTGTCTTGTTATTATTGTAACCCCCGGATTATCATGATCCAGTCACCTTTGGCAACCTGTCCAACTACGAGACATGAAGACAGATGTGTATTTGATATGAAACATATCATAAACAACTTTCTGTGAGATGGTTTGAAATTGTCCCAAACTATTGTCACCTGTGTACACTGCCACCAAAAAAAACCACAAAGAAACAAGAGGACACTGACAGTCCTGTGCTCAGCTGCTGACCTTACATACAACACACACTTTGACTTCCCGCTGCAATCCTCATTGACTTAAACAGTAATCAATAGGCACATGTATGCATGCATTGACCAACAGGTTCCCAAATTGAAAAATCACTGGGTGAACCAGTTTGTTAAAACCCTCCCATACGCTACATTTGCATCAAGTTTCAGAACAATCTACATGTAACTGGTATTTTTGGAGAAAATTAAAAAAAATTCTGTGCTACCTGGCACCAGGTGGCTCCACCCATCCCATAAAAATGTAACCTGTTAACCTCTTACATGCTATTCTGCAGAATCTACAGCTTTCATAACAAGCGCTGGGTACTTTACCAAGGGAGTCAAGGTATAACAGTGTAGCAAAGGATTCTGATTAAGAGGCCCTGATATAAAATTAACACTACGAAGGACTGGCAAAAACAAGTCAATCAATAACATTGTAGCAAATAATATTCCAATCGCAGGTCATGAAATCAAAAGTTTATAGGATGGGCAACAGTGGCTGTATTTTGAACAAAATAAGGAGAATTACCATTACACTACATCGACTCTGGTTGACGTAGAACATACAGGTCATATGGCTTAAAGACAATAGGATAAGGTACCACAAGTTATATGGATGAAAGACAATAGGATAAGGTACCACAAGTTATATGGCTTAAAGACAATAGGATAAGGTACCACAAGTTATATGGATGAAAGACAATAGGATAAGGTACCACAAGTTATATGGCTTAAAGACAATAGGATAAGGTACCACAAGTTATATGGCTTAAAGACAATAGGATAAGGTACCACAAGTTATATGGATGAAAGACAATAGGATAAGGTACCACAAGTTATATGGCTTAAAGACAATAGGATAAGGTACCACAAGTTATATGGATGAAAGACAATAGGATAAGGTACCACAAGTTATATGGCTTAAAGACAATAGGATAAGGTACCACAAGTTATATGGATGAAAGACAATAGGATAAGGTACCACAAGTTATAGTTACAAGCATTGCCTTGACTAGTTCTGGTACAAAGCCCTCTCTTCATGCTTTGATGCCCTGGTGTTTAGCACTGATTGGCTGAGGGGGCAAAGTGTTAAAACAAGCCTCTAATGCTCGCTACATGTCAATACCATTACAGAACATTTCCTGTGTTCACTTTGATTTTTGTAACTCTGCCAGCATAAAGACAACTGTTGCTTTTTTTTTTGAGTAAATAAAACAGAGGATTGCAATTTGTCATGGAGGCTGATTGTTGGGGTGCGTATGTTTTGATGCACTATGTATGCATGGCTGCCGCACAGAGCGTAGTTAGTGCTATCTCTGCTTTGTATTTCTGCAGATTCAGCAGCACACCATACTGTACATCTGATGACATCATCAACCACCATACTGTACATCTGTTGACATCATCAACCACCGTACTGTACATCAGATCTGATGACATCACTAACTACCATGATACTGACACATACAGCCCTCAACAGTACAAGTCAAGCCACATTACCAATCAGATTTTTTCTCTGTATTTTGCAAAAGTGTCAAGATTACTGTATACATATACATGTAACAGCAGCTGCTCTGGCAAATTGTCCCAGCAGCTATCAGTTAAGGAGGCAGATAACATTAACAGTACAGTGACATACCTGTCACACACACACAAACCGATTACCAGCACTTTAAATAATATAATCTTGTAGACATAAATGCCATGCTGTATTTTGACCAACAACACATAAAATCTGACAAGCATAAAGACACACACAGCAGAGCAGACAGTGCACAGCTCCTGGCAGCTGCTGAAGCAGGAACTGCTTCCTACTACTGGGCTGTCAGACTAGGCCACCTGTCCTATGGACTCTCAGACTAGGCCACCTGTCCTCCACACTGTCAGACTAAGCCACCTGTCCTCTGGACTGTCAGACTAGGTCACCTGTCCTCCACACTGTCAGACTAGGCCACCTGTCCTCTGGACTGTCAGACTAGGTCACCTGTCCTATGGACTGTCAGACTAAGCCACCTGTCCTCTGGACTGTCAGACTAGGTCACCTGTCCTCTGGACTGTCAGACTAGGTCACCTGTCCTATAGACTGTCAGACTAGGCCACCTGTCCTCTGGACTGTCAGACTAGGCCACCTGTCCTCTGGACTGTCAGACTAGGTCAACTGTCCTCTGGACTGTTAGACTAGGCTACCTGTCCTATGGACTCTCAGACTAGGCCACCTGTCCTATGGACTGTCAGACTAGGCCACCTGTCCTCTGGACTGTCAGACAAGGCCACCTGTCCTCTGGACTGTCAGAATAAGCCACCTGTCCTCTGGACTGTCAGACTAGGCCACCTGTCCTATGGACTGTCAGACTAGGCCACCTGTCCTCTGGACTGTCAGACTAGGTCGCCTGTCCTCTGGACTGTCAGACTAGGCCACCTGAGCTATGGACTGTCAGACTAAGCCACTTGTGCAATGGACTGTCAGACTAGGCCTCCTGTCCTCTGGACTGTCAGACTAAGCCTCCTGTCCTATGGACTCTCAGACTAGGCCACCTGTCCTCTGCATTGTCAGACTAGGCCACCAGTGCTATGGACTGTCAGACTAGGCCACCTGTCCTATGGACTGTCAGACTAGGCCGTCTGTCCTATGGACTGTCAGGCTAGGCCACCTGTCCTGTGGACTGTCAGACTAGGCCACTTGTCCTCTCTGACCATAGTTTTTAATGAAACAGGGATCAGTATCTCTGAAGATTTATCTGCAATGATCATAAGGTCAGTTGTCTTATTTAGCCTTAGCTGACATGAGAGATAACATTGCAAACAGTCTGACAACCATAGGCATACAGAAAGTAATTGTGTGTGGTATTGTCAACTCAGTTATTTATCCAGAATCACCTGATACTTGCCAAACATTAAATTGCTAATCTGTCTCTTCACTAGCTGTGACAGTGTGACAGCAGTGGTTTGTAATCTGGTGTCAGGATACCTCTGCATCATTAACCCTTTCACACACAATTAAAGCTGAATCAACAACTTTCTTGGAACAAATACGCCACCAAATGTATCCTTGGGTCAGGCTCACTTAAAGTATGGACTAAAATTGTGAATTTAACACAATCATGTATTATTTAACACTTTTTCTTTCTGCTATTGCATGATGGGAAATTCCTTAAATTTATGTTTCATTTTTGATATAAAAATGAAATTTTTCATACCTTTCTCACACATCCACACTAAAGACTTGTTCAAGTTGTTCCCCTGATACAGTAACATCTCTATTGGTTCTAGCCTTCCCCCTTGTGTTAAGACTGAGTCAACAGCTTTCCAAACCCATACCAAGGAAAGCTGTTGACTTGGGGCATTTGACCTTGATAGGGTTTATCTACAATTCTAAATCGATTTTTTTTTTTAATTAGTGTTGAAATTAGTAGAAAACACTAAAGCAGACGACATTTGACCACCAGCTGGTTTTGGCTGGATTAACATGTTTTAAAGGGGCAAAGGTTAAAGATATTCTATTTAAAAACAATTTAAACGAAAGGTTTTGCTCCATATATAAATCTCTTTTGTGCGTACAGACAAAAACAGAACAAATATAAAATCACTGCTGAAGATCCACGTCTTATCTGGATCCAGTGTGGATGACACCCAGTGATCCAGACCCATTAAGGAGGTGAGCATCACAATATGAGACAGACAATGGGGCCACTGAGAAAAAGACATCTGTATTAACTGTACCTCCCTGTTGGTTAACATGACTAACTCATTTAACAGGGAATAGGACTTTTCTATTTTAAAATACTTAAAAACATCAAATATTGAACCTTTACGTTTTTCCCTTGATCATATTAGTTAAAATATATTGTGAAGCTGGTTTATTGATGACGTATGCACAGCTAATGATGTACCTACAGCAGACAGTATCTCAATCTGCATCTCTATCACCTCCCAACACCTTATGGCAGCCTCATTATGAGTGAAGCACAACACCACAGGAGGTGTGCAGCTGGGCAACACAGACCCATGGCTTTGACCCACATAGGGCCTACACTCAACAGGGAATCCATAGACACTGTGAATGTAGTCAGAGAGCAAAGGCTAACCACGTTGTTGCACCACTAGTCAAATTAAAAACAACACATCTACCAGGTACTGACTACAAGCTATAAAAATTTTAGATTGCTAACTGTAATAGTTTTGGAGAAATGGCCCAGAAACAACATTGGGATGGACAAACGGACAGTCGTCATTACCATATCTCTCCACCCCCCTCATGGATGGGGGATAATTAGGCACGCTGCAGTAGCATCTTAAGCAAGCATACAGGAGTACTACACACTTTAAGTATCGTATTGTGTATATGGGAATGGATAGACCCAGTTTCCTCCCGAGGTTCCTGGAAATTGATTTTACTCTCTTTTGTAATTGTAATGTGTGAAAACTTGAAGCAAACATTTGAAAATCATCTGCACCATGAACGAAGCATTTCAGCCCACGTTGAAGGTAATTAAGAGTATGCATCAGAGTCATGTTTAGGATGGCAGACATGTTACAGGTAATGTATGGCCCCACACACACTAGGCACATCATGATTAACATTCTTCACATTTGTGGTTCAATATTGCATCAGTGTCAGTCAAATGTGAATCCCTCGTGTTAAGTAAGGTTCTCTGTACACACTTCAAGCACGTTCTGGTCATTAACAAAATCAAGTCGCCATAACAATCAATATTCTCTTTATTGGCCTGAAAAACAAGACAAAAAATAAAAAGTGTTCTGGAATATACCAATACATGTATTGATATAATCTACTTCCAAATCAGCTTTCTCTAAAACCCAGCCCTCAGTTATTGGTATTCAACAGTCATACCCCGTGTGACAAACTACCCCAACAGCACCTCCAAGAGTGGTCATAAAAAGGAGGTGGTCCCTCAACAGAAGTACAATGACATGTAAAAGATGTGGGGGCTCAGAAGGCAAGTGATATCTCCCCCCCGAGTGGTCTCTCAGAGTGGACACTACTGTACCTGATTGTGTCCATGCTGAGTGCTTATACATTGACATGATACGCCACTTGGATGATACTCATTAACTTTCCTCCCTCAATTTTCTGTCACCTACATGTTGGAACTCAGCATGGCTTACATTTACCCTTTCCCCCTTGAATTAAGACTGAGTCAACAGCTTTCCTTGGCATGGGTTGGGTACTAAGTGGCCAACCCATGCCAAGGAAAGCTGTTGACCTGGGTCATGTTGTCTTGACAGGTCTCATCTTCAATTCTCAGTCACATTGTTTTTCATTGCTGTTGAAATTAGTTGAAAACACTGAAGCAGACGACATTTGACCACCAGCCGGTTTTGGCCGGTTTGAAGGGGAAAGGGTTAATGCATGCTTCATTGTGTAATTTGTCATTATTGATGGTTAGGCTGATCACTCAGCCAGTCTGTCAGCACACCTAGTACTAGTAGTGCACAAACTTTGTGAATATTGGTGGGCAGGCCAGACACATAAATGTTACCTGGGCCATAAAGACACATCTAACCTTAATGCCTAACCTATAACAGTTAGCCTAAAACCTAAGACCTGTTTTTTAATCTGCATTGATATGCTTTACAAAGTATGCTGTAAAGTCAATGAAACGTGATGACATTTTTGCTTCACTAGGATGGCTGGTTCACAAATTTTGTAAAATGTTGAACCTATGTTTCCCTTTAAGCACAAACATACATACACGATGCACAGACATTGACTTGTGACTCCCAAACTTTAACTTAAAGGATACAAATCCTAGAAAAAAAAGAGGATACTGAATGCTGTTTGAATAAATTTACTAAAACTGTTTGTCCCCGTGACCCTCGGAGACTACTGGAGACCCCAAAGATAATCTCTGAGTATGGAAGACCCCAACAAATAAAAAAAAATGAAAAGGGAATCGCTGTCGATCACAATCTGGAAAGACCATTTTGTCCAGCAGGACGCAAACCCATCCAACACGTCCAAGCAACACAAAAGATGCTGCAGCTGGGAAGGTGTAATGGTAAAAGCTGTGTTCTGAACAAATACAGGACATGTATTTATAAGGATTTTCTTTGTTGGCCTTTTTGACCTTGAAAAAGAGGTCTAGGTCACCAGAAAGCAAACTCATCCAAAGTCCTCATAAGATGCCTTAGTTGCGAAGGTTTGACTAAGTATTGTGTCTTAATTTGGTGAGAAGTTATTCCATTTACAATGAGACTGGATGCATGGTCACACATTTGAACCAAGATATGGTGACAAAGTTCTTCTGGCTTAGTTACTTTATACAGCTGCTCTGAAAGCACTTCACTTGTCTCTGAACGACTTGAATGAATACCTGGGGTGACACAGAGAAATTCAGTAAGTGCACGGTAACTTGATGATAAATTTATTCATTTTCCTGTTAGTTAGGTCCTTAAAGAGAGCACCCCAAGGATTATAACAGTGACAGACCACAGTCTCATCATGACAAGTGTTATTAGGATCATCATCACTGTGTACAATGCTGGAGAGAGGCCTGACCCTACAGTATTGCTGTCAGTATGGTGTGCCTTACAGGGCCACCACACCTATTGATTTTACTCTACAGCTGCAGTGTGCTTTCACAGGCAGCATGCCTTGCTACCATCCACCTAGCTTGGAGCAGTCCACGTTAGCTCTGCACAGTAATATAAATGGTGGCTGGCTAGTGGGACGGACTGCTGTATGAGAGCTGACAGTCAAGCTGGCCAGTCTCTGGATATGTCTACTTGGTGTTAAACTACTCTGTGACCTGCTACTGTGGTCTCCATAGACTACTCACCTTAATGTAAGTAGCTTGATTGATTGACTTTTTTTAATGCAGATTTGCTCATCGAATTACTGGCCTGCTGTTGAAAATTCGCTTCCTACCAGAAGCAGGTTTCTACGTGTAAGTACATGGAGGAAGCCAGTCCCCGATTTACCTGCCTGGTGTTTTTAGGCATTGAGTTATGTGACATATAGAACCCCAAGTACTTGTACTTTAATGTGATCTGTATAAGCAGTTAACATTCCGATCACCTTGCATACATAGAAATGGCTCCACTTCCACCTCGTACTGTAACTGACACATGCTTCGCCAAGAAGCAGCAGGAACCGTTACACCAGCTGAGCGGTTAGTAGGCTAACAATATTTGGAGGAAGAATATTTTCACTCCATGTATTCATGAACTTGATGTAGCGGTAGCTGCTTCAAAAGACCAGTTCTCATGGGAGGCAACAGAATGCTTCCACACCAGCCTTTCTGGACAATTGACTATTTCCTAGTTAATTAGCCTACAATTAACCATCTGCTATATGGACCACTTTTACCTGGCAGAAGGGTGGTCTTAAATAGCAGGTACTATTCTGGTGACCCACTAGACGTACAATACATGTATATCATATTTAAATCATTTTTATCCCACAAACTGCTTCATGATCAATAAGTAAATATGAAGGACATGGAAGGCAGTGCAACACAACGAAGACTGAAGTGCATGATACACGTATACAAGGTACATTTATAGCTACTGCAATCTTGGCACTGGAGTCAGGGCTTGATCTCTCCGGCAATCACCTGAGAAATGATAATCATTTCCCTGTGATTTCCTCCCACGATCAACATAGAGCACTGGAGTACTACAGCAACCACTTCTACTGGTGGTTAGTTATCGTAGGTATTTGTAAGATGACACAACTACATGATTGCATGCACCTTATCCTTACCACAGTCAACGTAATCTTTCAGCGCTGATTACAGTGAATGCTGTGCACATGTGAAGTACAGTGGTCCGGTCTGGAGAGACCACACCTGGGGCAGGTCCAAAAGTGGTCACATAAAGCAGGTGGTCTCATAAAGCAGGTGGTCCTTTAACTCTTTCAGTGCAACACTTTGGACTGAGTCAACAGCTTTCCTTAGCATGCTTTGGGTGCACTGTGTCCCAAGCATGCCAAGGAAAGCTGTTGACCTGGACTATTATACTCTGTGTAACTTTAGGTATGCTAATACTTAAATGAACAGTCTTTTCACAAGGAAACATGAATCTAGCAGCCTTGTTATAATTCAGAACATATCATTTTAAGTAGTTCCACTCCAGTTGGAGTTGGCACTGAAGGAATGAACAGAGATTGAATAATAAGGAAAAGTGTTAGCACAAGGGACCTGATGTGGTCTGAAAAGGTAGGTAGTCTCTCATTGAAGTGGTCTCTCAACAGAGGGACTACTGCAGCATAATGTTCCAGAATGAGATTCAAAATTTCTCACACAGGCTTTTCCTGGGAGTACATGTACCAGCGTGCCTGTATTTCCTGGGAGTACATGTACCACATGCCTGTATTTCCTGGGAGTACATGTACCACATGCCTGTATTTCCTGGGAGTACATATACCACATGCCTGTATTTCCTGGGAGTACATATACTACATGCCTGTATTTCCTGGGAGTACATGTACCACATGCCTGTATTTCCTGGGAGTACATATACCACATGCCTGTATTTCCTGGGAGTACATATACTACATGCCTGTATTTCCTGGGAGTACATGTAGCAGCATGCCTGTATTTCCAGGGAGTACATATACCACATGCCTGTATTTCCTGGGAGTACATATACCACATGCCTGTATTTCCAGGGAGTACATATACTACATGCCTGTATTTCCTGGGAGTTCATGTACCAGCATGCATGTATTTCCAGGGAGTACATATAGCAGCGTGCCTGTATTTCCTGGGAGTACATTCCTGTTTATCTGAAAGAATTTCTATCAACCTTTTTTAGCTCAGCTGACTTGGTCAGTCATCTATCATCCATCCATCCTCTGTTCATCCACAATACACATTTCCAACTTCTCAAACCATTTAGTCAGAACCACCTCAAATTTTCTGGGACCAAGACTCTTTAAATGGTCATGACGATCGATCCATTGCTGGGGCAGTGCTAAGCATTAGCCCGTTAGCCACTGGCTAAAAAGGTGTGAACTGGCTAATAATTTTGTCATCAATTAGCCAAACTGGCTAAAGGATGTTGCACATATAAATTAAGATTGTACACACATAAAATGTGGCTACAAATTCGCAATTTATTACAAAATGATCATTATGCCTAAATCTGATTGTTTGTGGCAAATAAAATATTCTTGATTTTTTACCAAAAAATGACTCATGCAATAAAATTTTTAGAGCTAACCCCAAACAGTATCTCCAAAATGTAATTTGGTTAAGTCTGGCTGATTAGTTTTCAGCTAAGTTAGCCAGACTGGCTAAAACAATAAATTTTACTAGCGCCAGCCCAGCCTTGATTTTTTTCCATAATTTTTTTTTTTTTGGGGGGGGGGGGAGTAATTTCTTTGCAAAATCTTGGTGGGAATATACTACGGGGGAGATCTTTACAAAGTCTGTTCAAATCTTTACATTTTGGTGGTGGGGGTACTTTTAATTATTTTTATGAATCACTGGGTTTTGTTTTTTTTTTTTCATTATTCTTTTGGCAAAATCTGACAAAAAAATTCTGAAACTGCTTGACCGGCTCCTTCAAAATTTGGCAGGTCCACTTCCAGATACTGCTAGACCTTTATTTGCTCCCACAGGTGGCACTGCTTTTTCTTTACGAGTTTTTGTGTTTTCACTATTTTCAACTTCTTATCCCAAACTTCATGTCGGATTCTCTTCAAATTTGGTGGAAATGTACCTGGACCTATTTTCACTAAGCTGTTCACTAAATTGTGCTGCAGATGTTTCCTGATTTCTAACATATTATCAAAATTAGGAATTTTCAGCAAGAGTACATGTGCAAACAGTGATACTGTTTATGAATAGAGATAGCAGCAATTCTAATATATATATTGGCTTATATCTCAGTAATGGTGGATCCTAGGCCTATGATGACTGGTAAAAATTAACATGAAAGAACTTACAACTGCACAGAGTTTTGGGTTTTTTTTCTTTAATTTTGACTTTGAGTCACACTGACCCTTTGAATTACATCTTTGTAACGGGGATCCTAGGCCTATGGTTACTATTACACCCTAACAGGAAAGTACCTGTGGTGTCTCTTTGGTGTTGTTAATTTTGACCTTGAGTGATCTTGAAAGGTCAGACTGACTTATTGGCTTATATCTGGGTCACAGTGGATCCCTGACACCTTTCATATAATAAGTGACGACATCAGACTTGCGTGAGTACCGGCTTTGATATTGCAGACAGTGGTGATGATCTTAAAATGACATTGACACTATTTTGAAAATCATAAACCACTTCAGTCTGTGCATCCAGTGTGAGCTTAGCACCGGACTGTTACAGTCCTCTTGTGTGCCATACTGTGCTGGTGGGCCCTCATCAGGCATGCCAGTGTCCATCAGTGCCTTTATTACAGGAGTAACCAGACAATGGGCAATCTTTGGTCTGAAATCCATGTGTACCCCAGGCATCTGCTACATTGTAATACATGTGTACCCCAGGCATCTGCTACATTGTAATCCATGTGTACCCCAGGCATCTGCTACATTGTAATACATGTCTACCCCAGGCATCTGTTACATTGTAATACATGTGTACCCCAGGCATCTGTTACACTGTAATTCATGTGTACCCCAGGCATCTGCTACATTGTAATACATGTCTACCCCAGGCATCTGCTACATTGTAATACATGTGTACCCCAGCCATCTGCTACATTGTAATACATGTGTACCCCAGCCATCTGCTACATTGTGATACACGATGTGGTGCTGTTGTCAAAGTGGAGGTAAAACAGGCTACACAGAATTTCCAATTCCAGTGTGTATATATGTACTAAGAGTTTCAAGGCAGTTGAGCATTGCCCCTACTACACTTCAAACATATGCTATATGATTAACCCTTACAGTGCTAATCACAGGTATAGTCATTTTCTCATCACCATTAAACGTATAATTGTTAAAAGATTCACATTCCTCAGGAAGATACCTTTTCTTGAAGTACAAGCATGCACGCAAAGTACCCTGAGGAAAGCTGTTGACTCAGTCTGAAATCAGCACTTTGAAGGTTAACATGATCAAAATTTCTGGGACTGTGTGTCTCCTTAGTACACCTGTCCCAAGAGCTCTTGCATTATTATACATCCTGACCACTCATCACCTGCCACACCCATTGAGCTCCAGCTGATGTAATGGAACCTACAGCATACCTCACACCTAAAAATCACCTGAGACATATGTTGGTACCACAATCAATGCTCTCTGTGTAATTTGCATGTTTTATGAGGAGTTTCAGTATGCACTGCACACCTACATGTATAGGCAGCAATGCCAGACAGTTAAACCTGGGTAAAACTTAACAGCCAAATGCATTTTTTGTGTTGCAAAGTGTTGTGCTGGGGTTTGTAAAGGTTTGTAAAAGGTTGACAAAGGGTTTGCAAAAGGTTGACAAACAGTTGAAATGGTTGCAAACCATTTCAAAATTGTAATCAATAAGGTTGAGAAAGTGTGTGAAATGGTTGTTAACCATTAGAGGAAGGTTTAAAAGTGTTTAAAAGGGCTTTATTGCAATAAGAGGAAATAGTTTTGAAATGGTCTTGAAACTGTTAGAAATGGGTTTGAAAAAGGTTAGACTTTCACTCAAAAGGTTGGAGAAAGGTTGCAAAAGGTTGATGCATTTGGTGACTGTTAAGTTTAATGCGGGCTTAACTGTAAGTACATGGGGACTTTAAAAAGTTATGCATGTATTGAAGTTATGTGCTTAGATTACCAGGAAACAGGCAGATTGCTGTCACATCTGTCTCTGCTAGGACTGCATATTCCCCCAGACAGGAAGTAGCAGAGGACACCACTGGCCAAGGGGTCTCATGTGACTGTTCCGACCATACTATTGGTCAGAATAGGTCATGTGACCTCTTTTTTCACCAGCGCTGCCCTCTACCTCTTGCCTCCTGGCTTACACCTCACAAAGTTTCTCATGATCTGGCCACAAGAAACTGTGGAGAAGCAAGACATGAGGGCACAGATCTAACATGTACAGGCCAACTTCTCCTTTGTGTTTAAGGCCACACTAGGATGTGGAAATGACAGCAAGTCACAGAGCAGACAAAGTTTAGCCTTAACCCAATGCATGAGCTACGCCATGTAGAGTATAATCTAGTACCAACTTCACCATGTTCACCCATAAAGCTGTCATAAGAGCCTGAAATATTCAGCGACCTGGATATACAGAGCATTCCTCCTGCCACCACACAGCTTGATGTAGACGGACTTTATTTATCTTATTGATTTCAAATCACAGGTAGAACTGAGACATGGTCAAAGGCAGCCAACTATGATCAGGAACAATTTACCTGGATATAAACATGTTACTCATTACAGAAAGTACAGTACTGGTGGAGGGGGGGGGGCATATCATTATTTCTAGAAGACCATATGTCTTATATTTTTGTGTGATGATCTTTCCCACTCTAATCAATTAATTGAGTCTCTGTTCGTTGAAGTGTAGACCCCTTATGATGATGATACTGACAGCAACATGACCATTGGTGTCATTTAAGGCCACCAGGTGTCTCACTTGATTTCAGTTGTATATTTGATCTTGTATTGGACAGCACTAAGCCTCAGAAGGAACGCTGTTACATAATGGGTAATTTCAGTATTAACCTATTTAAGGCTGACAAACATGATGCTTCATCAAATTTACTGACCATAGTATACTGTCATTCTTACCTTCCATCCATCAAGAGACCCACCAGAGTATCTCATATCTCTGCCACTCTCACAGATTATATATTTTCCAATGTTCTGGTCACTTCTTACTCCTGTCAAAATGGAATTTTTTATACTGACATATTGGATCATCTTCATATATCTTCTAGATCAGTATGGACCCCGCTTCACATGCTCAACCATGTGCATGAAAAACAGATCATCAACACTACCACCCCATACCAGGTCATGTCTCAGGTGAACACAATCTCATGGCATCCTGTCCTCACTCTGTCAGATCCAAATCTAGCCACGCAAATGTTTTAAAGTGAATTTAAATGTATTTATTAACAGAAAACACTTACTAAAAATTTACTTTTGCTGATAACAACAATAAACCCTGGATTACAGAAGTAATCCACACTGCCATTAAAAGGAAAAAGAAGTTGTATCTCCAAAGTAGAAACTACCCTACAGAGACAAATATTCAATACTGAAATCACTTCAATCATGTTTAATGCTGTAAGAGGAAATTATGCTGATTTAATCCACCAAAATCATCAAAAATTAAGTATTTGGAAAGTTATCAATAACATATTGTTAAATGAAAGTTCTCCCAGGAAATTCATGCAAAATTAAAATACACAGGTAATATAATCCAAAGCATATGACACTCTCAATCATTAAATACCTTTAAGTAAAATATCATATTATGGAATTCATTTTATTGATTTGGATTGGTTTAGAAGTTATCTTTCTGATAGTAAGCAATTTGTATTTTAATCCCACTAAGTCTGACTTACTGCCAACAGTGACTCTGGTATTCCTCAAGAGTCCATTTTAGGACTCCTAATGCTGGGCCAGTGCTAAGCATTAGCCAGTTAGCCACCGACTGAAAAGGTGTGAACTGGCTAATATTTTTTTTCATCAATTTGCCAGACTGGCTAAAAAATGGGTTGGGCACTAAGCGCCCAACCATGGCAAAGAAAGCTGTTGACCTGGGGCATGTGATCTTGATTGGTCTCATCTACAATTCTCAGTCTGTTTTTCATCAATGATGAAATTAGCTGAAAACACTGCAGACGAAATTTGACCAGAAGTTGGTTTTGTCCGGCTTAAAGGGGAAATGGTTAATAGCCAAAAAAAAGGCAGATTAGATTTGGTACATCATTGCATTTGCCAACCTGTCAATCACCTTTCTGTATATTCAGAAGTATAAAAAATTACCTCCAATCTACATTATAGACAACAGCTGTGCTATATTCATTTAAAATAAGGCAGAAATATTGAAATATTAATATGGTGATTAAAAAAAGGCAGGGTGCTCAAACTTTTTTTATGAAGGGCAAAGAGGTACTGGTAAGGATAGGCTTGGTGGAGCACCCGCTGAAATGATGTGCCTAGGGACCTACTGTCCCATAATAGCCATCAGTATACATGTACAGCTGTCCTGTTATAGCCAACAATATTCAGTTGTCCCGTAATAACCAGCAAAATACAGTTGTTCTATAATAGCCAATAATATTCTGCATTAGTTTATTGGTAGCCAATCAGCTGTCTCTATTTGTACCACGTGGCTGCCCTGGAAATGTTATATTGGATCATTATATTGGACAGCTCGAGGAAATCCCCGTGCGCGCGTGACGTCATAATGCAAATGACGTTCACTGGGGCTTTTCCTTAGCTTCAGGCAAAATGTGTAAAATTTCAATGGGAAATAAATTTTGTGATTTAACTATATAGTGTTTCAGACTTCCGTATTTATACAAGGAAAATCATACAAATTGCAAAATATAACAGATGTTGGATGGCAGGTCGTCCGATATGAAGTTTACGGGACTCTGAAACGTTATATTGGGTTCGGCTTCGCCTCACCCAATATAACGTTTCATCATCCCGTAAACTTCATATTGGACTCCCTGCCATCCAATATCTGTATAATATACAGCTTTCCCATAACAACCAGTTATACACAGCTGTTCTATAATAATCAGTAATATACAGTTGCTCTATAGTAATCAGTAATATCCAGCTGTTCTATAATCGCCAGTAATATACAGCTGTCCTATAATAGCCAGTAATATACAGTTGTTCTATAACAACCAATTATACACAGCTGTTCTATAATAGCAGGTATATACAGCTGTTCTATAATCAGTAATATGCAGCTGCTCTATAATAGCCAGTAGTATATAGCTGTTCTATAATAGCCAGTAATATATAGTTCTATAATAGCCAGTAATTTGCAGCTGGCCTATAATTGCCAGTGATATAAAGTTGTTCTATAATAGCCAGTAATATAAAGCTGTTCTATCATAGCCAGTAATATATAGCTGTGCTATAATAGCCAGTAACATACAGCTGTCCTATAATAACCAGTAATATACAGCTGTCCTATAATAGCCAGTAATATACAGCTGTCCCATAACAACCAGTTATATACAGCTGTTCTATAATAATCAGTAATATACAGCTATTCTATAATAGCCAGTAATATACAGCTGTCCTATAATAGCCAGTAATATACAGCGGTTCTATAATAGCCAGTAATATACAGCTGTTCTATAATAGCCAGTAATTTGCAGCTGTCCTATAATTGCCAGTTATATACAGTTGTTCTATAACAGCCAGTAATATAAAGCTGTTCTATCATAGCCAGTAATATAAAGCTGTTGTAACATAGCCAGCAATATATAGCTGTGCTATAAAAGCCAGTAATATACAGCTGTCCTATAATAACCAGCAATATACAGCAGTTCTATCATAGCCAGTAATATACAGCTGTCCTATCACAGCCAGTAAGGCACAGGCACTGCCCACCTCAACAAGTTATATTCAATATCCAGACTGGTCTGATGAAATGCCTGACTGAAATGTCAGGGAGCAACAATATTTTGACACCATGTACACACAAGTTATGCTGGTAAATACAGGGGGAAGCTGGGATATACATTACACGTATTCCTTACCAGCCTGCCCATGATCAATGGAAAGTGATAAAAATTGAGTGACAGCAGATGCCCAATCTCCACCTGTTTGCTGGCTACACAGCACATACTGCAGTCAACACAGCCACATACAGTCTCATCTCCCTTCACCTTCCAGGCTCTGAAGTAGCAAGGCTGTAATGACCTGTACCAATAATACATTTTTCCTAGATACATTTGTTTAGGAAAGCTCTGTAAAAAATGATACAATGTCAGATGGTTCCCTAGTTACAAGGCCGCCCTATGAGTCAACTCCAGTTTCTTGGCACTACTTTGCACACATATTAGGTTTCCCTGTAAAATATTGATACATATATAATATCTCAAAAGAAGCCACTTATCCCTCCTCTAGACCATCAGAGACAGTTTGGCGAAACCCAGACAACTGCTCCCCTCAGTAATCTCTTTTTTAACAATACTGATTTGTTAAATAGTGAGAGCGCAGGCAATTCACAGGAAGAAATATACAGCACTGAGGTAAGCAATAGCTCCAGATAACGATTTGTGAAACTGCACATATAGATGTATATGCTGGCCCTGGCACGAGACCAACCTAAACAAGAGGCCATTCCTTGCATGACAGTTCCCTGCATCACAGTTCCCTGTATGACAATTCCCTGTTCCCCGTACAGTAGTACCTGCTATTTATGACCACCCTTAATGCCAAACAAAAGTGGTCACATATGACGGGTGGTCTTTCACTGCAGATAAGCTAGCAAAGAATTAAAGGCCAGTGTCTTGAAAGGGTGGTCTTAAAAATTAGTGTGGTCCTTCATGACAGGTGGTCTTTACAGCAGGTACCACTGTATAACTGTTTAGTGTATGACAGTTCCCTGTATGACAGTTCCCTATATGAAAGTTCCTTGTACGACAGTTCCCTGTATGACAGTTCCCTGTATGAAAGTTATCTGCATGACAGTTCCAGTATGCTATGTGACCAATATAAGACTGTGTGAAAACATCTGGGCCACATTAGTGTATATGAAGTAGTTCCCATCATAAACTATGCTGATAACTTTTGATTTCCTGTGACTCTGTGCCACTCCATACTAAAAAAATATACATCAAAAAAAACCACAGTAAAAATGTACACTTCTATGCCACTGTTTGTAAAAAAATATACACTTCTGTATTACACAAGAAAAACTTTACACTAATGTCTCATTCTTGATAAAACATATATACTTCTGTATCACTTGATACAAAATATACACTTATAATGTCTCATCCTTGGCAAAAAATATACTTCTGTCTCAGCCCTGATAAACATATACACTTTCCTCTCATCCTTGAAAAAACAGTCGACTATTGTTTCATCTGGTCCATCACCTTGCAATTTGAGAGGAGAGTTACTGGCCACCAGATAACAGTGTGTCCTTATTGTTGGATATTCTTGGTTAACCCTTTCCCCCTTAAGACTAAGTCAACAGCTTTGTTTGTCATGATTGCATATTAAAGTGCCCAAGCCACCATACCAAGGACTGCTGTTGACCTGGGCCAGGTTATCTTGAGAGGTCTCATCAACAATTCTCACTCAAATTGTTTTTCACTACCGTTAAAACTAGTCAAAAACACAGAAGCAGAAAACATTTGACCACCCGCCATTTTCGCTGGTTTATGGGGCAAAGGGTTAAAAACGCATGGTCACTGAGGTCTGGCCAGACGAGCACAGCCCCAGCCACACGTAACCCTGGGCAGAGATGCCAACAACAAAAATAATCACCCTAAGGATATTACCTCCAGACTTATCTCTCTTCAGGGACTTTCTTTAAAGAGATCACAAGCATAAAAACACAGAGCAAACAAAATGTGGGGATTACTTTCTTCTGCATATTATGCCCTGGTGACCAAGGCACAGATTTAACATTTCTGTGGATGTCGGATAACACCGATAAAAGCGTTGACAGCTTCCATAAACTCTGCCCCATTACTTGGGCATAAAGTCTTATGTTAGCTGGGTGTTATAATTCTGCCTTCCACTAAACATATAACCTCAGCTTACTGGCCATAGCCTGGTGATGTCAACATGGATATTTAGCAGATGTATTCAAATATTGAGGCTTTCTAAAATTGCAGGATGGAAAATTTACAGCACGATCATGGCCAATAGAGATCTTCAACTCTTTCAGATGTCAGAGTTTTTAACTTACACAGGTCTACATCACTGCTCACCAGGACAGATTGTAATTTGTAATTTTATGTGTATTTGGCCCCATACACAACCCAACACACAATTTTTGTGGGCTAGAGGTGTGCATCCCCATAAGATTCTATGTTAAAGTAAAATTCAATACGTTAAATAGGTTTACAGAAAAAGATATCAAATTTACAGGAGTATTTGAACTACATACAGCCATTTACCATAAGAAAGTTAATGTTTCTAGGTAGAATAGTTGTAAAGTTACATAGATGCAAATTACAATGGAAACTAATTGTAATACACATACCCAGCTTACCTACCCACAGAGCCCTCTACTGAGAACACCCAGGAACCAGCTGATCATGAGCTTACCTATTTTTTATCTGAATTACTGAATGGTGGACGAATCACTAACGGTAGTAGGCAATGGGCCACTGTTTACTGCCTGGGTGGACTCTTAGACCAGAATCTTAACAGTAGTAGGCAGTTGGCCACTGTTTACTGCCTGGGTGGACTCTTTACTGCCTGGGTGAGCGCTTTACTGCCTGGGTGAGCTCTTTACTGCCTGGGTGGACTCTTTACTGCCTGGGTGAGCTCTTTACTGCCTGGGTGAGCTCTTTACTGCCTGGGTGGACTCTTTACTGCCTGGGTGAGTGCTTTACTGCCTGGGTGAGCTCTTTACTGCCTGGGTGGACTCTTTACTGCCTGGGTGGACTCTTTACTGCCTGGGTGAGCGCTTTACTGCCTGGGTGAGCTCTTTACTGCCTGGGTGAGCTCTTTACTGCCTGGGTGGACTCTTTACTGCCTGAGCTCTTTACTGCCTGGGTGGGCTCTTTACTGCCTGGGTGGGCTCTTTACTGCCTGGGTGGACTCTTTACTGCCTGGGTGGGCTCTTTACTGCCTGGGTGGGCTCTTTACTGCCTGGGTGGGCTCTTTACTGCCTGGGTGGACTCTTTACTGCCTGGGTGAGCTCTTTACTGCCTGGGTGAGCTCTTTACTGCCTGGGTGGACTCTTTACTGCCTGGGTGGACTCTTTACTGCCTGGGTGAGCTCTTTACTGCCTGGGTGAGCTCTTTACTGCCTGGGTGAGCTCTTTACTGCCTGGGTGGGCTCTTTACTGCCTGGGTGAGCTCTTTACTGCCTGGGTGAGCTCTTTACTGCCTGGGTGAGCTCTTTACTGCCTGGGTGGGCTCTTTACTGCCTGGGTGGACTCTTTACTGCCTGGGTGGACTCTTTACTGCCTGGGTGGACTCTTTACTGCCTGGGTGAGCTCTTTACTGCCTGGGTGAGCTCTTTACTGCCTGGGTGAGCTCTTTACTGCCTGGGTGGACTCTTTACTGCCTGGGTGGACTCTTTACTGCCTGGGTGGACTCTTTACTGCCTGGGTGAGCTCTTTACTGCCTGGGTGAGCTCTTTACTGCCTGGGTGAGCTCTTTACTGCCTGGGTGAGCTCTTTACTGCCTGGGTGGACTCTTTACTGCCTGGGTGAGCTCTTTACTGCCTGGGTGAGCTCTTTACTGCCTGGGTGGGCTCTTTACTGCCTGGGTGGACTCTTTACTGCCTGGGTGAGCTCTTTACTGCCTGGGTGGACTCTTTACTGCCTGGGTGGACTCTTTACTGCCTGGGTGAGCTCTTTACTGCCTGGGTGGACTCTTTACTGCCTGGGTGAGCTCTTTACTGCCTGGGTGGACTCTTTACTGCCTGGGTGAGCTCTTTACTGCCTGGGTGAGCTCTTTACTGCCTGGGTGAGCTCTTTACTGCCTGGGTGAGCTCTTCAGTTGCTATGTCATGCTTTAATGGTCATGTGATAATTCGCTTTTCTTTCATCTCTGTTGGTGGGCTGCGTCTGCCAGCCTGGCCACCAATAGCACTGGGGCATGCATAATAATTCCATGCCACAACTGCATACCTGGTTGTCTTAGTAACCATACCATGCCACAACTGCACACCTGGTTGTCTTAGTAACCATACCGTCGCCTGGCGAGGTACAGACCACTTCCTGTGCAGGGAAGCGGGATATTACTAATATTTTGGAAACAGAGAATAATTCATACTTACAGGCAGATGGAAGATTACTCTTGTAACCAATTAAGAATGCACTAAATGAATATGACCTTGGCATTTGTGAGCTCAACTGTCTCTAAAAGACACTAATTTTGTGAGAAAGGGGTGTCTAGCCCTGTCTGTGAAAGTAGCATGCCCGTGTGTCCTCCATGATAGACAGGCATGAGCCCTGTGCTTTGTAAAGGGAAATTAATATGCATGTTTGGTACTGAGGTGTTACCCACTTGTTGAGCTGACAAGGCATTATGTATAGGGGCCTGTCCCATGCTCATAATTAGCATACAATTAGCCACCTGGTGGCAGCAGCACTTACCATTACCTGTAAGAGAACAGTCAGTGCTTGTGACATCACATTAACAACTATCCTCACTTGCAGAGCATAACATCAATAAAACATGACACATATTCCACCTGACCATTGTAATATATGATGCCAATCAGTCCAGAGATGAATTCCTTCTCTGTTTTAACTATCGGCACCACATGCAGTATGTCAGTCCCCTCCATCATGATTTCATTAAAAAATTCATAAGTTAAAGATGTGAATATTTCTTATGAGCCAAAAGGTTGACACATTTATTCTCAGATGTTTAAAATTACCCATTCCTGTCCATGATGCAAACCCAGCAATGCCTTTGTTCTAACACATCTATCCTTTTTCTTCTCTTTTGTAATTCTTTTTTAAATTATCTTCACATATCATACTGCCATCATCAATAGGATGTATTCATATCTAAATGCGGTCCTACTCTAACACCTATTGAGCAAAAGAGGGAGCCACCTGCATCAGGGCAGATCCATGTATTTAGCATGCTCAAAAGTACTTTCTCAACAAAACAAACAACATAAACACACAATAATCTTAAGAAAATTCATTAACATATATTTGAAACATAAAGGATGCCTAAAATAATTAGAAATGGGCCCTCTTTTTGTTGAAAAGGTGGTATTTATGGATGTTTATGTAGTATATAATACAAATCTGCCCTGATCATGGTGGAAGCATCAGTCTGTTGCCCTTGCAACACAGGAAGTGAGCAGGATTGCAGTTAAATATGAATGTCTCCTGTTACTTGTTTGGTTTTCATTGAAATCCAAAAACCAGAGAGGCTGTTGCTTTGAGAGATCACTCCACTGAGACCCGTCTCTTAAGATCATCTTTATTGAGAACTTTGTGCCATCTTTTTCATGTTATTTGACCTGCATTGAGAGACCACCTGCTTTAAGTGGCCACTGTTGGACCTGTTGTAGAGGTGGTCTCCCACAGGAGGGACCACTGTTATAGGACAATAAATGGCTGCGTAGAGTTTGTGTCATATGCACCTGGTCTATAAAGTCTGCTGCTAGATATTGCTTCAGTTCTGACGTCATTAAGACTCTTGACTCCGTGACTGGACCACTTCATGCTCTATAACTCACTCATTAAAAAAGCAATAACGCTGCAGATACAAGTAATTCAGCAGGAAAGGAGATACTTAGGAAGGTATGAAGGTAATATTACTGGTTAAGAGTCCAAGTCAAGCTGCCAGGCACAATATGTATCTGCAGAGGAGATATGTCTTGCTTTGGACACAGACAGATCAAGACACAGCCAGACAGACAGACTACGATTAACCATCTAGGGACTAGGAGTCAATAGGTTATGCTACATGCTCCATGCATATTGTGCAAACTGGTGTTCTCAGCACACACCAAGGACAATCTTGATGACCGTTTAATGTTGAAATGAGTGGTAAACCACATTTATAACACCAGACACATTATGACAGTTTAATTTTAAAAGGAGAAAGCGGACTACAGATCTCTCAGGAATCAACTCCTCATAGTACAAAAATTCCCATATAACCACCTTGCATTCCAAGACCCAGTCTTGATGCCACACTGGACCCTGCACTACAGAAAATACCTTGAGTCCTGTTCAATGTTTTGACAGGCTACACATTCTAGTCAGGTGAAACAGCTGACAGAATTAGCGGCAGTCGATCATATTAGATGGTTACTTTTGTCTGCAACTTTTGTTGCCAAGCCAGCCCCAGGATAGACTTGCTTCCTCACAGTCAGGGAACCAGACTAAGCTAAAGTAAATTAGTCCATTAGGCAGGAACCAGAAGGCAATTACTCCTTCCTCTCTACTCGTTTCATTAACCCCTTAGTTTAAACATATTTTTATTTCAAAAAGTGATTGGAAAACAGGCAGAGCCTAGATACAAATTCCTCTTGCAACCAAGAAAGAACAAAAACATAAAAGAAACACACACAAAAAAAATTATCAAAGTCATTAACCCCTTCCATCTGTATGCATTTTGGCATGGCTTGAATATATACATTTTTTAAAAAACATTTCATCCTCGGAGAGTGGGCCTATGTCGTCAGTTCATAACTTTACTTGACACGACTTCTAAAGGTATTTAGCAATCAACCTGTACTCAGGAAGTTGCTGTCTCAATTTTATTCTGGGAAGGATGGACTTAGATTTCTCATGTCTCAAGTCTCTATTTTCACAATTTGAAATTTGCTTCCAGATCTTTTTTTTTTTTTAAAGTTAAAGGTAAGAAATGGTACAGTTATCTGGCAAAGGGTTTATGTAACCCACCAGGCCATATTTTGTTAAATGTTTACCTCCAAGTTCATCTGTCTACTAACACCACCTTTACATTCTTATAAAACATCTGTTCCATAAGCCAACAAGTCGTGAAAAATGTTTATTGAGGGTAGAGGCTGTTACATTACACCACTGCCACAATACACTTATTAAGATGACCAGAGGTCATCTGGGTACAATGAGTGTCACTGTTGTGACACCCATTTGTACTCATGGTGCATTGCAAATAGGGTTAAACATGACAACTATGTCAATTTTGACAATTGTTATGTCACAAGTGCAAGACCGAGGATGTGTAACATACACCTTGATGTTAGTTACGTGTATGTCACACCCAACTATATAAAGCATGTACATGTGACTGTTACACCAGCCTCTGATAAGACACAGCAGTGTCAAAAAAGGTCAGTTGTTATAGGGGAGAACAACTGTCATTTTGGCCTTGCCCTGGTCATATTTGCTCAATTTTTACTCTGCCAATGATGGTGACTGCTTACCCATCCTCGCAAATTGAGTTGAAAAATATTACAGCAGACAAGGAGACAGTGCGGAGGTCTTTGGCCGAGATGGGCAGCACCAATGTAACCCCAGTGCTTTCAACCTCTGACCTGTGTGCACAGTCACTGTCACAGACCCTGTATGTCGCCCTGTAGTAACAGCACTGGACGCTCAGTATCCAAACCAAGCCGTAAAATACTGTTAACCTAGTCTTAATCCAAGCGAGGAATGGTCAAACAAAAATGTATGTAAATGTAATGGTATTTCTTATGCAACTCTGCAGATGCAAAAACCTTGAAAGATAAATGTCACAAGGCAAAGGCTGCTTCAATCTGTTCATGACTGACTGACCTCCTGACATTCTGTCCGCACAGCAGCACCTCGTCCTAAACCTTACAAGACTCCCATACATCATACAAGACAAGGTAGCACCTCAGGGCATCTGCAGGAAGGCTGGAAGCCATACAGCATGCCTTCACCTGCAGGCAGGCGGCAAGCCATACAGCACGCCTTCACTTGCAGGCAGGCAGGCTGGAAGCCATACAGCACGCCTTCACTTGCAGGCAGGCAGGCTGGAAGCCATACAGCAGGCCTTCACCTGCAGGCAGGCTGGAAGCCATACAGCAGGCCTTCACCTGCAGGCAGGCTACAAGCCGTAGAGCAGGCCTTCACCTGCAGGCAGGCTGGAAGCCATACAGCACGCCTTTACCTGCAGGCAGGCTACAAGCCGTAGAACAGGCCTTCACCTGCAGGCAGGCTGGAAGCCATACAGCAGGCCTTCACCTGCAGGCAGGCTACAAGCCGTAGAGCAGGCCTTCACCTGCAGGCAGGCGGCAAGCCATACAGCAGGCCTTCACCTGCAGGCAGGCTGGAAGCCATACAGCAGGCCTTCACCTGCAGGCAGGCTACAAGCCGTAGAGCAGGCCTTCACCTGCAGGCAGGCTGGAAGCCATACAGCACGCCTTTACCTGCAGGCAGGCTACAAGCCGTAGAACAGGCCTTCACCTGCAGGCAGGCTGGAAGCCATACAGCAGGCCTTCACCTGCAGGCAGGCTACAAGCCGTAGAGCAGGCCTTCACCTGCAGGCAGGCGGCAAGCCATACAGCAGGCCTTCACCTGCAGGCAGGCTGGAAGCCATACAGCAGGCCTTCACCTGCAGGCAGGCTACAAGCCGTAGAGCAGGCCTTCACCTGCAGGCCGGCTGGAAGCCATACAGCAGGCCTTCACCTGCAGGCAGGCTGGAAGCCATACAGCACGCCTTCACCTGCAGGCAGGCTACAAGCCGTAGAGCAGGCCTTCACCTGCAGGCAGGCTGGAAGCCATACAGCAGGCCTTCACCTGCAGGCAGGCTACAAGCCGTAGAACAGGCCTTCACCTGCAGGCAGGCTACAAGCTGTACAGCAGGCTTTCACCTGCAGGCAAGCTGCAAGCCGTAGAGCAGGCCTTTACCTGCAAGCAGGCTACAAGCCGTAGAGCAGGCCTTCACCTGCAGTCAGGCTGCAAGCCATACAGCAGGCCTTCTGACCCTTCCAGAGCCATCACTCTTGCCAAAGCCCACTGCCTCAATCTCCCCAGTGTTGGAAGTGTACAATTTTATCATGATAAAAACAACACAATGGTGAGTCGGCACCCCAAGTGCAACTGGTTTTGCCCTTGTGTGGGGCTCCTCAGGCACTGAATTTTCAAGAGCTGCCAATGCTGCACTTATAGTAATGTAAACAGGGGCTGCTACATTCTATTCTATTGTTCATAGAAAATACAATTTTATAGATTAATGCTCCCTGTGGAATGACCACCAGGCTAATGTGGCTGCTCTTCTAACACAATTAAGTTGCTCTGTTAAAGGTACCACTACAAAATTACATTGAATAAATGAGGCTTTATTGCAGGAGACAACTGTACTTATAAATTCACATTGAATAAATGAGGCTTTTGTCTATGGGGGCAAATGCACTTTGTATTATGACACAGAATGGGCAAGAATTTTATTGAGCTGGGTGCATTGAATAAACAATGCAATGAGATTTCAGGCCACATACAACATTATAGAGGTCAGATTCTACATGCACACAGGTATAGGTGAACAAAAGCAATCAGATTTAATATACAAACAGGCATTGACTGGAGAATTGCAATAAGATTTTTAGACATAACTCTATGAATGCACTGATAAAAAGTGGTCATTTTTTAGGAGCTGTACCACATGCTGGCATCATGGAAAAACTGTTCCCTAGATAGAGTAGATTGTATGACAGCATAATTCCAAAAGCCGTGACTTTTTAACAAAGACTTAAGAGTTGTGGCAGAAGTAGAGGAGTTGTAGCATGTGCCGTGTTATGTATAGAATCAGCCCTAAGGAGGCAATAACTTCAGGTAGAAAGTGCGATTCCCAACTGAGCAAAACGGCTTTTGGCTCCAGCATAAATGTTGAGAAGGATGCCAGTATGACAAAAACATGTGCACATTTCAAAGGGAGCATTATTTTTTCACACTATGATTTTGCAGTATGTACATATAGAGTGAGTATTTACAATACGCAATCATTATAATGACACCATCTGTTCCCCTGAAAGGTGTCAGATAACTGAGTACATTGCATGTCACATCTAATCAAATAACTACAGAAAATGGTCTTTTTGTCCTTCAAAACTTGTGGCCTTCATTCAATATGTTGGATATTTGAGGGCCATTATACTAGAGTTACACTGAAAAGAATGAGTGTGAGTTAATATAGGAGCTGTGGCAAACCACCAGTTGACTCTGCCATGTGCAAACCAGATTTAGAGCCCAGTGGGAAGCAGAATGCCAACAAACTGACATTAAGCTACAGTTACATGCAGTCTATTTGTTGTTATTGTGTTATCATTTCCAGCTGTTCTCAGTGCAGTCTTTGCATATAAACCAGTGATATAGACATGTTACTATGTACCTGCTAGCAGCAGTGACCAGCCCCTTAGTCATGGCTCTCCACTACAGATGCCATGTACAACTTCATAATGTTAAAAATAGGAGGTAGTCTTCCTTTACTGGGGTTTCTGTGGCAATAAATCCTGTCCCAGCTGGTCTGAACAAATCAGGTGGTTGAAACCAATATATCAACACATATACACACACACACACACACATATATATATATAGCTGCCAACAGACCTTGTTCAGCAGCAAATTGGCCAGTCAAATACCAGCAAATATTGATCTTTGACCAGCACATTGTCAGCACAGAACAACCAGGTGCAGGCCCCAAGTCTGACATGCTTCTATTATGTCACCCAAAACCACACACAAATTGTTACCATAGAGGTATCACCCAAAACCATGCAATAATTATTACCTATGCAGAGGTATCATACAGACTTTTTGGTTGTCTCCATTCAAGTCCAGTAAATAAACTTTTGACTGTATTCATTGTCACTTTAACCAGCATATTGCCAGCAGACAATCACCAGGCACAAGGTCACAGTATGACAGCCTGGACACGCATGTATTCATTGTCCATGTGACAGTATGAAGGATCCACACTATATTTATGTTGATCCACACTATATTTATGTTGATCCACACTATATTATTTTGATCCACACTATATCTATGTTGATCCACACTATATTTATGTTGATCCACACCATATCTATGTTGATCCACACTATATTTATGTTGATCCACACTATATTTATGTTGATCAACACTATATTTATGTTGAGCCCTATATATTGATTTAAAATGACCAAAGGTGTACAAATGTTTTCACTTTAAGGTTTTTCATTCAAATAACATTGATGCCTCAGACAAAGGTTATTGGAAAGTGGTTTGAAATTTAAATCATGGAAATCTGATTATGCAGATTTCAGGTACGATTTGATGAGATATAAGGAGAATAATTATAGTTATGGTTCAGTCACACAGACTGAGCCCGGCCTATGACAGTATAGGCTGCACCAGTCTCCAATGAAATGTCCAACCTGGCAAACTGAGTTCACTTCTGAGCCAAATATCACAGAAATATGATTCCTACACAACAAACCTATATATTTTTTACCTAAAGGCTTTGCAGAATCTGTTTGCACTAAAGATGGAACTCTACATTCAAAGTTGTTGTATAAACACATGCATTTTGTAAAAATGTGTTTTTGCAAAATTTTGGACATTTTTGCAAAAATGTTTATGATAAAATAATCACATTTGTGCCATTAAGATCTCAATACATGTATCTACAAAAGTATTACACATTACTTCTTGTAAGCCACCCCGACCCCAACAAGAGGCCACCCCCTCTACAAAGGACACTTCTTCATGCATCAAGTATGGTGTTTTCATTTTATTTTCCTTTCCAAGAGATATGCCAGCCCTCTCATTAAGCCAAGTTCCTGGTGCTCTTCGAGTGGCCTTGTAAGAGGTACATATGTAGCTCAGATTTGTAGGCCATCCATGATGTCAAGGAAAGCCCAATTTTGTGAATTGCTCTGTGGAAAAGCCTTTTTCCTGGAAACAATATACAACTGACAATGACAGGTAATTTTCCGAGACACTGACCACCCGGTTTGCTGAAGACTGCATTTTTGCATGTAATGCAAATTGCAAGTCAACCCATCCATCTTCAGGGATCAGGTGAACAGGCCATTCAGAGGACACAATGACCCGCTCGTACTGAGTTGCCTATTTTCCTTGCCTGCTCTCTCAATTAGATTCACCAACGCTGTGTGTGTCCAGCGCTTGGCTTTGTGTACATGGAGTCTCCAGAAATTATTCCAAATAAATATGGAAGTTTACCAGCTTTACATGCACATTAGACGACCAGTACTGCAGTGATTACATAGCCTATGGCATATCTCTGGCCCCACTTGGATGTGTATGCAAATACCAGGCAATCACAGTGGGATTCACCAGTAATGAAGCTAGCTGCCACTCCCACCAATCTACAATCTACTGATACACACACACACATATATATATATATATATATATATATATATATATATGGCATACAGAGTTATAGTCATCAACTCACTGTATAATGCATATATATACTCCATGCAGTACATGTGTAACCACTGTACCTGACTTTATTTATTTCATCACGTTCTTGGTTTTTCCTGAATTAAAGGCAATTTTATCCCATAATCAAAATTTACTCAGGCTAGCCACATCTGTACATTGTCATTTTTTCAAAAACCTCTTAAATTACGTATAACTACAAGGAATAACATGTCACTTTAAAAATTAAAATTCTTGAGCTTTAACTCACTATATGTACATAAGTTATAGTAAATTAACACACATATCCCCAGAAATATACATGTAATTCATCCACAGATTTTTCTAAAACAAATTCTGTGTGACCATAATGTTTTCAGCCAAATCTCCCAATAGTATTGATAGTTTATATTCAGGCCAGTACTTTTGTGAAATGCCCAGGAAAATATCAGGCCTCCAGTAGTTACCCTTCACCTGATTACCCCAAGGCATGTCCAAAGGGGGTCACAGGAAGAGGGTAGTCCGTCAATGGAGGTCAAATAACATGAAAAAATAGCAGCAAGGACCTGATAAATGTGGTTATAAATGACAGGTGGTCTCTAAAGAAGGGATTACTGTACTTATAAATGACAGGTGGTCTCTAAAGGAGGGATTATTGTACTTATTAATGACAGGTGGTCTCTAAAGGAGAGGTTACTGTACTTATAAATGACAGGTGGTCTCTAAAGAAGGGATTACTGTACTTATAAATGACAGGTGGCCTCTAAAGGAGGGATTACTGTACTTATAAATGACAAGTGGTCTCTAAAGAAGGGATTACTGTACTTATAAATGACAGGTGGTCTCTAAGGAGGGATTAAAGTACTTATAAATGACAGGTGGTCCTAAAGGAGGGATTATTGTACTTATAAATGACAGGTGGTCTCTAAAGGAGGGATTACTGTACTTATAAATGACAGGTGGTCTCTAAGGAGGGATTAAAGTACTTATAAATGACAGGTGGTCCTAAAGGAGGGATTATTGTACTTATAAATGACAGGTGGTCTCTAAAGGAGGGATTACTGTACTTATAAATGGCAGGTGGTCTCTACAGGAGGGATTATTGTACTTATAAATGACAGGTGGTCCTAAAGAAGGGATTACTGTACCCATAAATGGCAGGTGGTCTCTAAAGGAGGGATTACTGTACTTATAAATGACAGGTAGTCTCTAAGGAGGGATTAAAGTACTTATAAATGACAGGTGGTCCTAAAGGAGGGATTATTGTACTTATAAATGACAAGTGGTCTCTAAAGAAGGGATTACTGTACTTATAAATGACAGGTGTCTCTAAGGAGGGATTAAAGTACTTATACTTTACACACATCATACCAGCAGCATATTTATTAAGAAATGGACTTCACTAGCATTACGTGTATGAGCTTATTATAGACTGCTGGGGTTGATAGGTATTAATGTCAGAGAGCACTTTTACCTGCTTATTCTTTGAAGATCTGCTTAATCGTAAAAATTGATACTAGATGACATTAACAGACAGACATGAGAGTCAAGACAACAGTTCACAACTTTATTCAAAGTTTTCATTTTTTTGGTTTTGTTTCATGATTATAAAGTATAAACCAAAGGTTTACACTTTTAGCATTTAATGATTAACAAGAACAGTTCCTGCTGCTATATTATGGTCCAAAGATTCAAATTCCTGATACCTTTCAATTAAATACCAGCAAGGTTAGTCTAAAGCAAAAAGTACAACGTAGTCTTACTCAACAGCTTTCCTCAGGACACATTGTGCACAAAGTGTCCCAAGGAAAGCTGTTGACTCAGTCTTAAATCAGCACTTTAAGGTTTAACTTACTAAATTTGATAAAATACACAGCAGTGGGAAGCCATAGGAAAGTAATAGTCCCAGGAATACTTGCACACTGTGATCAGGCTGTTCCTGTTATCCTAATGCATATATGCTATGGCCGCGATTAACTTTGATATCGAAATCAAATGTACTTTTGTGTGACTGTCCCTCAATGCATTGCACCATGTTCAAAATAGTGCTCAACAACTGATTCGGCAGCTCAAAGTATTGTGTCACATTTGGATTTGTAACTAACGATGATAACTGCTTCAGACACATAAGAGTGGGCAGATTTAAGTTAAGATTGTAAGTCATGTTTTAAAAGTACTTTCACAACAATTTGCTCTGGCAACTTTGGGAATGGATGCTGGAACCTGGCGATATATTATGATAATGATCACCCATGGACCTGTTAACAAGAGGTCCATGGATCACTGAACAACTGGAGCTATGCTATGCGGTTTCCCCAGCCCAAGCTAACCCTCCAGGCAAGCTAAAATATAATGCTATGTTTGAGTTGACTTTACTGAAAAATAACGGCACACAACAGCAACTTTCTCGATAAAATCTTTCAACCGGGACTACACTGTTTCACCAAACAACTGTGGCTATGCAGCTTCCCCAGCCCAAGTCAACCCTCCAGACAAGATGAAATAAAATGCTGCATGATTGAGTTTACTTAAGTGCAAAATAACGGCACATGACGGCCACTTTCTCAGTAAAATCTTTCAGCCAGGGTTGATAAACTTTTATTAGGGACAGGCAGCTTGACACTATTGTTTTTTGTTTTTTTTAACTGTTTCATAAAATTTATTTAGGGTCGGGCCTCTTCAGTAGGGTGCGGTTGAGTTACCAGAACCACACATATATATATTTTTTCAGGCCTTGGGTAACTTGGACATTTGTTGAAACATATTTAAAATGGATGTTCATTCCCCCTTTTACACATTACCTCCTTTGACGTCAGTTTAATTTGTTACCTGGGCACAGCTGGAGTCACCTGTAAATACACAGGTAGGATATTGTGCAGGACGGTTGGGACAGAAAGTCTGCTCAGTTTCACAAGGTTTCAACTATACTACATGAAAACAATGCTGAAAACAAATTGTGGTTTGCTCAATGGCCAGCTAATAACTGATCAATCAAAAAATTTCTTTTCTAAAAACATAAATCAGTAACTGGGTATTAAACACGATTTCAACATTAGAGACCCTGAATAATGAAATGCAAACAACATTCAAGCTTCCAGTCGATTGCACAACATCCCTGTACCTGAGCTTGGACAGCAGAATAGTTGATCAAATTATTACTTTGTGCCTTAAGGCCCACTAATTGTCTACAGGCTTTTGGGGCGACATTCTGAACAAATTTAGCCCTCAAAATAACAGAATTAAAACAACTTGTATTGTAGACCAGGACAACAGAGACTCAGTATATATGTACACTAACGTCTAATAGGTGTGTGAACATAGCTTAGGTTACATACGTATGAATTTCCATGACATAGAGAGTTTACAGTAAAAATTTATATTTGTCCACCAGTTAAGTAATGACTATCATAAATGAATATGTGAGACTAAAGTCTGTCTGTAAATGTGGATGTTAACAGGACTGACTGCAGAAACACAATGTTTGTGTTTTAACCTAAGACAGGACAATTTAGAATGGCAAAGTTTTCAGAGTTTGTTGTCCTGCAACATAATATCAACAAGTTAACCCTAATAAACCTGTGCTTTAGCACTGTACAAATAACCAGCTTCCTACCAAGTAAAACAGAAAGCACTTCCATCAATTATTGCAGGGCTTTTTCTAGAATTCAGATGGGACTGGGTGGGGTAAAATATATCTCTTTTTTTGGGGGGGGGCATCTCTATCATTGTAACAGCATAGGTCTGTTCATTCATATATTAGTTTTTGAGTAAAGGCAGAGAAAAAGTTTGTTGACAGAGGGGAGGCAGAGAAATCATAGGATACTAAGCAGTCATAATAAATTGGAAATATTATAGATGGTAAATTAGAATGTCACATTTTATTAAATTATCAGACAGATGCACTGGGTCTTCATCATCTCTGTTTACCTTAAACATACATGTACAGTTGTATTTACAAAGCCAATCATTTCAAAGTTGCTGAAAAAATGCCACATTCATTAAACCACATAAAACATTTGCCATCACAGCAAATTCAACATCATGATTAATGGTTCTTGTAGCTTCAGAATCGCCCTGGGTCCAGATTTATTATCTTTGATGAGTAAAGGTGTTGCATAATTGAACTCCAGGGTAAAACATGTCAAAAAAGTGACCAAATGAAGCCATGTTTGCCCTGTGACTGACCCCTGAATATGCCCAGAATCTCTGTATCCTAATAGCAGAGGAGCATTGGTCTAATTCAGTCACAGACTAATAAATTACAATCAACCAAGGCTTGGTGAGATGAGGCCAAGGCTTGGTGAGATGAGGCCAAGGCTTGGTGAGATGAGGCCAAGGCTTGGTGAGATGAGGCCAAGGCTTGGTGAGATGAGACCAAGGCTTCGTGAGATGAGACCAAGGCTTGGTGAGATGAGACCAAGGCTTGGTGAGATGAGACCAAGGCTTGGTGAGATGAGACCAAGGCTTCGTGAGATGAGACCAAGGCTTGGTGAGATGAGACCAAGGCTTGGTGAGATGAGACCAAGGCTTGGTGAGATGAGACCAAGGCTTCATGAGATGAGACCAAGGCTTGGTGAGATGAGACCAAGGCTTCATGAGATGAGACCAAGGCTTCATGAGATGAGACCAAGGCTTCGTGAGATGAGACCAAGGCTTGGTGAGATGAGACCAAGGCTTGGTGAGATGAGACCAAGGCTTCGTGAGATGAGACCAAGGCTTGGTGAGATGAGACCAAGGCTTGGTGAGATGAGACCAAGGCTTGGTGAGATGAGACCAAGGCTTCATGAGATGAGACCAAGGCTTGGTGAGATGAGACCAAGGCTTCATGAGATGAGACCAAGGCTTCATGAGATGAGACCAAGGCTTCGTGAGATGAGACCAAGGCTTGGTGAGATGAGACCAAGGCTTGGTGAGATGAGGCCGTCTTCATATTCAAATTTGGCTCCAGGAATAGCATAATATCCATTCGTATTGAACCCTAACATCATTGATATGATAGTTTTCTTTTGCTTTACCCAAATATATCATTGATGGCCTTTAGTGTGGTGTGATTTCTAAATTACATAACAATAACATGTAACCAGTGGCACCAATGTCACTGTATCATTTCAAACATTTAAAGGACTTACTGTTTTGTATGTCACATGATTAATGTCAATGCCTGGAAGATAAGATTGTTGTTGAGTGAAGAATGAAGTTTCACACCACACATGACATTCGTGAACTAATTTATTGCACTGGCAAATCTGTCTTTTCCCATTAGCAGACTGCGGCAACCTATCACAGCACTGCTGTCCTGAAATATCACTCCCTGAAGCTGTATTCCTGCTTCATAGCATTATAACTGTGAAGCATTTTCTGAAGGCCTCAAATTTTTGTATGAAGCCACAAGGTGTACTATAAAGTGCACCATAAAATGTTGTTTGTTGAGTCTGGAGCATTTAACTGGCCGTGCAAAGCAGTGACCTGTTCGTTTATCGCCAACATCTTTTTTCTGCTAACTCCACTTACATTAACTTCCATTTTACAACGAGCACAGGAATCTAAAAACCCTGTGTTTGTCAGCAGAGGATGAGTGTTTAACATGTTTAAGAGATGTACTAGACACCCAGGCCAGTCTACATCTACACTCTACCTGTCACCACCATCTACCCCTCAGGAACACCTCTGGCACGACTTCCTCTCTAAAGTACCACAGCTTCTTCTCTTTACTTGTTTTTTACATGCTTACTATTATTGCACATAATATGATAACACTTAACTGACGAGTGACTGAGTTATACACATTGCATATAATATTGTTCCTGATTGTAACATAAGTATAATTGTATTTCTACAGCAATAACAGTGATCATTTACATTTTTATTCCACGAGAGGCATTCCTATAGGCATGGTGCCTGTCTTCCAGTTGTTTTTTGAAATAAAATATGTTTAAACCCAACTTAAATACCCGGCTTTACCAGTTCATTCATTCTGCAGAATCAGATACCGGAATCCCTGTCACTTTTGGTCACCCTGTCATAAGACAGTACTCCTCAGATTGCTATACTTCCAATCCTAATCCACCTGAGAGACCACCTCTCTTTTAAGACCCCTATTTTGTTGCAGTAACGATGGTCTCTAGTAACAGGGACAATTGTATACTAAAAAAATATATGCAGATGAAATTTATATTTTTCGTACTTTGAAAATAGTAAAATGCCTTATCTCTAAGAATTACAAATTTATATAATTTCATCTTTTCCTGTTGTTCATCCTGAAAAAAAATTTTTTAAAAAAAATCATTCTATGTACCTCCTACTTTTTTTAAATGCTTTATCATATGTTTATGTACAGTGCACTTTGAGACATATCTGACAAGACCTTCCAGCAACCTTTACATGCCACGGTAAAATGACACAAATGAAAGGTTCTACCACAACACCTGGTGTTGTTTACTTTCAGTATGAACATTTGCTTCAATGCATAGCTTCTGCAACGCTGCATTCATATACAGAGATATATAGTGGTCCAGTCATTGCACGGCCAGCTCTATAGCCAGTCCTCAAGTGGTCCTACCAGGCAGGAGGTCTATCAATGGTGGTCAAATAACACAAAAGAGACAGCATCACAGAAAGTTAATGTCTGTCAAAGCAAATGGTTTTTCATTCCAGTATTACCTAAATGGAACGATTGCTGTAACATTTCTGTCAGTCACTGTAACATTACTGTCAGTCACTGTAACATTTCTGTCAGTCACTGATACATTACTGTCAGTCAATGTAACATTACTGTCAGTCACTGTAACACTGCTGTCAGTCACTGTAATGTTGCTGTCAGTCACTGTAACATTACTGTCAGTCACTGTAACATTGCTGTCTGTCACTGTAACATTACTGTCAGTCACTGTAAGATTACTGCCAGTCATTGTTGATTTCCAAGGCTGTTGATTGATCCACGCAGTATGTACACTGTAGAAAATGGCTATTTACCTATACACTATGTATATGCGTACATGTAAATATACAGTGAAAAAATAATGAAGTCATTTCCAAGCTGTTTTCATCACTTATTGCACACTGTTTGTAATACTCAGTCACAGCTGCCTGCTTTTTATGACAAGTTTCAGAGGTCATTAGTTGACATGACAACTGAAACTCTAATCGTAACAGCTGAAAAATCAAAATGCCCCTGGCACAATTCAAAATTTTGCTTTAACCCCTGTTGTTCCACACTTTTGGCATCTAGTGGTCAATAGCCAAGGCCTCATGACATTGATAACATTAAGAAACGGGTACATGAACTGTATATGGCCAATGACCAGTGCTTCTTTCAAGAGGTACAGCACAACCAGACTGCAGCCTGCAAGCTATCATGATACCAAAAAATAAAATAAAATGAAATACAATAAAATAACCAGCCCTGGGTATTAGTGTCGAAACAAAGAAAGGATCTGCTCGGGCCTCTCAGAGCCAAATATTGCATGTTCAGGAAGTATCCTCTTGATTATTCTGCGAGGAGTCTTTGCTGGCATCCTATACAGTGGCCACAGATACAGGTAATTGTCAGTAATTCTTTCTCTCCCACCACTATCAGCAGTGCTTGTAATTTGAGACAAGCATTTGCTGATCAGCATATCCCATCACCACACCAAATGACTCTTCAAAACCATGTAAGGGGTACTGCTTATTGCTCACCTGCCTGATATAATTTTACAATGAGCTTTCAAACATGCAGACCTTAAGGCTTCCAACACATCTCACTTTATACAGTGCTGGATAGATTTTGGGAAGCTTTGAGCAGCCCAAAGGTGACTTTAACTTTCAGTGCCTCCCTTCATGTATATTTCATTGCTACAGAAAGCATTCTGCTGGCCACCATGTGTTCCCATCTTATGAGCAATCCACACAGGCAATCCACACAGGCAATCCCGACTTACAGTCTATTTGCAAATGTGGAAATTTTGCCATTTTTTAGTGGATACTTAAATTCCAACTCAAAGCAAATTTTCTTGTAGTGTACATGTACTATGTCATCTTAGATAGCAAATGCTCCTGATATGAATATGCATGCTACAAAAAAGCCAAGGACTCATGACAATTGAAGAAAATAGAAAGGCTGTTTGTCAGTTTGACCAGGCCACAGCCAGACACAACATGGGGACACAAGCTGACTGGCACTGATCACCATTAAATGACATTAACCCTTTCAGGGCCAAATTTTGGACTGAGTCAACAGCTTTTCTTGGCACGCATTGAGCGCAATGCACCAAATGCACGCTGAGAAAACTGTTGACCTGGGGTATTCTCTCTGGAACAAGAGGCATGCTGGTACTTGATTGAAAGGTCTTTTTTATAGGGAGTACGAATCTCAGATCCCAATGATAATTCAGACAAGTTTGACTCTAGTAGATCAACTTTTGACATGATTGGCACTGAATTAGTTAAAATACAAACAAAACAGACAGAATGTCAAAGCTGTCCAATGATGGGCCTGCCCCCTATGTACATGTACAGGGTTAAAACCATAATATCTCAGTCAAAGTTTTCATACATGTAACATGAGTTTATGATGGATGTGTTTTGAACATATTTATTCAACAATTAGGGAACAGGGTGGCCCCTGTACAAATCCTTCTTGCAGGAAGGACAAACACAGGGCGACACATGACAACATGCATATCGGAGAACCGTACCACTGTGAGGTCAGCACACTGTGAATGGGGAGCTCACAGTGATGTGTATCCCAATGATGAACATAGGCAAGGGTAGACAAGACCTCAAGACTAGACCGATAGTGGGCTTGTAATTGTCTGAAAATTATAATCCATCTAGATAATAACAGTCAAGGAAAAATATTTGGTGCTAATGAAGCAATCCATTGACCATCCCTATAGGACAACACTGGGACATTTTTCACTGATGAGAAAAAAGAAGGAACCGCTTCATGAATCATTCCCTTTATGAGAAAAAACTAACATGCACTATTTCACACAATGGCAAGCAGAGTTACCATTTGGAGTACCATTCTCATGGAAGATATTGGTTACCACTACAAATTAAAAGGTTCACTTCATCCTTTCAGTTGTCACCAAGGTGTAAAATGTGACCAAAATAAAGTATCCAGTTTAATACCCTGCATTGCAAGTCTGCCATGACTGTCCTCTTGAGGGCTTGAACTATGATAAGTTTCCCATGACTGTCCTCTTGAGGGCTTGAACTATGATAAGTCTGCCATGACTGTCCTGTTGAGGGCTTGAACTATGATAAGTTTGCTGACTGTCCTCTTGAGGGCTTGAACTATGATAAAATTGCCATGACTGTCCTCTTGAGGGCTTGAACTATGATAAGTCTGCCATGACTGTCCTGTTGAGGGCTTGAACTATGATAAGTTTGCTGACTGTCCTATTGAAGACTAATAGAATTAACCTTAGTGTCAGATATGTCAAGATCACAAAAGCTTGTTTTACTCCACGGTGTGTTTTAGTCATAGATAGCAATTAGCTCTACTGGAATACTGTAGGCAATAGATCAGTCTTCACGAGGGAGACTTGTGTCCCTTGACAGTGGAGCTCATGTGTTCACAGTGGTAAAAAACTTGGGGGTTAATTGAATGTCTGTGCTCACCAGTAAGTCTAGTACCCAGAGGAATTTTCTCCTCAATTGGCACCTGGCACCACCATGTTGTTGAGAGCAATTTATGCTGTAATGGGTCGTACAAGAGTAGGGGTGGGGGCCATCTTGACTGCCCAGGGACTACACAGAGGAAGCCCTTTCTTCTTAGCTGTTGTGCCCATCTAATGACCTTCATGGAACTTTCACCCTTTCCCCCTTAAAATGGCAAAAGCTGACTGGAGGTGTCAGAGTTGTCTGCTTCAGTGTTTTCAACTAATTTCAACAACGAAAAACAATTTGACTGTGAAATGTAGATGAGACCTATAACAACCATATACCCCAGATCAACAGGTTTCCTTGGTATGGATTGAGCAATTGGTGCACAACCTATGCAAAGAAAAGCTGTTGACCCAGTCTTAACTCAAGGGTAAAAGGTTATCATAAAATTGAAAGCAATTACCAACAAATTGACCATGATTCTTTGAAACTTTGATCATCACTTGTTATTTATTAATCAATGAGTTTACAGACAGCAACAGCAGAATTAGGCCCCTCACTTCTGAAGTTTGAACCACGGCTATCTGTACAAATATGCAGAATGAGTAGACCATAAACAAGAGTCTGATCTGCCTGATGATGACCTCCACTGCCCTGACACGCCCCACAGGTCAGTCTATGTCCAAAACTCATTTACTTAACCACATCTAGCAAAATTCCATAAGGCAATAAGATATAGTAGTAGTAGTAATTTTATTGACAGAAAAGGAGTCAGTATTGACTCATCAGTCATAATACAAACATGATACAATGGTATTGTACAAACAGGATACATTTCCAGTGAGCACATTTTGCATAAATAAATATATATGTAAATCACACAAGCACAGAAAAAAACAAAAAACAAAAAAACAAAAAAACGAGATTACAAGATTAAATGACCTGTATACAGTCGCATATTGACAGCATAATAGAAGATCGACCTACAAACCTACCTGCCTACCTACTTACATACATATCTACAATATAAATATATATATATACAACATTTAATCTACAGACTGGAAACAGCAATGTACCATGAAGATTGATACCACAGTACAATTAAGCAAATTAAACTGGGCAAGACCGTATGGTAAGACCCAAAAAAACTGCTAAAAAGTCTGACCAGTTTCGTCACCTCTGTGACTCATCAGAGACTGAGGTTAACAGCTCCCTGTACGTGCTTATATACTAGGGTATAACATGCACGTTACTAACGATGCACGTTGTTACACGTCTGAAATGTACGTGTAGAATGGCCCTGTAAAGTCAAATTAACACTAGATGTACAGATAACATAGCAGCCATAAATAAGGCATAAGTGTTGCCACAGTGAGGCTTTGTCTGGGGAAAAGTCACTCTTTCGGGTTCACCGCTTTAACTGTCCCAAACTGGCTGGTGGTCAAATGCTGTCTGCTTCAATGTTTAACGATAATTTCAACAGTTATGCGAAACAATTCAATCAAAATTGTAATATCCACCTACCAAAATAATATGCCCAAGGTCAGGGGTCGTGTGCTTAATGCCTAATCCATGCGAAGGAAAGCTGTGGACTCCTTACTTTTTTGTGCTTGTTTGCAGGTTGAGATGTAATTATGTAGACAGTACACACGTAGGTCACACTTTTATTTTGTGTCTTATTTCTGACAAAATACAGGTTAACTCATTCCATACCAGTCCCTGACATTTATGTATATTTAGCTGCAGCATGAATTGCCAGGCAGTGCCAGAACCACTGACCACGGCCTGTGACCATAGTATGGAATGAGTTAATGAGAAGACAGTTAAGTTTTATGGCCATGATGGAAGCTACAAGAGAATTTTTCAAGCTGTAAGGTGATGATGAGCTACAAAGCTTCAGCGAGAACATTGCATGGTCAGGTCTTTCATGATTTATAAAGCAAAGGAAAAATTCAATCAGCTCCCATCAGAATTTTTCAAAAGGACTCAATGAATATGGAAACAGCTTTCAAATAATGAGGTTAAAAATTCCTAAGTTGTCCATGTTGACTGATAAAAATGGCAGAGACAGGTATTTATAGTCTGAATTATGTGTATCATGACTGTCAATCATGGCCTTTTAGTTGATGACAAACAACATTCACATTTTGGGGTGGGTTTAAAACAGATGTGAAGTGATTTCCTGTCTTCATCATACATGTCTACAGTCAAAATCCCATACAAGACAACATCTGCCAACACAGGCAAACAAGTAATTTGGCATACTGTGTCCACCCCACCCTTACCCCCAGCCTCACCCCCACCCCCAACCTCACCCCGACCCCCAACCTCACCCTGACTCACAAGGTCACCCCCAAGTGCAACAGAAATACAGCCTTATAAGAGGTTTGACCTCTTTTGAGGGGCAATAAATGAATATTCCATACTTGTTCCCTGGAAAAATGGCCTCTGTAGAGTGGGTACCATGGCGTCTGTAGAGTGGGTACCACAGCCTCTGTGTAGGGGGTGCCATGACCTCTGAGGAGGGGGTGCCATGGCCTCTGTGGAGGGGTTGCATGGCCTCTGTGGAGGGGGTGCCATGGCCTCTATGGAGGGGGTGCCATGGCCTCTGTAGAGGGGGTGCCATGGCCTCTGTAGAGAGGGTACCATGGCCTCTGTAGAGGGGTGCCATGGCCTCTATGCAGGAAGTGCCATGGCCTCTGAGGAGGGAGTGCAATGGCCTCTGAGGAAGGGGTGATATGGCCTCTGTAGAGGGGGTGCCATGGTCCCGGGGGGGGGGGGGGGGGGGGGTAGGATGGTCTTCATTCTGTTGTTGAACAAATTTTGCTGGTATATGGTAATGAGAATATTTGCAACAATACATTTGTACATGTTTCCATATGTCTCAAAACTGTCATGCTGACAAAACATGTGTATTGTATTTTTGCGATACACAGGCTCACGATTCAATATGTGTATCGTGGCTTCTTGTATCGCGATGCACCGTTGAATAGTTACATCCCCATGAATTTTTAATCAAGACATTGCAGGAAAAACCAAAATTCCAGAAGGAAAATGCACCAGATGGCAGTTAAAGTTCTTGACTACTTTGGACTCCTTTGAGCAAGCAAACATCTAATTTTCCATGCACTAATTTTATGAATTTCATTTGCCTGTGGAACACAAAACGTAACATGGAATTAAAATGAACAAATAAATATACACTGAAAATTTGCAAAATTAAGTAGTGGTAGTTTTGTTCCGTTTTTTTTTGGGGGGGGGATGTTTGTTTTTGTTTTTTGTTTTCCTTTTTTGGGGGTGGGGGTGGGGGTGGGGGTGGGGGTTACAGTATCCACACATGTCAGTGAAAATGGCACCCAGCCATCTGATATACACGTCTGACAACATGTCAACAAGCACCCGAAAAAGACAATATTTTCCACTGTATTATATCCTTCCAACTCTGTCAGCTCTTATTGTTCTTGATGTTTATTAATATTCAGCCCATCCAAAATACAATAGCAGCTGTAAGACTATGAGGCCTATTGATACTGAAGGCAGAAATCCACACCCTCTGAGCTGTCTACCCAGGCCAGCAATGCCTGGGAGAACAATGGGTTTTTTCCTTGTACCTACTCATCATGCAAGTAATTGGTATAGTTTAGCAGGAACATGAAGCAACTACAAATAAATAAGTCTAGACCAGTAGCAGACAATGTGCAACTCATTAGTTGGCATACACCCTTAGACTTCTCCTTCTCAGCATTTCTTTTTCTGAAAGTTATTAGTTGCTCAGCAATTAACACAAAATTTTCATTCGGTTCTCTAATTGCACATAAAAAATCCAGCCTGAACTGTTCCAATGGTAACCACCACTGAAGTTATGCTAATCTGCATCATTACTATTAATCAGTATTATTAACCATTAACTATTAACAATTACTATTATCCATTACCATTAATGATTCCAGATCCAAATTCCTTACGAACAGAAGTTTAATTCATTAAAGTGACAGCTCTAGTTCCAGACAACACCTTTTAACTCCATCCAAAATTTGAGACTGAAAGAGTCCATATACATCACATTAAGGACAAGAAAATGCAGCAGCCTTTTATCCAGCTGATAAGACACGTATATCAGTGGTGGCCAGGTGTCACCATATTGAAACAACTTGGCCTTCATCAGTCAATACAGTGAGTGTATGGCCTTCATCAGTCAATACAGTGAGTGTATGGCCTTCCTCAGTCAATACAGTGAGTGTATGGCCTTCCTCAGTCAATACAGTGAGTGTATGGCCTTCCTCAGTCAATACAGTGAGTGTATGGCCTTCCTCAGTCAATCCAGTGAGTGTATGGGGCCTTCCTCCATCAATACAGTGAGTATATTGTGAGACTACCACTCAGCTGTAGCTGGGTTTTGTCACACTGTGCACAGTTCTGATGTCCCAGTGCATATAAAAGGCAGGAGCATTTTGCGTAATTCACCTCTACTTTTCCCTTTTTAAACAAAGTTGACCGGCAGAAAGGCAACTCATTCATTTTTACATGTATGGGCGCATTCTCACAACAAATTTTTAAAATTCATCTGCTAATCAGGGAAAGAAACATTGTTATGAAATAACTCGTCTGCAGGACAAGTGATACAAATTTCCCCTTGTCCTCCCAAATGCTGATGAAGAGTAACTCAGTTTGGTTTAAAAGAGCATGTTTTTCAAATGGAAATCATTATGTCATACAGTGAGTTTCTGTGTCTGTTATATGCCAACAAACTTTGAAATTTAACACATTCTTAATTTTGCCAATTAAAAGTACTTGTCCATAGGGCAAGTGAAATTTGAAAGACACTTGTCCTCAAAAGGATTTCACTTGTCCTGGACAATAGGATCATAGGAATTTTCACACTCTGTGTTTTCCCTAGTTAACACAATCCAATGACTACGATGTTAATCTTAAAATTATTTTGTTCATTTCTTCAGATTGCATTGGGGCCAGAATTGAATCAATTGGACATGTGAGAAACAACATATACATTGTATGTGTCTACCAAAATATGTTCAAATCTAAAATGAGCAAAATCATCCTAAACCATGTGAGCATTAAAGCTATATGTACATCATACAATTATGATGCTTCCAGGAATTCAACTTTTTGTCTCCATTACTACTTTCACAGTTGCTCAGGACTACCGTTTGTAAATGCAAAAAAATGAAAAATTGTAATTTCGTGTCCACATTCCCATAACTCCCTTATCACATACATCTCTAGACGCTCTGCTGTGCCTCACATGATTTGATCATCCATTCCATCAGCATGATCAAAATAGCTTACACAATCCATGAATCAAATTTGTAATCTCATGGGACAGTCTGTGCAAGATAGACTCACAGAGAACTTGCTCATGCAGACATATTGGGCCAGTGTGTACAACTGCCAGCCCTGGCACACACTGTGGCTGCTGTCTGATGTGTGGTAGAAAACTTGACACTGGAACTGTCTGTGCTTAAATAGCCTCCTTACTGCAAAGACCACTGCAGGACCAGCAAAGTTTTACAATAAATATGTGCAGATACCTGTACATCTATGTTGAATATCTATCCATCCATATTAAGCATCAACTTGAAGAATGTAGTGTAGTAACTAGAAAAGAAAATTTGCTTCAAATCAAATTTGTGTGCTTTAATAGTGGGATGATACTGTAGCACATAATAATTTAAGGAATGACAGACACATCTACCTCAGTTAACTTGTTCAAGTGTCCGTAATTATCATAAATTTAAACTCTACAACTTTTGCTTGGATTTGGCTAAAGCACTAACCTATGAGTTCAAGTTGGAATGGTACCTCTACCTTTACTACTTTTGAAAATATTGACCATTCAAATTTTTGAATGACCCTAATTTGCATAATTTTCATCATGTTGACTATTCCAAACCAGATGCTTGAAATTCACTGCTGTATCAAGAACTGTGCAAAAAACATAGTATTTCTCGTTGATATGGTATTTGAGAAAAACTGAACAAAATTGGCTCTAAAGAAGAAGGAAAGAAACTTGAAAATTTGATTTGCATGTCAGCAAATCAGTCTGTGTGCCTAGAAAACTTTTAAAGATTGTGTCTTCAGTAGTCATTTAACTGCTGCAACAATAACCTATAAATTGATGATGGAATTGGCACCTTTATCTGTAACAGTTTTGAAGTTTTGAGCTTTGTGTATTTGCCTCATTTGCATAAATCAAACTGCTACAACTTTGATTCATGGTTAACTGGATGCAGCTATCTCACAAACCTATCACCTGAAGTTAGAGTGGCACTCTATCTATTACAGTTTTGAAAAGATTTAAGATTTAAATTTTTTGAATTCACTTAATCTGCATAAATTGAAATGCTGTAACTTTGGCTCACATTTCATTGGATGCAGCTATGTCACAAACCTAGCAATTGAAAAAATTTGGATGACACCTCTATCTGTAATAGTTTTGAAGTTATTTGAGATAATAAATTTGCATGACTCAAAATGAAAAACTTTGGTTCATATTTCATTGGATACGGCCTCTGTCACAAACCTACCAATTGCATTGGGAATGCCACCACTATCTATAATAGTCCTCAAGTTATTCAAGATTTAACTCATTCCAAACCAGTCCCTGATTTTTCTGTATATTTACCTAGATTTAAGACGACAATTACATATTTAAATTCTTCATGAAAAGAGCTTTCCTTCAAGTACCAACATGTTTATAGTCTAAAGTCAGTGGTTCTGGTACTGCCGCAAGGGCAGCTGCAGCATGACTTGCCACGCAGTGCCGGAACCACTGACCAAGACATGTGACCATAGTGTGGAATGAGTCAAGTTTTGTGTATTCACTTCATTTTCATAAATTACAGATAACTAACTAACTGAATATATTTGAGGGAAAGAAAAAAGTTTATTTGCACACTGACTTATATAAGGTTTGCTGTCCTATCTTGTCACATTGCATTCATGCCTGTCAATGATCTAGTGTTGCCCTGTATGTCAAGATAAGCCATAGGGAGTTTTGTGAGATATGGGCTGTTTGTTGCTACCATACACTGGATACAAGGAGATGGTTGTGTGCATGTTTTGTGATTTGTTTGCACATGAACGATTTTATGGAAATTGTGATAGAGATGCAAATTATTTATATTCTGTTCATGGCAACAGGTTGTTCATATTTCTATCCCCCCTCCCTCCTCACAAAGGCACCCCACTGTGACACAGATGAGACAGAGCTGGTAAACACCTGTCACTTACGATACATATGTATATAAACAAGGCAGAAATGAGTGCCCTAGACTGTGCTGCACAAACTTCAACACTACTGATGTCACAAGAAATATCATCCACCAGTAGCAGCCTCTGGTCCCTAGTGTACTGAAGCCTGTTACCATAGTAACCTGACTCAGCCAATTAGAAACTGAGTCACTTTTTCAATGCTAAAACAGTGACCTCTTCAAAGAAGGGCAGACCCCAGTGAAGTAGACAAAAGTGTTCCCAGGAAAGCTGTTGACTCAGTCCTAACTCAGCGCTTTAAGGGTTAAAATTCATAGTTCACCTGTTGACCATTATGTTCCTGACCGTCAGTTGATACATTTGTCTGTGATATGAGGGTTCCACTGGGAATTCAATGTTGCATATAAAATACCTATTCCTTGTTCCAAGTTTTACAGGGATATCACTAGCATGAAGGTGGCAACATCATTGCATAAATAATCAACTTTTAGTTGTCTTCAAATCAAATTGATTCGTACAGATCATATAGATCTCAATTAAGAAACATATGGGTACGTACATGTATCTCCATCTGAACCTGCTTTCATATGTGGAAATTTGTTTTCCAAACTGAGCTTACGGATTTGGGTATAAGAATACATGCCACATTCCCAGTATGAGCACAGGCATTTGATGACAACACATCCTCTATATGGACAGACTGTGGCTAAGTTATTGCTAAAGTGTCTTGTTTAATGGGAGGGGAAGGCAAGGGCAGTCTAATGGAAGTGCATACCCTGTACCATTAAGCTTAAGAACACTAGCCTAGGGGCTGATATCTGCTCAGAGGACACATCAGACAGCAACCAAAGTACCACAATCTTAAGTGCATGGTCCATCACCTCTAAAGGCAGAAAAAAATCAATAGCATACTTCATAATCAAAGTACGGACTGAGTACCCATGAGGTCTGCCTGGGCAGGTTACTGCCACAGGGCAATCCTCACTCAACATGTTGACAGCCACAGGGAAATAAGCATCTTGACTAAGTATGTAGACTGGCAGAATAGTACAGTATTTGGCAACCCTCTGTTTGCTTGGTCTGTTAGCAGAACCAACCTCCATAACGTGGTCCATTCCCAGTGGCACTAACACATGTAAACAAAGTATGTCAGGTCAGTTAGCTCACTGGCTACAGCCGTGTGCTCCATGATCAAAATAATGATCTTGCAGTGAAATGAGACGACAATAAGGCCAAAAAAAAAAATATATTATTTGTTTCCCTTAACCCAACCGACCCATCTCGACACTCCCCTACCAACCCCCTGTTAACTTACTTCTGACCAAAGAAAATAATAAAAACCCCTACCTACCAAAAATTGTGAAATATTTAACAAAGAAAACATAGCAACCCACCCAAATTGTCAGACTAAAAAAACCCAACAAATTATGCCTACTTACCTACCCAAAACATTTGGGCCATTAGGGGGAACACACTTATATTTTTTGGCCTAAGGCTGTTACAAGAACATCACACACACCACCAAGCAGCCTTCCTCCACAGCATTGACTGGCCAACATATTCCACTGGCCTCCTGGTGTGTACTGATAACAAAAATGGTCAACATCATTCATAAATCTTGTGCCCAAACAAATGATGTTGATGTGAGTCTGATATTGTGTCTGTACACAAGATTTTATCCCTGATGTTACACTTTTTCAGATTCATTACCCTCTGCAAGGCTGGTTCATTATCTTACACAGTTGGTACAGAAAACTTACTGGCCTCTCTATCAGCTCTCTGTCAATCTCTTCACCTAGCACAAGAGCTAGTTTTGCTAGGTATAAAAATTATCATTTCTCACATTTCTAAACTTTAGCAGTGCTAAATGTTGGTCATTTCCCTCAGTCATTGTTGATTGTGTGTGGGTTTTTTTTAATTGAATTGAAGCCCCCCTCCCCCCACAATCATTCACTTCTATACATTAGAGGCTTTCCTCAGGAACATCATGGTACACAAGTAACTGATTAAAATACATGTGCATAGGAGGTTAATCAAATATTTATGAGAATGAAGTGAGGGGGTAAAGGGCTTTTCTGTATTTGTGTACTGGCCATTTTTATTTTCTGTACTTGCACACTGAAGCCCCTCATCTTCTTTACCTCATACCACCAATTATTTCTTAAGTTAGTTACTTTCTTTACCTTATTTTAGGGCAAAATTATTACCTGTACTAGTGGACTTGGTCTCCCCTTACCCCCACCCCCACCCCATCACCCTACGTGTATTTGATGACTTAGGTGCTTTCAGTGGTCAAATAAAAAATAACTTGATTAACATGCACATGATCTGCTACTCATGAATAGGTGGTGCTTGGACTTCGCAAGATAATAAACCTGTCTAATTAAAAAGTCTTGCCGTACATCAGCAATCTCCCTGGAGACCAAGTCTACCTGACTAAAGACAATGCATTTGTGAGTGCCCAATTAGCCCCACATCATTTAGTGCTCATCTTCCAGAGTAGAATAGCTACAGTAATCCCTCTTCTGACAGAATAGCTACAGTAATCCCTGTTTTGACAGAATAGCTACAATAATCCCTCTTCTGACAGACTAGCTATAGTAATCCCTCTTTTGACAAAATAGCTACAGTAATCCCTGTTTTGACAGAATAGCTACAGTAATCCATTTTGAGAGACTAGCTACAGAAATCCCTCTTCTGACAGACTAGCTACAGTAATCCCTCTTCTGACAGAATAGCTATAGTAATCCCTGTTTTTACAGAATAGCTACAGTAATCCCTCTTCTGACAGAAAAGCTACCCTAATCCGTTTTGACAGAATAGCTCTAGTAATCCCTGTTTTGACAGAATAGCTTCAGTAATCCTTGTTTTGACAGAATAGCTCCAGTAATCCCTGCTTTGACAGAATACGTACAGTAGACCCTCTTCTGACAGACCACTCCTTGGGCACATCCAAAAGTGGTCACATTAAGAAGGTAGTCTGTCAATAGAGGTCAAATCACAAGGAAAAGATAGCACTAGCAACCTGGTAAATTTGGTCTTAAAGAGCAGGTGGTCTCTCATCAGAGTGGTTTCTCAACAGAAGAACTCCCTGTATACTAATAGCCTTGTGGTCTGTGTGGCCACTTCTCTGCCCACACCAGCCCAGCAGCCCATCAATGCCAGCAGGATCCATCATTGTAACAGATACGCATGCTACAGTCAGGTAAAACATGTCTATTTTCTCCTCTACATCCATCTTACTTGAAGTACTCATCAAGCACATTGACATGATCAAGTAGAACACGGCAACAGGTACAGTAAAACCTCTTTTGAGAGACCACCCCTAGAGCAGGCTAAAAAGTAGTCACATAAGGAAAGGTGGCCTCTCAATAGAGGTGCAATAACATGAGAAAGATGGCAAAAGGGACAGGATAAACATGGTCTGAAAAGGCAGGTGGTCTTTTTCCACAGCAGTCTGTCAAAACAGGTTTGACTGTACAGGTATCATATCTACATATGGCGTCCTTGTGTGCCACTGTATCGAGTATGCTCCATATGTAATCTTGTGTGGATACAAAGTGTCAATGTCTAATTTCGTCTATGGTGATTTATATGAACTGATCCAACATTTTTGGCGAACTGAAGCAAACTGAAAAATATTCATATCAATCACGAATCTGTCAGTCTCAACCTGCATGGGTTTTGCATCGATGTTCACCCACCAGTATATGAACCATGGACCTCTATTGTTCTTATTGTGAGTCCATGAATGCACAGATAGTTTTCTCCCAGAAAATCACGAAAGGGTAGAGATCTGTGAATTTAATTTTAAAAAAATAATTTAATTCAATTTAAATTAACAAAAAGATGTAAACTTAAAGTCCTAGCATCCTATAGGGAGACAAAATTAAGCCCCTAATTTCAAAACAAAGCCCTCTCATTCTATGGCTACCTGGCCTTGAGGAAACACTGTAGACAGCTTGCTTACCCTTTTATCAGCTGGAGGGATTTTTTATTTGTGCATATTAATGTTCACCTCATTTCCTGAAGTCCCTAATTTCTCATCACCCTCAGAGGAAAACCATGAAATCCAATGTTCACCTGGCTTGTTTATATGTGACATTTCCCCTTTGTCTTTATCACACCTGAGTATAGCACAGTATACTTTCACTCCAAAAACACGACCATTTCAACACTTCAGTACTGTACTGATGCATCTGTACTGAAAACTGTGGGTGGGCGGGCTGTGTAATGCTCTTGTAAGGCAAGGACACAATGTCCTATTGCACCCATAATGACTGCATACCAGGCTTGGTGTACAAAAATAAAATAAGGTAACCACCTGAATTCTGTCTGTCTGTTTGTCTGTGTGTGTGTGTGTGTGTGTGTGTGTGTCCCTATGTCTGTGTAATGTATGTGTGTCCATGTGTGTGTGTGTCTCTCTCTGTCTGTGTTCTTTCATGTTGTGTGCATGCCGTGTGTGTGTGTGTGTGTGTGTGTGTGTGTGTGTGTGTGTGTGTGTGTGTGTGTGTGTGTGGTTTGTGGCTGTACATACAGGTGTCTGTGTCAGTGTCCTGATGCACACATGACCACTGCTGATGGGGGGTACCTGGGTACATGACAGCGGATTACATAAGACCACAATGGCATAGGTCCTTGCTCACACAGGCAGGAAGCCATTGCAGTCTGGCAAACAAGAGATACACTGAGTGACCCAGCACATGAACCCATTACCTGGATGCCCCCATGTCCAGACACTAGTACAGCAGCCCAGATGACCACAGCATGAACCCATTTAAAAATACCTGGGCTCAGGTCTACAAACTGTAACAGCAGCATGGCTCAATGCTGCTCACTCTGAGGACCGTGTAACGGCAGCATGGCTTCACTGAGCTCACTGTGAGGACGGTGTAACAGCAGCATGGCTTCACTCTGCTCACTATGAGGACAGTGTAACAGCAGCATGGCTTCATTCTGCTCACTATGAGGACAGTGTAACAGTGCTCACATGGCTTCACTCTGCTCACTATGAGGACAGTGTAACAGTGCTCACATGGCTTCACTCTGCTCACTGTCAGGACGGTTTAACACATAGCTGCTGTCACAGTGAATATTATTTGCCATGTGACTGGCTGTCACTGTCACACACTTTCTGTTGAAATAACAAGCAACTCCCTATATTGGGAAGAAACGCTGTGATATCGTGTAAAAGCCCATACTTTTTTAAAAACACTTTAAAACACCCTTTTAAAATTTTTAGCCTTTATTTCCTGTCAAATTTGCATGTGTTAGAATATACCTTAATTAAAATATTTTCAGAAACATTTTCCTCAAAACAGAATTCTGTCTATATTAAACCTGAAAACTTTCATCTATGTGATATATATTAGTCAAATCTTATTTTCCTACACTCAAGGGAGCACCTTACATAACTTTTAGGGGTTTTTTGCACCCAATCTCTCGGGAGCCATTTTGCTCTCCCAGACCATGCATGGTACACTTGATTTAAGCATTCAAATTTTGGAGTCCATACAAACACCACCAAAATTTAAGCAAAACTCTAATACTTAGACTTCCTAAAGACATGCACTGGACATACCAACTAAGGAAACAGACCTGTTCCACCCTAATGTTATCAACAGATGAACCCTTGTTCAGTCTTATACTGAATTTTTCCCCCTAGTTTATCTGCCAAACAACAATGACATTCATTTATGATTTCAACACTAGTTTCCCAAATCACGAGCTGTAAAAATATTCCCCACTTAGGAAGGCAGGCTGTCATCAGACACCAGATCTCCTAAAAATAATCAATAAAAATTGGTGCAGATGTCTGGCGACCATCTGCTAAAATGAATGCCACAGCAGTGGCAGGATGTGTACTGACTGCATTGCTAAGAGTTCATTTATTGCAATTACACTACACTTGACTTTTTGCTTGGTTACATCATGTGTATGTATGCTACAATTCTCATCAAAACCGTTTTTTATTGAAATTAGTCAGAACATTGGAGCCAACATTTCACCACTGGCCAATCAGAGCAAATTTCAGGCATAAAGGGTTAAAGTCTAGACATGAACTCAAAGCATGCAGAGGGCCCACAGTAAAGCTACTTACATGTTCAGGTATTACATTTAAGGCTTTTCCAGTTCCTAAACTTTCAGCCAATCAATCAAACAATGATCTGTCTTCTCTGATAGCCTGACTGGCTCTGGTCCTGAGCATCTACCTGTATCAGCCGAAATCAATCAGCAGACTAACTCTGCAACCCACATTTACCCTTCACACCTGGAATTAAGACTGAGTCAACAGCTTTCCTTGACCTGGCTCATGTTATCTTCACAGATCTCGTCTACAGCTCCCGTTCAAATCATTTTCCAGCACGCTTGAAACTACAAGTAATTAAAAGCATTCACGCTGACATTTGACCTACAGTGCAGCCAGGTTCAGCTGGTTACAGGGAGCAAGGGTTAAACTAAAACAAATGGGTTTCAATCTCAATGTTTGCAGTGTATGCCAAGGAACGCTCCAAAGTGCATGACCCCCACACCAAAATCCTGCCTTACAAAACTGAAACTAAAAGTTCAAGGTCAAGGTCATCATTCTGCCAAGTACCTGTATAAGCAATAATCAGGACCACATTGTTGGATGAAGGTCTAGCCATGTGAATGAGAAGGTTGCTGTTTCTGCTAGCATTGTGTGGAAGTTTCAAGTTAGAGACCACCAACACATTCAGATATAAAACTGTTGGTGTCATGGATATGAATTACTTTCATCCTGACACATGCTGCAGCAGTCTGTGATGGGCAATGTGCTGCTATGTTGCAAGGATATTCAATGAAACATCAAATTAAGATACAGTAAAACTTGCCAGGTGGAACAACTCCAATAGCCGAACACCTCTGTTACCCGAACACATTTTTTGGGTCCCAACTTCCTAGGAGACACAAGTGTTGGAACCTGCAATCCCCGAACACCTCCCCATTCTGAACAATGAACACTTGCTTTGGGTCCTAAAGCAACATTTAACCTGTCAAGGCTGAACACTTACCCTGTGCAAAGAGGGTATTTTCGGGAATTTGTCGATATTTGATACAAAAACATCACAAGTTCTTTTATACTCAACACTTTCATCAAATTTGTGGCATTAATGTATTCAAAGGGTGTCAATAGTGTGTAGGTTCCACGGTGAGACCTTCTATAGCTGTACATACAATAAACTGGTTTAAACTTATCAGACTATTAAGTGCATTCTAAAGTGTAGCAGTATGATAAAGGGTAATACACATATGGTGTGTTAATGTTGAACAATAAATTGATGTTTTAAGTCATCAAATTGTGCACTTGTAAATGCACTGTCACAGGTAGGACAGATGTACATACTTCAGTACATGTGTATATAACAGATGTACACACTTCAGTACATGTATATATAACAGATGTACACACTTCAGTACATGTATATATAACAGATGTACACACTTCAGTACATGTGTATATAACAGATGTACACACTTCAGTACATGTATATATAACAGATGTACACACTTCAGTACATGTGTATATAACAGATGTACACACTTCAGTACATGTGTATATAACAGATGTACACACTTCAGTACATGTGTATATAACAGATGTACACACTTCAGTACATGTATATATAACAGATGTACATACTTCAGTACATGTGTATATAATAGATGTACACACTTCAGTACATGTGTATATATAACAGATGTACATACTTCAGTACATGTGTATATAACAGATGTACATACTTCAGTACATGTGTATATAACAGATGTACATACTTCAGTACATGTATATATAACAGATGTACACACTTCAGTACATGTATATATAACAGATGTACATACTTCAGTACATGTATATATAACAGATGTACACACTTCAGTACATGTGTATATAACAGATGTTCATACTTCAGTACATGTATATATAACAGATGTACATACTTCAGTACATGTGTATATAACAGATGTACATACTTCAGTACATGTATATATAACAGATGTACACACTTCAGTACATGAACATGTATATATGCATGTACCACTAGTAGCATAGTAATGTAGCCTACTGATATTGAAAGTGCATGTACTGTTAGCCTAAAGTTTATCTGCCTCCAAAGCACACCCCAGCTGCGTATTTTACTGGAACTTGGTCTGCTCCGCAGGCAAAAAGTTTATGAATCTTATAAACATTTTTCCCAAGTAGTTGGAATTTTCATAAAGTTCTTTTTCATCTTAGACTTTATTTTCCTTCAAAGTTTTTGTATTTTTTTATAAATGTACTGTAGCTGGTAAATTCCCCAATGCATGAGCATGTACAGGTGAATTCAAAGTTTACATGTGCAGGATGCAGCCACAAGGCCACACGCCTGACCCTCTATCCCACAGAATACAGTAGTATTATGAAAACCAAGTTGTTTGCGAGGCATAGTGCACATACAGGTACAGCACTAGACAGCAGCTGGTACATAAAGTATATGTATTGACCATCTTGGACACAAACAATACATAAACAAGCTCTCTCCACAATAGCAATTAACTCTTTCATTGCTAGACTTTACATTTTGGCTTAGGTCAACAATATCATTGTCCAGGACAATTTTGATACATGTGCCTTAAGTGTGTTGAAGGAAACGGTTGATGGGAATCATTTTTTTTTTTTGGGGGGGGGGGGGAGGGAAGGAGGTATCGAATTTAAATCTGGAATCATCATAAGATGAGCACAACATGTTGTGACGGGCAGGCCAAGGGTTAACGTACATCTATTTGATTGGTGAAATGGAATTGACATTCCATAATTCATAACATAGACATATTTGCAAAGTACATAGTAGATACAGCACTCTGTGTGTGTTGCCCAGCCATACAGCACTCTGTGTGTGTTCCCTGGCCATACAGCACTCTGTGTGTGTTGCCCAGCCATACAGCACTCTGTGTGTTGCCCAGCCATACAGCACTCTGTGTGTTGCCCAGCCATACGGCACTCTGTGTGTGTTGCCCGGCCATACAGCACTCTGTGTGTGTTGCCTGGCTAGACAGTACTCTGTGTGTGTTGCCTGGCCATACAGCACTCTGTGTGTGTTGCCTGGCTAGACAGCACTCTGTGTGTGTTGCCTGGCCATACAGCACTCTGTGTGTGTTGCCCGGCTAGACAGCACTCTGTGTGTTGCCCAGCCATACGGCACTCTGTGTGTGTTGCCCGGCCATACAGCACTCTGTGTGTGTTGCCTGGCTAGACAGTACTCTGTGTGTGTTGCCTGGCCATACAGCACTCTGTGTGTGTTGCCCGGCTAGACAGCACTCTGTGTGTTGCCCGGCCATACAGCACTCTGTGTGTTGCCCCGCCATACAGCACTCTGTGTGTGTTGCCCGGCCATACAGCACTCTGTGTGTGTTGCCTGGCTAGACAGCACTGTGTGTGTGTTGCCTGGCTAGACAGCACTCTGTGTGTGTTGCCTGGCTAGACAGCACTCTGTGTGTGTTGCCTGGCCATACAGCACTCTGTGTGTGTTGCCCGGCCATACAGCACTCTGTGTGTTGCTCAGCCATACAGCACTCTGTGCGTTGCCCAGCCATACAGCACTCTGTGTGTTGCCCAGCCATACGGCACTCTGTGTGTGTTGCCCGGCCATACAGCACTCTGTGTGTGTTGCCTGGCTAGACAGCACTCTGTGTGTGTTGCCTGGCTAGACAGCACTCTGTGTGTGTTGCCCAGCCATACAGCACTCTGTGTGTGTTGCCCGGCCATACAGCACTGTGTGTGTGTTGCCTGGCTAGACAACACTCTGTGTGTGATGCCAGCAAGACAGTTGTCCACATGGGCCTTATTTTGTGCATAGCAAATTTCCTTCAGCAGTGGTAAAGAGTCACACATTATGCCTTAGCACAACACTGTCAACAGGGGCTACTAATAGCTTAATTAGGTGAGATTTGGGCAATATAGTTCCAGGGTTTACTTGTTGTAAAAAGAAGAAACAAGAAGATCAGGATAGTCTTGTGCTCAGCTAAAAGACAGCTGTGAAAAGAAAACTGACCCTGAGTATAATAGCACTGGAAATAATAGATTACTGGTGGTATGACTTGTCCCCTGTGGCTAGTTTGTACCAACCAGATTGTTCTTCTTTAGTATTCCAGTTCCAATTTTGAAAAAAAAAAAATGACTGGGCAGTTTTAGAAGAAAATTTTGAGAATACCCCCCCCCCCCACACACACACACACACAAAAAATAAAAAAACTGCAAAACATCCTAAATTGAAGCATGACCTGTTGACCAAAGTGGTGGAGACAGATCTATCCAAAGTACATTCCTACCATATTTGTCCAGGGTTTTTGAGGAGAAGTAGCAAATGTGAATTTATATAGATGCATAAGGGACAGACAGACAGAACAACTAGAGATGTAAATTAACTCATTCCACCCTGATAGAAGACCAAGTCAACAGCTTTCCTTGGCACGCTCTGGGTGCACTGCTCCCAGAGTGCACCAAGGAAAGCTGTTGACGATGGGCATATAATTTGGAATGATCTTCCATGCAAGTTTCATCCAAAATTGCGAAAAGTAATCCCTAAATTAGTAAAATACAATTAGCAAACGACATTTAGATGTTAGCCGGAAAAAGCGTCATCAGGGTGGAATGGGTTAAGTGTTGGGAAACTCTGAGCAGACTGACATGTCCACCAAGCTGGGAACAAAAACTTCTTTGTGAGTTGTACAGGGTGGAGACTGGTTGCGTTGAAATTCAAGGTCCTGCTGGGAACTATAGGAAGACAGGAAGACTGGAAATTGTGTCTGGTAGAGCCAAGATGCAGAGTGACAGCCCTGATAAGGAGATGAAGCACAGATCAGTCGTCCTCCCCAAAGATTATTCATAAAACACACACTACCCATAAAATTTGCAAAGCATGCCCACTGCACACATCAATATCTCAAATGATTATGTTGCTGATGGAAAGGCCTCGTCCATTTTACAAGCTACACATTCTTTTCCAGCCTGCAATACAATAAAGCAGAGCTAATTCCATACAGTAAGAGTAGTCTGTACAATAAAGGTCCTTCCTCTTTCATTTGCAAGCTGAGAGCTTCTTGTTTGTTTTAATGTCTCATCTCTTGAATTATGCAGCTTACAGCCATTAGGATTTTACACTACAGTCAAAGCCCTGGTGGATGGGTCTTTTTTCCCCTTGCATTATCTGGCTTGTCACAACTCAACTCAATACCAGTTGGCTTGCGAGGGAATGCAATAACTGACCTGGTGAATAATTCATAACACGTGTGTCAATACTTTAATGAAAAGCTATTTGATCAGGAACTGAAATTCTCATACAAGTCCATGTTGATAGTTTTAAAATGAAAAGCTGTTTGACCAGGAATTGGAATTCTCATACAAGTCTGTGTTGATACTTTAATAAAAGGCAGGGACTGCTGGTGCTATTAGCCAATTAGCCAAATGCTAATGTTTCATTCATTTGGCTAAAGACATTTGCAAATGACCAATTTATTTTAACATGAATTACGTAAGACTTAGCTTGAATTCTGCAGTGATTACACTGTTTTATTTTCAGATTTGGCTATAAATTTTGAAGGCCTATGTCTGCTCCTGCAGAGGCTGGTCTATCCTCAATTGGAATTGTCATACATGTGTAAATCCATGCTATGTTACTGAAAGGCTGTTCTATCAGGATGTGGAATTCTCATATACCACCTGAGGGACTGAAAAAGTGTGGTCTTTATAGGGGACTGGTCTTAATAGGAATATAATTAAATTGAGGATAAACACAAACAGATCTTTGAATTAGTGGTCTTAATATAGAAATGGTCACTTTATGGAGGTGGTCTAAATTGGAGATTCTACTGTAATATACCATGTTGATACTTCAATGAAAGGTTGTTCTATCATGATTTTGGATTTGGTATTCACATGATTCCATGCTGATACATGTACTTCAATACATGGCGGTTCTATGTGGAATTGGAATTTTCATGTAATTCCTGCAAATAAAATGAGACAGAAAATCCATTATGAAAATACTGATGGACATGAAGTGTCACCCCAAACATGATCATAAGACACTTTGACTGAGACATGGATACCTAACCGGGTTTTCTGAAGGAACTGAACACAACCCTTAGTTAGACCTTAATCACCCTTTAATAGTTCACTTTACCCTCGAAGTAGCTGGAAAGACCTTTGATCAATAACACCAATATATGTAAAGGACTAAATTATCCCCCAATTAGAAATTAAATGGTAACACGTTGACCATCATTATGGTTTATTGGAACTTCAGCATGTTCAAGCAAATCAGCAATTTGAAGACATCCCCATTGTAAGGTTTTTGTGGGTACCTAATTTCACAATTTGTTATTGTACTTTTGTGAGCGTCTACTTTCTCAAATTTACCAAGTGCTGCATATTAACAATATTTAAGAGCTTTTCATTTCACATGTTACTTACTTTTTATCTGTTTTATATTTGCCAAATTCCCAGAACTAACTAACCCTCAGTATGTGAGAGACCACTGTGTCGTCATCTTGAGACTTGCAGAAGAAATTACTTCCAGGTCATCCACCATATTAGGCCACTGCTCACGAGAACCGTGAATAAAGTGGTACCTGTCTTGAGAGACCCCTCCAGTGAGAGACCGTATATCTTTTTGAAACCGCTCTCTCAGAACACTGTGCTATTTTTCCATGTTATTATACCTCTAATAAAAGACCACCTGTTTTAAGAGACCACATTTTTGACCTGCCCTAGCGGTGGTCTCTCAAGACAGGGACCACTGTACATGTATTTCAGCTTTGGTCCAGGCCCCACCCCACCCCATGCCTTTGGTTAACTTCACAGTGAAACATTGATTTCCCAACGCTGATATCGCAACATTGATACCATGCTGAAAAAAAAAAAAAAAAAAAAAAAAAAAAAATTGATACCATGCTATTTTACAACATAAATACATGACTCTCATATCCACGTTTGACTATGATAATGATGTTGAACTGTCATATAAAGATGTTCCAACACTTGACTCCTTGTACATCTTTTCCTTGAAGTTTAATACAAGAAAAAACCCTGTGGGTCACTCAAGGCAGAAACCATATTTTCCATTTGGAAGTTTGTCTTTCTGATGTTTTCTGTGTGCAGCTGTTCCCCTTTTATAAGGCCATCCCAACAGCACCACAAATGTAACCTTGTAAGAGGCTTGTCCTCTCTCGAGGAGGAAAATGAAATCAAAATACCATCCTTACTGCATAGAGGGGATGGCCTTGCCTTGTAAGGACGACCACTGCACATTGATTTTGTGCAACAAAAGACTAAATTGGCTTTTCACCCCCTCTACCCCTAATAAAACAGACTACTTCCTTGTCAGACATAAATATTTTGATGGCTTCCCTTGGTCTCCATTAATGGAGTTCTTTCTCACAAGGTCAGCAGTGATGGTTTATTAAAAAAGAAATTGAATGATCAAGAAGGAAAATAACTTCCCAAAATAGTTTCACATGATTCATTCCTGGATATAAATTTACTTCAAACCTGTCCGAAAAATATGGTTTTCCTTGACAAGGACAATGTACCTGTGTTGTCTGCACTATAGTTTTTCAAAAGGGCAGGGCACCTTTTGTCTAAAATGGCACTTTCAAGTGCAAAATAACAATCAAAAAGGGCACACAGAAGTAGAACATGTGCCCAAAAAGACAGGCATTTTTCATTGTACTCATGGAAATAGCTTTACTTTCTATACTCATAGTCAATAGATAGATTGATAAGTTAATTCTCAATTGCTCTACATTATATTTAATTTTTATAACAAAAAGATGATAATTCAAAAATACAGAAAAAAAGATACGGAAAATGTAAGCCCAGTCGTTGCACATATAATTATAGGTGTAAGCCAAGTCAGTGGACATATAATTAGGTGTAAGCCCAGTCAGTGGACATATAATTAAGTGTAAGCCCAGTCAGTGGGCATATAATTAGGTGTAAGCCCAGTCAGTGGGCATATAATTAGGTGTAAGCCCAGTCAGTGGGCATATAAGGTGTAAGCCCAGTCAGTGGGCATATAATAAGGTGTAAGCCCAGTCAGTGGGCATATAATAAGGTGTAAGCCCAGTCATTGGACATATAATTAGGTGTAAGCCCAGTCAGTGGACAAATAATAAGGTGTAAGCCCAGTCATTGGACATATATTAAGGTGTAAGCCCAATCAGTGGGCATATAATAAGGTGTAAGCCCAGTCAGTGGACAAATAATTAAGTGTAAGCCCAGTCAGTGGGCATATAATTAGGTGTGAGCCCAGTCAGTGGGCATATAATTAGTTGTAAGCCCAGTCATTGGACATATATTAAGGTGTAAGCCCAGTGTACAGATAATTAGATGTGAAGCTACTTGATGGAGGGATCATTCAATGTCAGGTCAGTCCATTGACAGACAATTCAATATGAAGCAAGTCAGAGACCAGATCTATGTATAATTCAATGTGAGACCAGTCATTGGAGAGATGATTCAATGTACTAGACAAAAATACAGTATATACCAAGCATTACATTACTCAGATCTATTACAATTTTTCCCATTAGCGCCCCCACTTTTGCAGAAGCCGATGCCACATACATGTTGTTGTACCACATGGCTCCATGATTAAGCTGTAAGATCACTCCTGATGTAGAAAATGAGCTTTTGACATGTTCAGTGATACAAAGCACGCAACACTTGCATCAAGTCAGATTGACTTCATTATAAGACTTGTGCAAGCATTAATATGAGCAGACAGCATATACGCGACCAACATCAGACACGTCACTTATCATGTTACTGCTGCTCATGCACCAAAATCAACTCGAAAATTATTATCTAATGACAACATCGATAACACTGAAAACAATGCAAGTGTAACCAGCATCTGAAAAGAGATCTTTCATGTCTATGTATCCTGTCGATTCTAGTCCATACACCAACTGACATTAGGCTTTGACAATGATACACAAGACTTCATACTGACTAATGCCTTGACACACAGTATGCTATTAAAATGACATTAAGATGTTGTTTTATGTGCTAACTGCTCACATGACCCTGGCTTCCACAATGCCAAGTACAATACAGTGTACCTAATGGCAGCAACAGGAGTATTATGTACCTGTAAATCAAGGCTCCTTAGTCCTCACAACAATACACTTCCTGCCCCTCTTTGACATTCTACTCAGGTTTCAGTTGTTCTTTGTTATAGTGAAAGCTTTATTTTGTCTTTTTTTTGCTTTTATTTTCATCTGAGTGCACCTGAAGCCATATTGTGTAGTACTTTGCCATGGTAGCAGCAAATCATGGTACAATGTACATATACATGTACATGTACTATAAATATTACTCCACATTTGCCATCTTGTCTTGTATTTTTACTGTGACAGGAGAGGATCACGATAGGAAGGTCCACTTATCTCTCACACTTTTCTCCATTGGCCATATTGTCTTGTATCTTATCATGGCAATAGTGAATACAGTGGTACCTGCCATTTAAGACCACCCCTACAGCCAACTCATACTGCAGGTGGTCTTAAATTGAAGGTATATTTAATATGTAAATACAACAGAGGGTCTTGAAAGAGTGGTCTTAAAAAGACATGCGGTCTTAAATTGGAGGTGGTCTTTAGAGCAGGTACCACTGTATGAGAGTTATGTTTTACCATGACAGTGACTTATGTTTAACACTTATCTGTGTAGCTTCATAGGCCAAACTGTGTTGTGTTAAATCCTGACAGAATCATCATGGCAGGATAATCATAAATCTCTTATAGCGCAAGATAAACATATCCATATATGACTCTATTATAGTCCATAAGCCACAAATTACACTTAACCCTTTATATATATAAACTTTATTTAAGGAGGGTACGACTTGGTTAGGAAAATACATAGGTATATTCCTAATCTTCCCCAAGGCCCTCAAAATTGAAATACATACAGAGTGAAAATTTACAAAACAATACACAGATGGTAAATTTCACTAAGTACACACTAGTGAGACTACTGTAATACCATTCGACACAGAAACATTGTAGGCACATAAAAATTACGTGGTTGTTGAACTTCATGTAAACAATGCAGCATTCCTTTTAGTCATTATGTGCTTTATACATTCATCTTTAAATTTCTTAAGGGATGGAGCCTTTCTTGTACAGTTATTCAATGTATTCCAAAACACAGCTCCACAGTAGGCAAAAGATGACTTGCGATATTCTGTCTTGGGCTTCAGCAAATACAGTTTATCATCTGTTGATGACCTTAGTTTTCTCTGACTTACATCTTTTACAAAAACAAACATGTCTCTTAGATAAGCAGGTGCCCTATTGTTAAGTATTTTATACATCTCTACTCCTCTTTTATAGTCAATTCTTTCTTCAATTGACAGCCAATTTAATTTTGTAATAAGGTGCATATAACTGTGTCTACCTTGGACATTCCAGACTTGATACGCTGCAAATTTGTGTAGCCTTCTTAATTTTGCTAGCATGGCCTTTTTGCATCCTCCCCATATAGTGCAACAGAAATCAAAATGTGGAAGAATGTAAGCATTGAAATAAATTTTCCTAACATGAAAAGGGAGAAAATGTTTAAGTTTCCTTAATATACTTATTTTGCCAGCAATTTTCTGACAAACAGTAGATATTTGTTTCTCCCATGTCAAACATTGATCTATATGTAGCCCTAATATTTTGTGATTGGGTACATTTTCTAAAGTTTCTCCATTAATTTCAACTTCAATATTTGCATTCTTTAAATCCATACATTTTCTTTTAGAAGAAACCAACATTACTTTACATTTCTTCTCATTCAAAAACATTTTGTTTTGTGAGCACCAAGTTTTGGAGTTATTCACTTTTCTTTGTAACTCTTTTTCTATTGCCTTAACAGATTTTCCAATTACATGAGATGTAGTGTCATCAGCGTACATAAATATGTCTTGTACATACAACGGAAAATCATTCACATATATGAGAAAAAGTAATGGACCTAATATTGATCCTTGAGGGACACCATATTTTACCGGAAGTACATTAGATAACTGTTTATTTACACACACTTGTTGACACCGATCAGTTAAGTATGATGTGAACCATTGTACTGTACTTGGGGCACAGTGATATAGAGCCAACTTTTCCAGCAACCTAGGGTGATCAATTACATCAAAGGCCTTTTTCAAGTCCAACATCACTGTACCAACTAATTCACCATCGTCCAGAGCTTTAGTCCATTCGTCTATCAATTTTGTAAGTCCTGTCTCGCAGGAGTGACATTTTCGGAAACCGGACTGACACTTACAAAACATGTTGTACCTATCAAAGAAATCATATAAATGGGTATGTACATGTCTCTCTAAGACTTTCGACAGATTGCTAAGTACTGAAATAGGTCTATAATTATTTACATCATTACTACTGCCCTCTTTTGGTATTGCAGTAATCCTGGCAGTTTTCCATTCTGTTGGGAAAATACCTGTCTGTAAACTCATATTTAAAACCCTAGTAAGTGGATCAGCAATACTTTGTGACACCATTCTCAGGAACTTGACATCAATGCCATCCAAGCCTTGTGCTTTTTTGGGGTTCATAGCTTTTAGAATAGATATCACATCCCATTTTGTTATGTTAGGTATTTCAAATTTTACATTACATGGCACCTTTGTTTCAATATAATTTTTCAGCTTAACGTGATTGTCTTTTAACTCAGGAATGCTAGGTTCCTGCTGTGTAAGTAGTTTCTCTACCATGGAAGTAAAGTGCTCATTGAGTTGATCTGCAATCACTTTTGGATCTGTGAACATGGTCTTACCTTGAGTCAGTAGAGTGGGACTATAACCTTTTTTATCACAATTTACGATTCTTAGCTTTGAGTGCCAGTCACGGCTTAAGCTGTGCTGATGAAGCTGGATTACTGTAATGATTCCAGATTCATATTCCTCATTAAAAGACCTTTCATTCAAGTACCAGCATGCCTATGTTCCCAGTGAAAAATTTGGTCCAGGTCAACAGCTTTCCTTGGGGCACTTTCCGCGCAATGCGCGGAAAGTGCCCCAAGGAAAGCTGTTGACTCAGTCTCTAAATTGGCTCTATAAGAGTTAAATCATATGACTCCACAATTGATATTGTGTTGTGTTTTACCATCATAGCAAAGAATGACAAAAGTTGGATGTTCATTTACTTTTATCCATATCGGAGTTTCTTAACACCCAAGTGGGGGTATATTACCCTGTGAAAACCTTAAATACCCTCTCAGAAATTCTAAAGGGTCAAAAGTCTTGTTTATTTACATGTAAAATCAGTGAAAATCTAGTTTTTTCCCTGAATTTTCTTCTTGTGATCCCCTGAAATAATTCCTACTGGACACACTGCATATTACTCTATATGCCACATTCAGTTATAAATGTTGTACCATGACAGAATCATGAGACCTGAGATGTTCATTTCTACTTGTCTATATGGTTCCATCTTGTGCTACCTATGGACAAAAGCTAACAGTTACAGGTGCAAGATGTCAAATTCAAACTAATTTGTAAAGTTCTGATTGCATTTTTAATAGTCTGATAAAAGTACTTTTTTATTTATATTATAACAGTGTTAGATCTCTTTGTGGTAGTGACTCTAAGCCTTCCTCCACGTACTTTGTCTTACTGCTTTCTAATGCAACATCAATCTTTTTGCCACTCAACTCCTCACCACCTGCTTCTCCTGCCAAAAGGCTGTCCCATAAAACACGCCAAACACTTATGACAATATTATGAAACACACTCCTAATATCCGTTACATTTTAATGCAGCTCAAATAATTGATGACTCAAGATGAAACATTCCTGTGCTATTATTAACACCCTACCCATCACATTTGCATAATTTCCTGAACAAACGATCGATTTGATCGAAATGAAAATATCCCATTCTTGAAATATCACCAAGAAATATGTAACACTTGATGATGCTACCACAGTACAATTAAAACTACCTCTATGCAGCCCCATAGCATGGGAATTAAAGCCCCTATTGATCTGAAATTGTACCCCCCTCCTCCCTCTTCTTTTGGGGGGGGGGGGGGGGGCCTGGCAGGTCCTGGTCTTGCAGCTGTGGCAACTTGCTTGTACAAGTACGTATTTTGATGAAAGCTCCTCTCCAGTAAGAATTTCAGAATGCAAAGGCCTAAAATCAGAAAAAAATCCACCAACGGTATGGAATCAATTCAATATCCCATATTTGCAAAGATGTCAATACACTTGGACATCCCATCAGTTTCCATGTGTCAAATGGTCATTTGCAGAGATTTATCAAGACTTCAAAAATCAGTTGCCAAAATTCAAAATACAATGTATTGGCATAATTAACACAGATTCATCATTCTGTTGTGGCTTTATAATGATTCGTTTTGAAACATTTAACAAATTACATATTTCTTAAGCAAAGTTAGACAAACAGCAGCTTCTCAAGAAAAATAAAATTGGAAAAAGCAGTGACATTATACACAGTCCGACGCAGGCACTTTTACAGATGAGGTCACTTTGGACAAATTTTGGCACAAACAAAAGGGTTCTTGAGAACCTATCAATATTTATTGCCTTTCTCTCTGCAGAAAAGCAATGAAGCAATCCCAACGACATCATATCCACTCTCAATGTCTTTCTTGTAAAGCCATCAGATCGAAATAAATCCTCTTATCTTTCAGTGAAAGATCACTGGCCAGGTGAATACTGTATGTTTTTCCTGGTTTATGGTACCTTTGGCGACTGAACAAAGACTGACATTCCTGGCCTATCGCCTTTTTATTGTCCGCATGGCTACTGGGCAGTCTCTCTGGACAGACTCCTGGGATGACAAAGTAGGCTTCACGACAAGGACAAATTTCCTGGCCACGCTGTATGCCCATTTTCACATTACGTCCGAGATGACGCAGTACGGGGTAGGAATGCTGAACATGCTGCTATATACAGCAACAAATGACTGGGACATGAGCAAACTTTTGCTGCTATTCACATCTGCTGAGGTCCAGTTTGGCATAGTGTACATCAAAATTAATGTTTGACTGTGTCATCAATGATGCTTTTTTCTGATAACGGGAGAGCTGCCCCTTGTTATATAATATAAAGAAGCCCCGGGTCCCCTTGTTACTGCTCATGTGATTCAAAGCTGTTTGGTTTTATTTATACATGTACCTGATATGTGACATAATTGCATGGAAGCCTGCAGTGGCTGTGAACCATCAAACCTGTCACGTATTACTATTTTGAACTTCTATATACCTTGACAATTTCAGGGACATTTCACAATCACTTTGTGATAATTACCTGATCAGACACATTTTTCATCCCTAACTAGTACATGTAGTTCCTCTCGTGTCCATTGTCTGTTGACCAGCATAACTGCTTGTTCTCTCTCAGTCTCTGTGCATGCAACTTCCAGCAGCACACCCCACTTTCAGATGCACTCTGTGCGGAGACTGGGGGGGGGGGGAGATAGAATCTCAGTATGGTGGTACCGGAAATACAGTGCTGCCCCTTTATAACTCTGGTGTTGGGGTCCACGGTGTTATGGCACAACCGCCTTATAACAGGGACTTTTAACATAGAAGTACATGTAATGAGAAAACTATTTCAGTGAGACCATGGTACCCACCGTGTTATATCAAAAACCACCTTGTAATGAGGGGTGTTATACAGAGGGAGCACTGTACTTTGTTCCAGTACAAGGTACAGAAGATAAGAATGTTTCACAATAATGACCAGTACAAAGTACAAATAATCAGGCAGCTTCCAGTATGCTGGTATGGCAAAAAAATGCCCCAGTATGCAGTATGGAAATACCCTTTACCCCCCTCATATAATAAAAGGGCTTTCAGTATGCTGGCATGGACAAAACAATGCCTCAGTATGCAAACCCCATTTACCCCCTTCTTTGTGCATTCTGACTTCAACATCTACATTCTATGCCTGGGAAGATACTCTGACAGGGCGATCTTTCAGACTAGGTGGTTTCTAGTAAGAGATGTAAAGTGTTGACAGATTAAGACTGGGATTTCAAAACAGAGGATGGTCTCACTTTCCAGCTGGAGCACATTTTTGTAAAGACATCATTGCTATGTTGTGACATGTTCAGTTGGCTGAGCAACAACATGCTCATCTTTCACCTCTGTGAGAGACTGGCCGTGGCAGGGTTTGTGGAGACGGTCCCTGCCACTCCTGTTGTCTATGTGGTTATCTCTTAATACTTCGGTTTCTTCCACCATATGACAAGGCCAGAAAATTCATATATGTCCTATCGTCCGGGACAAGTAAAATTTGATGCAGGACAAGCGAAAATTTTGTAAAATAACATGCAAATGATTGGGGCATTGGCCCTTGGACAAGTGCACCCATGATGGAATTTCCGAGGCCTGGAAAAGGTAGAAAATATGCAAAATGTATGGCTACATGTACCTCTATGCCATGGAGAGTAACTCAAGAAGTCAATACTTACCTTCTTTGATAAACTAATGGGTCAATACTACACTATAATCTGGTCTTCATATTCCCTTAGTGGGAAATCGCTTCTGGTTTTTTGTTTGTTTGTTTTGTTTTGTTTTTGTTTTTTCTTTGGGGGGGGGGGTCATTTTGTGTAGAATGTAGAATATATACATAGGTGCAACATTACATGACTATTGTGTACAAGGTATAAGGTTAACAATAATGGCAAAAAATGATGGATGCATATTACAGTCAGTATTTCCTATGGCAGACAGTATAACTGTTAGCAGTTAGTATCCCAGGAAGACCAGATTGGTGCCTAAAAATCATATACAGTAACTTCCTGGAAACTGTAGAATCATTCTCCTGTAAGTTGCTGATCTGTCGATGGTAGCAGGTCTGGATGTGATGTACAGACAGGTAATGGAAACACATAAGTGCTTTCCCTCTCCACAGCTGGCAGCAAGAAAAAGCAACTTCTCTGACCTTTCCTTTATCTCAAATCACATATGACTGACTGAGATTAAAAAAAAAAAAAAAAATTAAAGGACTTGACAATCACTTGGCTCACAGAGAGCTCCAACTAACAAGCTTGTATCAGGCAACCCCCTTATTTGTAACAGGCAAATAATTAATCTTCTTGATCGCCATGTCAAACGTGTTGACCATCTTCACCAGAGAGACGGTAAATAATAGCCCTTTGGGATGTCCATTTTCACAGCAACATGACCAAATACCACATAATTTTTAATCCTGCTAAACTGCAAGGAATCAATTTCTGTCAAGTTCAATTTTTCACATGGCTGCCAATATTTCTTTAATAGTGTTTGGCATTTTTTTCTGATGGCTGACCTTCTGGAGGCAATGGGAAGACCAAATGGAATTTCGGAAACTGCTGTAAGACACATTTCTCAAGACAATATTGTATATGAAAAAAAGTGTTGATAGATGCTTTGTCTTAGGCAGTTTTTCGGGTTGACTCTGCTTATAACATACATGTACATGTAAGACTGCCCTCACTGCATGCTTCTCTTCAGAAATAATCATTACCTCTACACAGAAAGTGTGGCATTTTATTATATGTGCGCCCTGTGAACAGAGACATGTTTCTATCAATATTCTGAAACTTGCTAGGCTTGATAAAAGTCCAAGGACAAGTGCCCTCTTTTTTACATGCTATTTTTTAAAATTTTACTTGGTCTGCATCAAATTTTACTTGTCCTTGACAACAGGCATAGGAATTTTCTTCCCCAAAAATATATTTATTGAACCTCCTAAAAAGGAGAATAAAACCATATACATCGAAATGAATACAAAAAGTGACACACAGAACTCATAAGATGAAGGCATAACAAATATCAAATAAATCACACTCAAACCAAATCACAATCTGCATACAGCACAAAATGATCACAATAAATATAACACAAAGCACATGAGAACCAAATTATAATATACATACAACACAGAGTTATCACAATAGAACATAAGAAAAATGAAATCAAACAATCATGATAATAACGCACGTCGACAATACATCAAATAAAGCAATGGTAAACTTAACACAGAGGGCAGGGGAAGAAAATCAATACAGAGGGACACAGCAAATAAAACAAAACTGAAGATTAGAATTAAAAAGCCTTGCTGGGGAAAATGATTTTTTATTGTTTCTGTTTTCTCTGTCAAACTGGTCTGCAGTGACTGGTAATTAAGGTTTCTTGCTTTATCTATTTTATTAAATATTGTCTTTTCTCAAATCTAGTTTCCATGAACATTTCAGCGAAGACATAGCAGGTTGTGAAATGCTTTGCTTGGATCCACCCTTGGACACTTAACTCATTCCATAGCAGTCACTGATATTTACCAAGATTTAAGATGACAACTGCATATAAAAATTCTTCATGAAAAGAGCTTTCTTTCAAGTACCAACATCCCGGGGCACACTCTTGAGAAAGGATCAATGGCCGGGCAGTTAGGTGTAAGCTGCTGAATGGTAAAGAGACTATAAGAGAGTCGGAGGATAGTAGCTAGGAAAAGCGCTTTCTTTCAAGTACCAACATGCCTACGTCTTAAGTCAGTCGTTCTGGCACTGCCTGGCAAGTCATGCTGCAGCTGCTGCAAGGGCAGCTGCAGCATAACTTGCCAGGCAGGGCCAGAACCACTGACCAAGGCCTGTGACAATTTTATGAAATGAGTTAACACCTATGGTGTACAGAGGAAAGCTGGTAACAACAAGAAGCTTATAATATCATAATTTATAAGTAATTACAATCTCATCACCAATTTTGCAAATTTAAATAATGTTTAGTCACAGAATATTCTGACACAATTTCAATTAATCCAAGGCTTCTAGGGGAAGATATCATCAGCACCTTAAATACACAAGAGGCCTAATCTATAAAAAAGGGGAAAAAAAGACAGTGGTGCATGCTTTTGATGCTACCAGTATTACCAAAGTCTTAAAAGCTGCCTGATGCGGACACTGAAAATTAGATCAAGGTCAGTTACCAAACAATATTTCTAGTGACCTGTTCCAAAAATAATTGTGCTTAAAATAAAAGTAACAAAGTTCAAGGTTAGTTAAACATTGTCTGCATTATGCCATTACACATGTATACTTGCCACAGTTACAAAGTTAGCAATCTGTTGCCTCATAAGCAATTGAAATCTTTCTACTAATTTCACAAACTTGAGTGACCTTTAATCTCAGAATATTTTTTTCCACTTTAGAAAAATCTGTAAGTCTTTCTGAAGAAGTCAAACAAAAATTCATTTTAAAAAAAGCCATGAAGCCATCTGTTGGCCAAAATAGGAACTAGGTGATTTTATGTGCAGTATCAAAACTGTTGCTCAAATGGACCTTGAGATGAGGGACTTGTTACTACTTCGCAAGAATAAGTTTTAAATTTTTTACAAAAATAAATAATCCCAACAGCACCTGGTTCATAAACTTGCCTACCCTGAGAACATCAACATCATTCTGACAACATTTTTTCCAGAGTTCAAAAGAAGCTGAAAATATAAAGGTTTATGGACAGACTATTTTATTCCTTTCATGTCTTACTACTAGCAGTAGCCAAATGCAACTGAGACTTTAAAATGATAAATAACAGTAGAATATATGGTTGCTAAAATTTGTTAAAATTTCTTCACTTTGTGCAAAATCTAACAGAATTCATGTCTGTGTAGATCTTTTCCTGAAAAAAAAATAGAATTTTGTCCACTAGTTTTTAATGGTTGTGTTAACCTTGTTGTCCCTCTTTCTGTTCATATTGAACATGTCACAGAGCATAACAATCATGATATGCCACCAAGTCACACATGTACATGTATTGCACCTGACCTCTCACTCATCAAAGTTGTTCTCTTGCAACAGTAGGACTGTGTGGATAAACATTTAGACCTGTTTCTAAAAAAAAAGGTTCATTAAAAAACAATGTACAAAGCTGACCAACCTTTAAAATATATGAAGGGGTGTTGAAGCATGAATTTAAACATTTCACAGTTCTATTTTGTGGTTAGCCCAGTGGGAGACAATGCTGTGAGCTACTTTCACATCTGTAGCAGTATTATCAGTGACTGGCTGCACCAATCGTGTAAATGATGTGGTCTACCAAGCTTTTTAGTGTGACCAGTCACTTGCCCACCTCCAAAACTACTAAGCTTTTGCAGTACCTGTAGAATAATCATCTCAAATTAAAAAGTTAGTGTTTATGTTTTAATATGAGTAAACACAATATGACCTTGTGGAATATACACATAGATTTATATCATAGATTTAAATCATTTCACATGCCTTTATAATCATGTAAATGAAATAATAAATTTCAAGTTTCTCTTTGTGAATTAAAAATGGAAATTTTGAAACTTATTTGTTGCAATGATTTAATACCATATTCCACATTAATTAGCCAGTAACTTATATGCTATTTTACTTTTTAACCTGTTTTTTTATTTTGACTTGATTACATACAATCTCTCATGTCAACAATCAATATTTTTTCCAATGCAGTAATGTAAATCAATTGCACAGGAACAATGCTCTTTGTAAAACTACCAAGTGCTGTGTGACTCAGTACATACAATCATTCACATCAGAGAAAATTTGGGTAAAATGTCTCACATAGAATGTCAAATTAATTTTCCCATAAAACTTTATGAAAACAAACACTGTTTATGACACTTACTCTACACCTGTCTCGAAACTAATATGGGCCATCTCAGCATACAATGTATGGCTAGGAAGTGAGGAGGGCCACCTCTGTAACTTGTGCACTTTTCAATTGATTCTGTGCTGTTTGTAGTCTTCAGTGCAAACATTCTCATTATTCCCAGGGAAAAATTTTAATAAGCAGAATGCACTGGTTAGATTTTGAATTGTCACCGATCCCAATATGATGCAAAAGAATATTTCTATGTTTTAAATGTCAGACATATTTCTATGTATTAAATGTCAGACATATTTCTATGTTTTAAATGTCAGACATATTTCTGAGCCTCAAGAGCACAGAACACAGTGGTGTACGCCATTCCACTGCCGCCATTCCAACGAGTTCATCATATTGTTGACAGCCAAACACTTTTTTTGCGTTTTGCTGGTGTTTGGAAATGTTTGGAATGTGTTTGGAAAGTGTTTGGAATGTGTTTTTTGGAAAGCATTTGGAAAAAATCTCAAACACTTTTACAAAACGTTCGAACACTTTCACAAAGCTATCGAACACTTCTCCAAATGCATTCAAACACTTTCCAAATGCGTTGAACAATTACCCGAACGATTTCAAACACTTTCACAAACGCTAGTTTGAAAGCGTTTCGAAAAGTGTTTGAAAGTGTTTGGAAAAGTGTTTGAAAGCGTTTGGCAAAGTGTCTGTAAAGTGTTTGGAAAGTGTTTGCAAAGTGTGTGCTACGCGTTTGCAAAACGTTTGACTTTCACTGAAAGTATTTGGGAAACGTTGGTGCGTTTGGTGTTTGCTAACTTGAACGTGAGCGTAACTGTGTGTGGCCGTTAGATGGCACTGCATGTTCCTCAGTCATGCATCAGTACTCGTACATTCAATAATACAATGTACACCAGCAAATCCCAACTGCTGGGCTCAAACAGTGTGTAATGCAGGGGTCAAGGGATCGTTCCACAGCATGTGCTAGCAGTGGAAAAGGTTGGATGACAGGAAAGGGGGTGTGGGGGTTCCCCCCACACAAGAAAAAGCTCCTTTTGCAGGAAGTGTCTCCTCCCCCCAAGATCAGGGATGAATTCTGGCGAAGCTCCACAAAACAGAAAGACTCTAAGTATGAAGGCAGTCTATGTCATGGCCCATGGGCATGGCCAGTGTCAGAGTAAGAGTTGTCCAGTTAATGGCAGCCCTTCTGCAAGGCAGAATGACTCAAGACTCAAATTCAAATTCTTTTATTTGACCATAAAAGACAACAATTTGTACAAAACATGATAAAAGATACAGGCCAGGAGATTCTCATTAAGGGTATTTATAGCAGCTAGCATGAGAGCCACCTTGAAAAAAAAAAAATGATCGTTGAGACTGAGTGAATTACAATTTACACACTATGGAGACAAAGGTGCTAACTGTACTCTAAGTGACTGGTACTCCATTGTATTGTACATGACATGAAAATCTTATATAAATGTATGAACCTTGTACAGAAGGGTCAGTATGGTTCTTTCAGACTTCAAGTGTGTATGTGACACTTTGTATTGACCTTGTGACTAATAAGTCAAGTTTTGACTCTATTTTATGTAAATAAAACTATTACTAATACTTAGTACTTACTTACTATGGTAATGATGATGATAGGTGATGCAAAAAGCCTAAAGAGAGAATCTTCTAGGTCCTAGACTACACATACATGTTAGTGATAGACAACTAAAACAATGGAATCTGTAACAGTTTGTCGCATTCAACTTGATTACCAATTAATTCTGTTGCAGTATCACACCGCAGCAAGTTCATTTTGTCCCTAACATAACCAGTCGCTTGGTCACCCAGTAGCAACATGTATATCACTTCGTTGTGTTACCACTTCGTCGATACATTTGATTGCAGTCAGCGACAAAAATTATCATCATCTATTTTTGTCAAGTCACTTGACATCTTGTTTAATGCCTTAATAATGGGAGTGAAACCATCCATGCTGACCCGTTTGTGTATCGGAGCTCTGGTACATGTTGATGATCTGCAAACTTTGATTCACAATGAAACTACCAGGATCTTCTCAGCAAATATAGGCCTATAATAAGCTGTACTTTACAACATCACCACCCACAAGTTGCAACCTCCCATGACAGGATCTATCTTCGCACCTCCAAATCTGTTTGCCTGTTAAGAATGTCCTTTTTAACAAGTACGAAAAACCATCACAAGCCAATTTATCGGCACCTCGTATACTTTTATATTTTCATTGGGGGCCCATATCAATCAAGGCACTTGTCATATTCAGATGTTGCCGGCAGTAAAAGCGCATAAATGCTACTTTTTAACCTGGGATTTCCTTAAATACATTTGTGTACATAAAGTAATCAAAGAAGACAAATAACACTCGAGAGTCATTTTTATTATGTATACAACAGGAAGAGAAAACATTTCTGGCCAAAATAACTCTTATTGAATAGCTTAAACAGGTGGTCAAGAATGCTGACTGCCACTCGCGACATGACATGAATGCAACCAGGTATGTCTGAGACGAATTGTCCAGACAACCAAAAATGCCTGTTCATACCTAGTTGCACCAAACTTTTCCGGACCATAATTAATAGTGCATTCCATTGTTGGCCTGATTATCCAATCAGCAAGTGACCAAGTCTGACCCACGCCTTCATGTTTACATCGGATGTCACTGACACAGCTAACGCTGGTGATTACAGCATGGATTGTGCTGAACAGTGTAGATCTGTTACCTAAAATGTCACATCATTGGTAAAACATACATTTTAATTTGCTGACAGTTTGATTTTCCATTAAATATAAACACATTCTCTGTTTTATTTTCTGATCCTGCCACGTGTAATCCGGCCAGCGTGATCGACCACAAAATGTAAACAAAGTCAAAGCAGGATGCGCTTCCCGAACACGAAGTGAACCGAATAAACCCGAGTCCTATGAACTAGTCTATTGGATATCGACGAGGTGACAAAAACACGCACTTGACAAACAACCAGCTTACAGTGCAGCGAACTTCAACACGACGAAGTGACGTACACCCAAAATAATGTCCTCCGAGACCGAGAGTGTACCGACTACTTACTGTGTGTGATGACATTTAGACACTCTGGGCGATAATACACACTTTCCACATAAATTGGTCACTTACAAGTTATATTTGATTACTGCTACCATAACAATGTCTCTGCATAATCAAGATTAACTAGAGCGGCAATGACACATGAAACAAATTGTATTCACAGTATAATGGACGAAAACTTAAAGAAATTCTTACCTCCTGACACGTACACCATCTTTCTGCTGGGAAAACACAGCTTTACGCTACGTCATCGAAATTGCCTTCAACACACAGTTTGGTGGAACATAAACGAATTTACAGTGGCGCTCTCTGTCTCAAATTGTACACATTAACGGAATAAGTGTTGTCGTCCAACCAGTCACATTCTCTCTCTCTCTCTCTCTCTCTCTCTCTCTCTCTCTCTCTCTCTCTCTCTCTCTCTCTCTCTCTCGTCACGGGAAAGGATATTTTCATCACCTCATTTAAAATCTAACACTATAAAAGTCTGTCAACCCTGAGTTACGGAAGGGGATTTCTCGAATATTTCGTAAATAGCGAGAAAAATGACCATGTATTTCATACATAACCAAATCTGAGCAGTTTACCCTACTCTTGAAGGAAATTTGTTTGCAGTGTGGTTTGTATTTATTTCTGTAACCAGCAATTTTAGCGTTTTCGCGGTCTACACACGAACGGTGCCGGCAGTTTAAAAGGACCTGTTAATCACGTGCGCACGCGCACTTATCATTTCTTGGACGATATGGATTGCGCTGAGTTTTGCTTGCGACCGCAGAAATGGCCCAAAATGCGGCTGAAAAGAAAGACAAAGTGCATATAGCTACCACATTGCCTAAAAAGTAAGGTATATTGATGAGAAAAGGCTATGCATTAGATATGTCGGCAAGTAATAATCCATTGTTGTAATAATCACAAAATGCGTTTCCGTAGAGCAAGGTTGATAGACTATAAGACCAAGTCTTGATCTTGGGTGAAAAAAGTATGGACATTGTACTAAAAGTGTACAGGACCACCTGCTAGGGTGTTGGGAGAAAAGAAGTGAATTGATAGGGCCAGATAGCGACAGGGTAAATTAGAATGTCAGAGTGCACGGAGGAAAGGGCATGGTGGCAGCCCTTATAAGGGCTCCCATGGCATGGGAAATGCCTGAGCCTTAGAGGCGGGAATATGGTGTATGACTTAGTTTGAGGGAAAGATTTTTTTTTTTTTTTAAATTGGGAGGTGGGGAGGGGGGAGAGACTACAAGCGATGAGTGTAGGGGGTATACCCAGGACCAGGGACCCACCACAGCTGTGAGAGAGTGTGGATTCAGTGGCGGATTTAAGGGGGGGGGGGGAGACGGCTGAGGGGGCGCACGCTCTCTCTCCCCCCCCCCCCCCCCTATTTTTTGCAGACTTTTTTTGGTGCTAGCTGACTGACCTGTCTGTGTCGACGTGCGAGGCGCGGCACTGTAATGGAAAGGGGGTCACGGGGTCTCAACTGGTTCCAATGATTGAAACTGTTTATCACAACCTAGGTCCGTCCAAGTCCCCTTTCAAGTGTCACCATATTGTTCGTGCAATGCCTCTACGGGTTATATTCCTACCATGCCTTGTCATGCACATATACAGTAAAAACTCATTATAATGACACCATCTGTTCCCTAAGAAATGTGTCAGATAACTGAATATTTCAGATAAATGAATGAAATAACAAAGAAAATAAACTTTTATCCAGGAAAATTTGTGTCGTCATATTGAATATGTCGGATATCTGAGTGTCATTATGGGGTTTCATTGTAGAACTTCACATGATCCACAAAACCCGAAAGAAGATCCAAGTGGTTATATTATCCTGAACCCAGCTGTGAATCATACTCATGACACGGACACTTGACAATGCGCACTGTACCTGACTATATGCATTTTTAAAATCTGAAGATCTGGTTTTTACAAACCATTTATTTGATTGTATGATGAAATTTGGAAAAAAGTGCTGCTAAATCATGAGGCGGCCAATCACCCAAATCCGTTAAAAAAATGTGGAACCTCTGCCTAGTTACAATACACTACAATACAATACACGTCTTCTTTATTGTCGGAGAAATATACAGAAAACATTAGGAAGTCATGAGCTTGTCAGTCCGACTAAATAGTTATGAGAAAATTCAAGATTAGCATTAAAAATCAGATACTCAAAGTAAAAGAGATACATACATCAGTAATTATAAAGGTTTAAAACATATACACATTTTAACAAAAACGTATAACAATAATAGAAAAATCTTTGTCCATTGAGTTCATCTGGTTAAAAAAAATGGATGATTAAACTACATATGAAGACTAAGATAGACAACGGTTACAATGGGAAATTTCTCTGTGCAACAATACATCATGATTTCATTAAATTAAGAGCTTCGTCAAAGAGAATCTATCATTTGTTTCTGGGGATAGTGGCATCAATGCTGCCGACACATGGCACAGTGACAGTTTCCGTCCAGTCCCTCCCAAGTTTTTATAAGTCTTCGGAATTGGTTATAGTTTTTGGCTTGTCTTACTTCGGGTGGCAAGTTATTCCAAATTTTGGGAGCTAAGTACATGAAGGAGTGAAGTCCATGCTTGGTAGACCTGTAACCTGGCTGGTGCAGAGTCATGGGCCCTGACCTTACGTGATTAGTATTTACGCGCAGAGTAATTAGATCATTGAGATATTCAGGCGCCAGGTTGTTCAAGATCTTGTACACCTGAACGGCCATGTTTCTCAGTCTGCCAAGATGAAAAGTTGGTATCCCAGCTCTGTCTAAAAGAGATTTGTATGAAGAGATGTGATCATTGAACACACATCTCAGTGCCTTTCCCAGTACCCATTCCATCATCAGTTTGTTTGTACTAGCTTGATATAACGCTTGTCCACAAAAAAGGACACATTCCCTACCTGGATTGCTCCGGACAAGTCAAACGTGTCGTTTGGATGAACTCTATAGTCATACCCATTACACCACTGGGGCTGCAGAGCTTCCAGCTGGTTCTGTATCAAAATCTGGAGGAAATGCAAAGACAATGCTCCAATTTCGGTAGATTCTAAAAGTTCCTTTTACCTTTAATGGCGAACATTATCAAAAATTCGGAAGCCTCTAATAATTTTCAACTTCTGAACATGAAAAAAATCAGTAGGTTTACCCGAAAAAAAACAAACAAACAAAATCGGTAGTTTTGGAACCTCTGGGTCCGTTGCACCTGAACGTTTATGATAATCTTTGTGCTGGTGGACCTGGAGAATGCAAGGAGAAACTTGCCTCAGTTAGCGAGTAACAATTTTAGTCAAAAGTTATTACATCCTACAAGGTATATTCAAGCTGGCTGATGTTGACGACTGTAAAGATGAGATAGTATATGGGTGTGACGAAGGACTTCATTGACATAAACCAGTGGGCTAAAGCATGGTATGGTATAGTCACGCAACAAACCAACTACAAGTAAATTATAACAACAAAACAACTAACTATCTCTACCTATCTTACATCTATCTTATCTAGTGTTTTGGATCTGCAATGTGAATGCTGTAAAAAAAAGTCATCTATTCTTTGTAGATGGCCTCAGCGAGATCGGATAAAATATCCTTAGCTTAGGTCTCCTGACATATTTAGTTCTGCTTAGATTGTTTCAAAACAATGTCATCTTATCTATTTTGTTGCATATATTCTTGTACAATTTGTTATCTACATGTCAAATAAAATGATTCTGATTCTGATTCTGATTCTAATTCTATCTCATACACACAGGTACTCCACGCGAGAGTATGTCACTAAATGTACACACAAACAGTAAAATATACAGGGCCCCAAACTGGGATGTCAGAGCCGTGACCGAGGCAACTCCAACCACGCAACCTGTGGGATCTATATGGCGAGAGCTGCCAAAGTCCACTTCGGCAACTCTCGCCGCACACCCCCACAGGGACACGACCAGAACCGCCTCCAACTGCACCCCAACACGAAGCCCTCGTACAATAAAAGGGCATAGTAAGCTCAGTGACCAATTAGGCTTGCCCTTCTATACAAATCCAGCTTAATGAAAGTTAATATTGACTGACAGGTAGACAAACTTACGTTCCTAAAGACATTAGGGGAAAGTATTTTTTTTCTTTGGATAAAGTCATAAATCACAAAAAAAGGAAAATTTACTGGTCGGCTCCTGTATAACATTTGTTTAATATCATGATATCTATCACAATGTGTTCCAAAATGAGTTTCATCCTGAGCAGAGTTTGTATTGCATATCTTACAAGTTCTTTGGTCCACATGCGTTTTATGGCCTTGCCTGCCTGCCGGATTCTATTTGAAGCGTGTGAGCGCTCATTTTTAACTTACTGAATTTGTTACCTTTTTGTACATGTATTCCAAGTTCAACAATATCTCTGTTTCAAGTTTGCTTTGAATTTGCTGTAGGCTTGTAATTTATCCTGGTCAATGGAGTTCAACACATTTATTTCTCGAAGCCAACCAGAGCAATAAATATCCTGTAGTTTGTCTTTAATCAAGTCAATTACAGTTCTTGGTGTTCGTTTGCCAAAATTATTCAAGTTTCCTGAAAATCTAGCTCAAATAACAAGTCTTTTATATGTTTTAGCCAGCAAGTTTTCCCAAAATTACACAGTTCATAATTTTCTAATTAGCATTTATACTTCATCCAATCATATTAACTGTTGACTTAGTTCTGCCAATATTTTACACTGCTAAGACAGGGAAGCTCCCAAGCTCCTCCCTGACTGCCGCTTTGGTGGCTTTCCTGTGAACACCTAAAACAAACTTACCAAACTTAGCGTGAATGCTTTCAGGTATGGCTTTGTGTGTATTAACCCCCGCCCCAAAATCAGATGGTTGATCAGAGGCTGTTACCACCCAGAGGTTGATGAGGAATAGATACAACAGAAGATTTGTCACTCTATTAGTCAGATCGATACAGAGAATGCAATTCTTCCAGGAGATTTTAACTTTCGTATTAAAGACTCGGGAAACATGACTAGCACCAGATCCTTAGGACAACGGGCGTAGAAGAAAAGTTCCTAGATTCTATAAATGACAGTTTGTTAACTCAGGTTGTGACTGAGCCTACCAGATTGAAAAGTATTTTAGATTTAGCATTTGTAGGATATGTAGACCCTGTTCTTGACTCTTCTGTGGGTAACAGTTTCTCCAGAAGTGATCATGATGTAGTCTGACTGACTGTAAATTGTCCAGTCTCCCAGAATCTCAATGCAGCATAGAAAAATATATTTGTATTCTAAGGAAACTATGCATCTCTCAACCAAGATCTGCTGGAGTGTAACTGAAAAGGTGCTTATACATATAGAAACATAGATAAGAACTGCAGTGTTATGATTCAAATGTATAAATTTGAATTGGTTGATAAACATACATAGCAAAAAGATCATACCAGGTCAGAGACACAAGCCTCCATGGAGTGGAGTATCAATCAAACAAGAAGTATACAATTTAGATGCGAGAGTGGATAAAGCAAAATGTCATTATGAAGATAAGCCTGTCATTAAGATCGATGAAAACCCTAAACTATTTTGGAACTATACTCGCCACTTTTCTAGATCTAGTATTATACAGTGGATATGTTAATTCACGATGGTGAGAAAATAAGAAATGCCTCCAGAAAAGCTGACCTTGTCAATTCTCATTTCACATCAGTACTAAATGATGAACCTAAAATCTCCACTTCTTAACCACAAAAGCAAAACATCATTCTAGATTCTGAAATTGAATCACATATTGTAAGATCTAAGCTCACTAAATCAAAACATAACAAAGGTAATGGACCAGATGATGTACAGATAAACGTACTAAGCTCTGTCCAAGTTTCGATCTCCCGTTATTAATTCTCTTCACTCTCAGTCTTTGCAAAGTGGTAGTTTGCCCCAAGACTGGAGAGATGGTAAAGTAATATACCTGCATGAAAAAGATCCAGACATGCATGTTATAATTATAGACCAGTTTCTCTGACCAGTCAGATGGTTAAACATTTTGAAAGAATAATTCCCGACAAACTTCTGGGATTAGTGTTAGCGAATAAAACCATTAGTTGTGAGCAGCACGGTTTCCAGGACAAGTGTAGTTGTATCTCACAACTCTCAGAATGTATCTTTTATTGGTCCTGTAATTTAGATTAAAGAACAGAAACCCATATAGTATATCTTGGCTTTGCCAAAGTATTTTATACCGTCCCCCATAAACGTTTAGTCCACAAACTAAGGCAAGTAGGTATCAGAGGGAAGTTACTGAATTGGATTGAAAGTAAAGCAGAAGATAGAGGGTAGTTCTTAGGAATGGGGTTTCTTCCTGTCAAAGAATAACCAGCGGCGTGTCACAAGGCTCCATCTTGGCGCCGTTGTTGTTTCTGATTTATGTGAATGATGTTCCAGGTGTTATTAAATCTGTAATCAATATGTTTACCGATGACACGAAAGTTTCTAATAACATACACACCACCGATTCTGAAGATCTGCAAATGGATACAGTTGGTCTGACACTTGGCTTCTCAGGTTCATGCAGATAAATGTGTAGTATCGAAAGTCAGAGAGAAGCACAATTACATATATACTCTAAATGGTGTCTATCATACACAGGCCAAACAACAGAATGACTTAGGAATATTAATTTCTGATGATTTATTGCCCAAATGACAAATACAGAAAATGGCGAAGAAAGCAAATAAGGGAGTAGGTCTAATTGAAAGATGTTTAAGTGGATTCCACAATAAAATAAGTATATTATGTAAACCATTGGTAAGACCTGTGCTGGAATACGGGGCCACAGTATGGAGCCCCTGGCAACAAGGAGATATTGACATGTTAGAAGTAGTGTAGAGTAGGTGCTTACAGCTAGCTTCTAAGGATATCCAGATAGAATCTCTAAAATATCCTAGGGAGTTCAGTGACCACTGTGAAACTTATGAGGTGTTGCATGGATTAAACAAAAACAGCCACAAGAAATTCTTTTCTTTCAATGAGCACCCAACTAGAGTTCATTCCTTAAAGCTGGACAAACAGTATTCTAGATTAGACACCTTCAAACATTTTTTCTCAAACACAGTAGTTGACAAATGGAAGGATTTACAAGCGAGAGTTTTATCTGCCCCGTCGCTGCCAGTATTTAAACAGAGACTGAGATCCAAACTAAATGACATGAGGGATAATTCAGCCACCAAGTATGTAACCAAGTAGCGATACGCAGGAAGTGCACCAGAGGTTACACATCATACTCAAACTTCAGTCACAGTGGAGGCATACGAACGAGTGTTCTCTCTAAAATAAATAAATAAATAAATAAATAAATAAATAAATAAATAAATAAATAAATAAATAAATAAATAAATAAATAAATAAATAAATAAATAAATAAATCGGAAGGACCTATAAACAACATGGTTTTAAAGAACACGTCAGTCATAGCTGTAAGTCCTTGTGCCGTTGTGAATAAGAAATCACTGACAACAGGTCCCACTCGTACTCGTGGTGTCTCCTGAGGCTTATCTAAAAGCATAATTTGATTATTTTAGTTTGGGTATGTTGTTTTGTTCATACTTCATGGGGTAGTTTAAGAGCTCCCTGCCCCTTGACCTGACTTGGTCTGGCTCTGCTTCAGACCTACTCCAGGTACATACCCATATACCCATGTTGTTCATAGGTCCTACCGATTTATTTATAAATACCCACCAAGTTTGAAGATAATCTGGCGAACACTTTTTAAGAAATTGCAAATGTGAAAAGTGAATAAACGGGCAATGAAACACTTGATCAATAAGCTAAGCTGATTGACAAATCAGCTGAGTTGAAATAAAGTCATCTTACTCGAGATGTCGTAAACCCACTCAACACCTTTTGGTGATTATATTTCAATTTATGACTTCAGATATAGTAATCATAAATACGCGCATGCCCACGATAGGATAGGACTACACCTTTAAAGTTTTCTGTCGCGAGCAGGAAGTTGTTTTCCCAAGACATCACATCTGTACGGGCAGAGCTGCTGTCCGGGTGGACATGTTTTGACGTAATGGTAGCAAATTGATTCAAAGGATGTGCTTGCTCTGGAATGATTATCAGAGGTGTGTGTGTTTCATCTCAAAGTGTATACAATCATGGAGGAGAGATTAGATCAGTGGGTGGCTTGGTCGTGTTCTCATGGGTAATACTTGGCTAATGAGAAGAAAGGATGGTTATTGCGGTCTGAGAAGTCATGTGCAAGATGCTGCCATCAGAGGTATCCATGTATATGTAATGATGTGACATGTTAACATTCACCAGCTAAGCATTTCTTCAATCATTTGTCAGACAAAGAGGATCATTATGTTACCAGTGAAGCTTATATGTGTTCACTTTACAAAATCGCGCAGTTAACTTGTATGTCGGAAGAAGGGGCAGGAAATCTTCAAAATATATCTACCGGATAGCATATATGCATAAAGCCTCAATGAGCTGCAGTCTGTTTTCATATGCCGTATACGAAGGTTCAAGAGCGATTCCACACGACGCCCGACAAGCGATATCACCACCAAAAAGATTCTACACTACGCACTTGGATTAGCTAGTGTGATATAAAATTCGCCTGAAAACGAATGATTGTGGATTTGTACCCATATCATGGCGTGCGTAGCTAGCTCTGGGCTTTCCCAAGCCAACGTGAGTCCTGGACCAGCTTATTTATTTTCCTTTGTTAAGATGTTAAGACTACAATATGACGCGCAAAATATGGGCATGAGTAACGACACCTGCATGTAATAAATGCATGTTCCATTTTATATCTTTGAATATTTTATATCCACAGATAAATCACCGTTGGCAGAAGTGTTGGGCAGATCTAAGATTGAACAGGGAGCTGCGTTATGTGCCTGAGCTAAATCAGTTCTTTTTGGCTAAGCAACTGCATAATGTGAAAGAAGTTTATCCACAGAACGAAAACAAAAACAAAAAACAAAAACAAAAAAACAAAAAAACCACCAAAACAAACAAAAACGGAAAGACAAAACAAAAAAGCAAACAAAAAGGCAAAACAACAACAACAATCAAATTGCATATATGACATTTCAATCCTATTTTGTAGTCTACACTGTGACAAAACAACGTTTAATTTGGTAATTTGAGTAAATCTTTGCCATTAATGAAACACATGTATGACATGGATTCTCACCTTTGAATTCTTATTTGTTGGGGTTTACAACCGGCGTCTTTTTTACGCGGCTGTCACGTGCATTTTTTTCCCATTCCTTACTGTCCAGTCCTCATATACTGTTCAATACTGTTCAGAGTACAAATTATATCGTTGCATTACAAATTTGACAGAACATATTATCGTCATTAAGGTTATTTTCATATTGACAAAATGTTTAAATAAATGAATCTCAAAGATATATAAAAAGTAAATTTTTGGTCACTCATTCTAAACTTTACTAAGGAACTTGGCTTGCTTGGTCTACTACACCCGGTTTTTCGGCCGGGGGGGGGGGGAGTTGCTTGTTTTTTGTTGTTTTGTATTGTTTTTGCTTTTGGGGGTGATTTTTTTGGGGGGGGGGAGGTGGGGGGTTTTTTGGGGTTTTTTTGGTTTTTTTTTTTTGGTTTTTTTGAGCCAACACGATTTGTCTCATTCTCACTCGTGGACAATCTGCGTTTAGTGTACATTTTCGTATACAGAGCCTACCGATTAATATACTATGTATATTTTTAGCCAGTTAGTTTAGTTTAAGGATATACCTCTGCTCAGCGAGGTGTTCACAAAATTGGCCATAAAAGACAATAAACCCAAAAATGAGTCCAACAAAATATATATTTGTGAAACGTACACAAAGTGTAAAGTTGTGTTTTGTCATTGCCATTTGTGTCACTTGCCATGTGTTTACACAGCAATTGCCCAAACTAAAGGTACAATTTTCCGGTTTCAAATGGATTTAACTTAGTTTTTATTTTTCACTCAAACTTTGACATTCTTGTGGCAAAATAAACTATAAGAAGTGAATACAAAAAGCGGGACTCACTTTTTGCAAAATTAGTATAGATCGAAGTTAAGTGTAGAATATCCCAGCTTCAACTTTGTGTGAAAGATGACAAAACTCTGCCCAAGGGAGGAGAAATCGAGAACATATTCTGTTGCAGTGCTGCTGTCAGCTTAGATTTGAAGAGTTGGAGAGATAAAAAAAAAACTTCTTATCTCACAAGGGAAGCTATTCTATTGCCTAATGGCATCTAGAAGAAACCAACTGGCAACAAAGAGGTTTTACATTTAAAGGAGCGAACAGACTCAGGTTGTCTGAGAGTACAACAAGTAAACGCTGAAGGCAAGGGGTCAGAGAGGTAGTTAGGGTTCGTTTGTGATTATTTTATAGAACAGTATTATTCTTATATACTTACGTCTGTTAGCGAGAGTAGACCATCCAAGTTCGAGCTATAAGTTACCATGTGAAGTATTGCTGAGGGCGCCTGTGCATATTTTGTTCGCATTAAACTATCTGGATTTGAGGCGAGCTGGACATCCTGTTAGCACAATTTTCAAAGAGGACACAACCGTATTCAACTGTTGGGCTAACCAAGGAGCAGTTAAATTTTACAAAACGTTTGTGCTTGAACCTTTCGAAGAAGAACGATTCTTTGGTTCGCTTTATTATAAATTCGTGTGATGTTAGCAAGACAAGACAAATGGCTGAGTAATGCCAACTTATGTGGGAGTGTCTGTCTCAGCAAGGATCGTTTAGCCTCCTTGGTCTCAAACATCGGAGACCCATCCAGAAAGATAGGGGTGGTGGGACTTTATAAGCTGAGGTGAAAAGATAACAGATACCGGTTTAATGGCATTGAATATCACTGGCCAAAGTTTTCCCCATAGATGTATACCGAAAGATTGATGTTCAGACGGCGAGAGGAATCTGCAGGATTATTGACAATTCCAAATAGACATTTATGACCGGCGAACAGTCTGACGTCATATCTAAGATCACCTGAAAGATTGTTAATATACACTTAAAATAAGAGTGACCCAAGGATGGAACCCGGGGCACTCTTGCTTGGCTTCTATTGCTGCAACCAAGAGGACGTCTAGCCATGTATAGTAACTTTCTGTAGCCGCTTAGGTAACTTTTGATCCAGGCGACTAGATGATCTAGATGGTTAAATAACTTTTGATCCAGGCGACCAGATGATCTAATGAACCCAGTTATCATAATTTGAACAGGAGACCTGGGTGTCAGACTTTATCAAAGACTTTATAGATGTGTCAAGATATACCATTCTGGCCCCTTTGGACGCTTCTAGGCCACTGTCTGTGTTACGGACTCTATAAACCATTTGGTAAATGGAAGTCATCGGCACTCTGAAGCCTGATTTTTTAAAGGTGATGAGGTTAATCGTTCAAAAACTTTAGAAAGGTGAAAAAGAGAAGGTCTAGGTCAATAATTACTTTAATCTCTCTGCTAGACTTTGGAAAAAAAGGACAAACATTTGACCGCTTCCGCTAGTTTGGAAAGTATGCAATGTTCTAAGAATGTTTAAAATTTTCACTGAGGGGGGTCATATATTGAACTAAATTCATTTTTGAGTTTAAGGGTGTTTTTGTTTTGTCAAGACTAACGGATTAAGTAACCCATAGAGAGGAAAAAAGCCATAACACCCTCTTCTTCGATAACAGTATCCTGCAGTCTAGCATCAGTACGATATGTGGACTCATACACGGGAGGGGCATCGGTTTCAGGGTGAGTTTTGCGTTGACTAGCAAAATATGCATAAACTATTTCCCATTTCTTTAAGTTACCAAGTTACAAGAAATTATTTTCTCATCTTCGATCGTTGAGGGCTATGTATTGATGAATCTTGGAGCCCAAAACAGACTTGAAAGACGCCACCGTTGCTTTGTATCTATTTTTGTCATTTAATTTTCAACTTAACTTTCAAATATGAAAATATGACCGAATAGAGTGTAAATAGATTTTATTTACCACAAGGCTACGGGACCTCTCAATAAACCGATAGAATTTTTCAACTGTATGTAAATATTAAGGCTAAAAGAACGCGACATATTACAGATTTCTCCAATTGACCAGTGTAACACAATATCATCAAGATTATCATAAATTATGTGAAAAATAACCCATGGGGCTGCCAAAACTATGGCATTCAATTGTAGTTCCACACTCTCTTTTGAAAGGGCGATGTGTAAGCTGTAAGAGAAAAAGAGAGCACGAAATCACAGCATAACCAGAGTTGAGGGGGAGAAAAAGCCCGATATTTAGTCCATGTGCGACCCAGGAATGTCTGTGATGATGAGATCAAGCAGATACTGTATTCAGTTGCTGTCGTGGGATCATTGATTAGCTGAAGCATGTTCTGTTGAGAAACGAGAGTAGATAGTGCCAAGCCACGGTCGCTTTCCTGATTGATGTGTAGAATTCCATTCACAACACTTGTCATTTAGGTCGCTAGTAATAACAAGAATATATGGGTTGCTGTCAATTGCTTTTGAGAGAGTAGTCTAGGACTGCATAAAGACATAATTGATTTCTGTAGGTCGTCCCAAAGGTCGACAGTTAATACCAGTTAATAGTGCCCCATGCTTGGCAGGTATTTCTACTCAGGTAATTCTGAGTTTGGATCTTCAAGATCTGTGCATCTCTGACATGGCAGTGAGGAGTGTACACATCAGAAGACACCCCCCCCCCTCCCTGTGTGGCGGTCTCTTCTTAAAGAAGGATGACAGTTATCAATAAACAGGAGAATTCGCGTCAAGCCAGGTTTCGGACAGGGCTGATATATCCAGATGTTCAGCATTCACAAGCAGTTCAAGCTTATCAGTTTACTCATTCCCTTTATGCTGCAAACATTTGAATGACAAAGCTTCATAGATATTTATTATTATTATTTTATTTATTATTGCGGGTATTGATAAATCCAGGGCATGGATGTACATTAAAGACGACCATAAAGAAATTAAGTTTAACGGATAATATAAGTGTGTCATAGACATGCCTACCTAACAAGGATAAATTAAGAGCTATTACAAGTAGGAGAAAGAACGACGCAGTTATTTCATTTTCAAGATTGAAGTGAAGAAAAAAGAGGAAGAAATTCAGTCTATTTAAAACTAAGACAATGTCCACTCTATATTGACCGGTGTTAATAACCATTGGTTGTCAGTAGATGGAGAGAGAAAGTAGCAATACTGCACTCAGTTGAGCAAATGATGATTGGTTGAAAACAGAGAGCTGGATGGTAGTTCAAGTTTATATTTAAACAAAAATTGCAAACAACACAATCAAATGGGCAAGAGCGGTAGTTGCATTGCGACATTCGCCGCGGGAGAGGGGTTCTTAGGTAACAAAACACTTGGCATGTTATGATGGACGTAAAAACAAAAATTAAAACAAATAAAACTGGCCAACTAATGTGATGAAAATACCTTGGAGAAACTCTCATTTGAATATCTTACATGTTCCCGATAAGTTGTTTTTACCAGCAATGTTACCAACGCCTAGAAAGGTATCTTTAAATTAAAGCTTTTAAAAAGTGTATTATGCTCGTTAAGTTTCAACACTTTCTGAAAGTTGGATAGCGTCAGATACAGAAACCAAGTGTGCAAAATTGCACTCCCCAAAATATCTGAAATGCTCAGTACTTTGTTACCACAGGTCATTTTTTAACTTCACAGACAACTATAACGACAGGCCCTTAATCAACTTCACCAAGCAATCACGACAGACCCTTGTTCACCTTTACCAACAACAAACTTAAAAATACAAAAACACATAAAAAAAAAACATGATGCATCATCAATTTCAGTTTCATATCTAAGATTGTACAAACATAGCAGAGATTGTCAACGGCCAATAAAGTCCATTAATATTGAATGTCATTTCACATTAGCCGAGGTCGAGAAGTGGTAGATCCATTTCCTTTAAATGTTAGTTAAATCTCAAGACCTCCTCTGTGTTGATCACATTATAAAAGATACATTATCTATGTCGTCGGCGCGTCAATGATAAAGAGATTAGTACTAGCTGGGTCTGCATTTTCCTCTCGAGAAGCCTGTCGCCGGACGGTTGTTGATTTTGCTGGCGGTTCTATTTAACGGTGTAGCTCCTCTGAGTTCAATGAGAAATGACAAATATTAGCCTTTTGGCACACCTTGGGTGGCAAGCCCTGGTCATGTCCCCGCAAAGAGCGGGGAGAATGAGATCAAGCTGCACAGGCAAAACATTGCTAACAACAGAGTACCTCGATCGTGCATGTTAGAGGTAGACTGTTCAGAACGCTTGATGCAGTCACTTATTACAGGTATGGGACCAGAAATTCCCCCGAGAGCACACCACAATGCTTTGATCTCACATCAACAGCGACTGTCGACAATCGAACGACTCTCTCCCTCCACACCAAGTCCCTCATCAATATCAAATATCTGCAATTCGACATCTCTCTGGTTCCCCATCAATATCAAGTACATCTACAGTTCGACAACTCTCTGGCCCCTCATCAATACCAAATATCCACAGTTGGACAACTCTCTGGTCCCTCATCAATATCAAGTGTCCACAATTGGACAACTCTCTAGTCCCTCACCAATACCAAATATCCACAGTTGGACAAATCTCTGGTCCATCATCAATATCAAGTGTCCACAGTTCAACAACTCTCTATCCCTCATCAATATCAAGTGTCCACAGTTGGACAACTCTCTAGTCCCTCACCAATATCAAGTGTCTACAGTTGGACAACTCTCTAGTCCCTCATCAATATCAAGTGTCCACAGCAGGACAACTCTCTAGTCCCTCATCAATATCAAGTATCCTCAGTTCAAAACTCTCTAGTCCCGCATCAATATCAAATATCCACAGTTCAAAAACTCTCTAGTCCCGCATCAACGGCAAATGTTAACATTGGAAAACTCTCTCATCCTACATCTACAGGTATCTCTGTAGCGTGCACCTATCTGTTTCTGTTGATTGCAGATCCAAGTACCTGCCTCTCTCTCTCTCTCTCTCTCTCTCTCTCTCTCTCTCTCTCTCTCTCTCTCTCTCTCTCTCTCTCTCTCTCTCTCTCTCTCTCTCTCTCTCTCTCTCTCTCTCTCTCTCTCAGTCTCTCTCTTTCTCTCTCTTTCTCTCTCTATCTCTTTATGTCTCTCTGTCTTTCTGTCTCTCTATGTCTCTCTGTCTCTCTCTTTCTCTCTCTCTCTCTCTCTCCCTCTCTCTCAAAAAAAAAAAAAAAAAAAAAGAAGCAAACAAACAAACAAAAAAAAGCATACACACACAAAATGTATTCTTTGGGACAGCGGCTGATCATTTAGATTTGATCGCTCCTGAATGAATTATACACGTCCTCAACATGCAGCCATTGCGAAAGCTGTCTCGGTGGGCCAAGCAGAAAGCAGAAGCTACTAGCATGCTTGATTTTTTACATTGCTCCAAAGTTTTCACAGTACGCCATGTATTCTAACAACTTAGACACTTGGCACAATTTACGTTATACATTGTGTAACTGATTGTGGTTGAATAGTATCACCCAAATATGATCATCACTGTACTGAACTGAATGTACAGGAAAATAGATCACTCAATGGGATATATTCACCTTACATTGCAGTGGTACAACATTAGCATGGTCATCGCAAATTTTATTTAGTAAGTATATAGCGGTGTCCGTAACGAAATATTTATTGCAATATGGAGTCATGTATGCGTACATGTGGGTTTTTTGTGTATGATTCGCATTGAATCGTAAATCATATTAATATGTTTTTATTTCTATAGCTTACCTGACACAATCCGGTAAGCCAGCTGTCACGTTGTTGCTTTTTGCTATGAGGCAGCCCACCCATCAACTCTCTTTTGTTGCCTGTCGGTGAGTTGCAATTAACTGGAATAGCTCTCGGAGCCACATGTACTGCTAACAGGTGAAGCCATTTATAGGATACATATCCACGTCTTTCAGCGTTATAACTGAAAAGAGGACAGTTCGTGTTGATATTGCATGCCATTTATGATATATTTCACTGCAAGGCAAACTGTGTCATAGCTTCCATGCTAATGTCAGTTTTTGCTGTCAGTTTCAGTCAATGTTTGCAACGCTAATCTGACAGAGTAGAGGTTTGGAGTTGATTTAGGTTAGCTGGTTAAAACAAAATGTGCTCTCTGTATGAACATTGTATCCAAAAATACCACCAATTTCAAGTTCGCCGAGACATGGATCGGTTTAACTGCGATTGATCGGGTTCTAGATACCCAAAACCTGTGTAAAGTTGACCATCACAACACGCATACAGCATACCGCTTAATGTGTACAATGAGGTCAGACTGTCTCCACTGTCATCAACTGAATGCAATACAGACCAGACCACAAGAGTTTTAAAAACATCCGTCACGTGCGTTTGTTGATAAACACGCAGACGACAATGAGAGGGAAAGCGATTCGGAATGAAACGATGTGATTTGTCAATGGACAAATGGATGATATGTTACATACCGTGGATTATACTGATTTTGTAATTCATCCCTGATACTGCCAGAGTGCCAAACACAGGCTAATTCCAGTTATCACATAATAAGGACAATAACGGTATCCTTTCATTTTCATCTACACAATCTATACGCTCTGCGTAAAATTCACTGGTAACGTAACCAACACCTTTAATAGTTTATTTGTACAATATGTTCGGTTGTTAGCATTTATTTCTCCAAAAAGATCAAGGGACATGTAACCAAATCTCTGACATATAATTGCTGGCGCCAATGAAACGTGAAAAAGGCTATTTTATCGGTACCTTACTTGATTTAATGTACGATTCACTAACACACACATTAGTAAAAGAGATATTAAAACATTCTAAGCCTGAACCAAGTTTTTAATGGGTGTTTATAAATTGTTTTGCCTGTGGCATGTAGCGATTTTAACTATGTCAAAACAGGGTGTTTAGAATTACTTAAATGTCTATTCAAGTATAAATAAGTTTGTGTGGCGATGCAAAAAATACTAAGAGATACTTGACATACAGTACTGGTCAGTCACATTGTGTTCATACTCCGTTTATATCAAGTCTGTTTTTCTATATTTTTGACATGGCTTCCATAACGATTACCCATTCACCGAAATTATCAAGCAGCTCTTACGTGTGATGAGACTATACTCAATACAGGTTGTCTTATGTTTTAGAAATGTTGTATGTCTCACACGTTGAATGACAGTGGTGAATCATTTTGATACTGAGGAAAAGGTAATAATTTTCATAGGTTCAAGTTGGCTCTGATCCACAATCCAGTGGTTCCAATACATTTTGGGATTAAGATGCCCTCTTCAGCCTGGCAAACTACCCAAGATATATCTTCCTCTAATTAATGGAGATCATCAAACTGGAGCACGTGCAAGTTTTATTGTTCTGTAGAAGTTTTCCTTTAGTCTACTTTCAGTTGTTTATTCTGTTCTATCCGTCCAGAGTTTAAAAGATATACAAGACGGTAAACTAGTAGTAGTATGACAATTCTATATCCACCAGCATAGGCTATGTACATGTTCTTTACAAGTGGATGTAGAAGCAAAACTACATTATGGAACTGCAGTGAAGACACCCCAGAATTCAGTACTGTGAGCCTGACAGCTCTACCTTTAATGCTGCAGATTAAGACTTGTGGGACCATGAATGATTTAATTGCTAGCGACAACACTATTTCAATGGCACAAGTACCACTGTCGTCGGAGGTATCTGCCACCCACATGGTGGGTGTTCTACATAATTCTTGCATAAACATTGGTTGCCTCCCGCGGAATCTTCCTCTGATGGAGAGGCTTTCCTTGTCTGTAATATGCATGTGTTCTAGCATTTCTATCTCTCCTCCAACTCCATGTTCAAGGTTAAATGTCCCTTGCATCAATCCAACTTCCCGTCTTGGAAATTGAAATTACGTGAATTTGGACCATTCAAAATTTTCAATCGCTTCTTGCTTCCAAAGTTTTCAACATAAGTATCTTGATTACTAATGTCCATAATATAGTCTCGATTCAAGGTAACACCGTGGTCAGTTCCTCTCGTCTTAGCTCAGTTCAAGTTACTAATGTCCATTTATGCTCTCACTTCAAAGTAACACCGTGGTCAGCTCCTCTCGTCTTCTCTCAGTTCAAGTTACTAATGTCCATATATACTCTCAGTTCAAAGTAACACCGTGGTCAGCTCCTCTCACCTTAGCTCAGTTCAAGCTACTAATGTACATATATACTCGCAGTTCAAAATAACACCATAGTAAGCTCCTCTCGTCTTAGCTCAGTTCAAGCTACTAATGTCGATATATACTCTCAGTTCAAAGTCACACCATAGTCCGCTCCGCTCGTCTTAGCTCAGTTCAAGTTATTAATGTCCATATATACTCTCAGTTCAAGGTCACACCGTAGTCATCTCCTTTCGTCTTAGCTCAGTTCAAGTTACTTATGTCCATATATACTCTCAGTTCAAAGTCACTCCGCAGTCAGCTCCTCTCGTCTTAGCTCAGTTCAGGTGGCAGTAGCTTAGCTCAGGTTTGGATTTATTTTAAGTTGAATGTATCTGTGCCAGGGGACCATGTGCTGTTCACACAGGACTTGTTTTCATACAGCATGAGAGCCAATATTTAATTTGCCAAAAACATTATTTAAAACTTGTATACAATTTTATGTAAATACAAGCAGAAATATGAATATTGACTTTTTTCTTGCTTGGTCTTAAATTGGCAGTCAACTCTTCAAATTACGCATAGACATTAACGTTTCTATATGGCATTCCTATTAGGTTGCAGCCAACTGTTCAGGAGTATGCAATTTGGAAATAGACTATGTCACAGCCGTTAATGTCCTTTGCTTTAATATTTGACAGGGAACAGATGAGTCTGGTGACCAACACACCGAGGCACAGGGACACGGTCACAATGTAAACCTTCAACCGCGTAAGTGTGCACCTTCTAACCGGGAGAAAACTCATCACCATGACGCCCACCCTGCCAGTGCAGACACCTTTACGGCAAACGTGTTTCAAGTCAGTTTTGAACCTTCAGGTTTGAAAAATGATTGCATAAAAAAGAAAGTACAATTCATCCCAAATGGAGAAATACCGGTGAAGATAGAGAAAGGTATGCCAAGTGAGAAGGAAGGATCTACGATGTCAGACAGACGGAGGATAGGGGTTCGTAAAAAACCTTCAAACGCAGGTTTTAAGGTTCTCAATAGCGACGATCCAGAATCGCCAATAATGCAACATAACCACTCAGCAAATGAGACCGAGGTCAAAGCTGAGGCAAAAACAGATGATTCGCAGAAGAATGGCACAGCAGAGGTGGCTGACGTGGAGGGTTCACAGGAAAAACGAAGGACTTCAAGTGGTCGCAAACTAGATTCTAAGCCTTCATTTGACAAAGTGGAAGAAATCACTGAGTAAGTTTAGTGTAAAAAAATAACAGTGGAAGTACAGTACACTATAGATATTACAGTCCAAATAATATAGAGGGTAAAAGTAACTTCTCAATAGAAGAACTTCTTTGGAAGGTAAAATAGAGATGGTTTCAGAGATGTGCACTTGAATATTCGAGTCACTAATGACAGGGGTTGCATTAAAGTCTATCACAAAATTCATGAGTATAACTTTGAAGTGGTTAACTATCCTTTCCCGGACAGTAATATTTTGGAAACAATTGGACATAATAAATTTTTGTCACAAATTTTGAGATTTGGTCGTATTTATTCTAAATTTCAGGACTTCGCATTTAGAACCAAACTTATTTATAATAAACTTGACTCAAGAGGATTCAAAGATGTGCTTTTGATCAAATATTTCTACACATTTTTCTGTAAATATGCAAAGATGATTAGAAAGTTTTGCTTCCATAATTTTAGAGATTTTAGACATGCCAGCCTTGCTACTTAATTTTATCTTTGCGCACCATTCTGTTTTATCTTCACCTTTCAAACATTTCAGGCTAGCTTGTTTTCTGTTTGGTTAAAGCCCCAGGGGCTATCGGTAGCAACCAGCCGCCTACAACAATTACAATCTTGTATTGCCTAATTGTACTTGATATCTGGCTAAGAAAAAATATCTTATGATCGCATTTTCTTGATTTATAAGCTAAGGACTTTTATTCTTTTCTGACATGCCATACAAATTTTGCTGTTAATATCCAAAGATTGTTACAAAGTTTGGCTTCAATATTTTTATATATTTTAGACTTGCCTGTTTTGCTACTTAATTTTATCTTTTGGGATCATTTTGTTTAACATTCACCTTTCAGACATTTTAGGCTAGCTTGTTTTCTGTCAGGCTAAACCTCCAGGGGCTATCAGTAGCAAAAAGCGGCCGACGACAGTTACAAGTTTGCCTAATTTTACAAAAAATCTGGTTGAGAAAAATCATGTTTTGACAACATGTTTATGACTTGAATGCTAATTACTATCATTCTTTTCGGACATGCCTAAGTACACATTTACTTAATGTCAAAAAGTTGCTCAAATTTGAAGGTATTTACTCAAATGTCACAAACCTGATCCATTATGTTAAAACATTAACTTAGGGTTGGCAGCAAAATAGAGCTTTATTGTTGGTGACTTTCAAAGTGAGGAGTAGGTGTCATCATGGGGTTTGTTTTACAAATCTGGTGCAAGATGTCCATTGTTGCAGTACTTGTTAGGATTTCCCTGAGTTTGTACAGGTGGTCTAGCTGCAACTGTTTATTTTACAATCACTGGGAGTGAATGTGATGCCCCAGTTTGTTTCTAGTTTAGTTATACACTGGCAGGTGGTTTAAATAAGATATGCTATCCAGCTATAAAGGGTACATACTGGTTCAGGGGTAAGTCAAATGGTTCTTATCTGAATTTGTACTATACAAATTTAGTAATTATGTTTGGTTTGACAGGTATTCTTCATTCATAATGAAGCTCTGCGTTTATAAGCAAAACTTTACTTATTTGGCTAATTCATCATTTGCCACATTCATATTTATTTATTATTATGTGGGTTGTCTATGCTGAATATTTAGCTTGGACAAGGAGCCGTTACTCAGAGAGACATATACGGGTACGGGCTCCGAAACATGTTCTGAGTAGTTATCCGCTGAAGACCCTTTAATTTTTTTGAGCTAATACAGCGAATTGTCAAAATTCTACCGAAGAACGTCTGTAATATGGGCAGTAATACTTCCATATGTATATAAGTTAGACAGTGACTCTAGAGTTGTGACAGGTTAGCTTATGGACATTAAAGAGTTCGGACTGTGGAATAGGGCTATGACTACTAAGAAGTGGTTCTGGACAAATTAAAAAACACAAATACAATAGAAATCTCACGGCTTGAAGTGCAAGAAGATCACAAGTAAGTACATGTACATAAAAACCAGATCACATAGCATAACTGGAAGTTAGACCGTTTGTCAGTTTGTTTGCGTAGCTAGGGAGTCAACGATTACGGAATTTCGACATTTTCCATCTTCAGTGCCTTCCGGTGACGAACGCAAACAATTGACAGCACAAAAAGTTTGTGAAAACGCAGAACAGTCTTTATTGTAACATTAATTTTCTGATTGACTCTTTGCTTGGTTCAACATAAAATCTCAAAATGGAAATCCGGTCCCTGGAGGTTGTCATTGCTGCCCCCTCTGGAACATGCGCATAATGTGTGCCAGTATTATTATTGTTGTTGTAATTTTTTATGTAGAGCACTTTTGCTTTGGTTAAAAAATGGAGATAGTGAGGTCTTTGTGGCAGCTAGAATAAAGTTGATAAACCAGGATGTTTTGTTAGTTTCTTAATTTTTGTCTCTGTCCTCTGCTGATCTCTTACACACCTTCTGGCATAAGTTGCCAGGTCATATCTCCCAAAGAATACCCTCTCACCCTTGTCATTTTAACCAAATTCTGTGGCATGAAGTATCACATGCTGCAGCAAAGCTGCTTTATTCTTACATTGAAAGATTGTTAAATGGGTTAATCCCAATTTTGTGAAAAATGAAACGGCATCATTTTAATGATATTGATAAAACAAGAGTCTTTGTGTGTAAACTATCACACAGGGCTACAGCCTCACAACAAGTTGACCTTCATACCCTGTGCGTGACGATGCAGCAGACAAACAGAAGATGTAATTGAGCCCGAGAATATCAACCCTTATTTGGAGTGTAAATGGACTAAAGTCCTTTGTGTTCACACCAGGTCTCACGTGAAACTGAGCTCATGTTTAGACCTTTAAGTCATATATGTTTGAATGCTAAATTGGATTTTGTTATCCGCCTTCGTATGTTGTTTGACAACTAGCCACCTGGGTTTATAGCATTTCATATTAATGTAACAAACGATTAGAAATGTCTACGTTATCCATGCCGAAAAGTCGCCTGTCCACAAAGTTTGCAAAACAAAATGTCATTTTGGCGCTACAAAATTGACAGTTGCAACACAAATGCAATTGTAGAAAACGCCTGGTCAAAGCATAAAATGTGTAGAGACTGGAGGAAAATTGAACGTGACTTGTCAAGCAATGTATAAACCGATTACTCCAAAACCAGACATGTTCATATTTAAATAAAATTCCTTTCTCTACGAAATCGAGATGTAAAATTGTTATTTAGTTCCAGTTTAAGAAATTAATCAGCAGTATCAAATGTTTTAACCCTATCTAGACTGAACTAACAGCTTTCCTCATTTCATCTTGGTCGTCCTGGGCAAGTTGTGGCAAGCTGTTGACTGATAGCTATAGAGATATGTACTTGGTATACGGTGCGAGACACTTCCTGTCCTGGTAATTTCAATAAAATTAAATGGATCGGCGTTACTTCATCGGCGTCAGGTTTAAATTAGTTAGTTGTCAGGCTGTGTCAATGACTTGCTGTTCACAGGGATGATCTTTACGGGGAAGAGAAGCTGACCAATAAAGATGACATACGTTACTGGATAGGACTACTGCTCATCTTCATGTACCTGGTGTTGGTGGCCGGGGTCGTCATGCTCATCTACAAGGCTTTACATGACATCATAATGGCTTCCCGCTACCCAGTCAGATCCATATCCTACAGAAAGGTAGAAACATACGCACCACCAGGTAAGGTGAAGGGGTGGGGGTGGGTGAGGGGCTTTCTGCGCTGGCGTACTGGGTATTTTTAATTAACGTACTTGAGTACTGCAAGCCCCTTTATTTTCCATAGTACCAAACGTTATTAATTACCTGCACCAGAGTATTGAGACTCCCTTAGGCCTACCCCCTTTTAACATAGCAGTTCCTCTTTCATGTGTATTTTGCATGGGCTACTGCATTGACTCAGTACCAATTTCTGTAACCGAGTACCCGCTTCGGATACAAGCTCGTGCTCCCAGGTACCCGAACGTTATGTTGCAAACTGTCAGCGACACGCTAACCGGTATTGCCCGCAGAACAGTGTTACTTTATAATAATAAAAAAATAATTTTCATATGTATGTTGAGATTATTTTAGAGTATATCGCAAAATTTGTTATACCCGTGGCCTCCGACCGTAACATGCTTTTACTTTATGAAAAATAGGGACAAAATATTAATCAATATTAATTACTCTCATTAAAGTGTAAAGAGAAACCTTATATCTAAGTTGCAGGCCACAGGCATGTTTATATATATATATATATATATATATATATATATATATATATATATATATATATATATATATATATATATATATATATATATATATATATATATATATATATATATATATTAAAACCTCATTATAAGGACACTCAGATACCCGACATACTCATTACAATGACACGAATTCTGAATGGCAAAAGTACATATTCTTTGTTGTCGGATTCATTTATCTGTATATATATATATATATATATATATATATATATATATATATATATATATATATATATATATATATATATATATAGTAAAAGCTCATTATAACGACACTCAGATACCCGACATACTCATTACAATGACACAAATTCTGAATGGCAAAAGTACATATTCTTTGTTGTTGGATTCATTTATCTGACATATTCAGTTATCTGACACATTTTTAAGGGAACAGATGGTGTCATTATAATGAGTTTGCATTGTTTTCCGATGAAATATATCAAAGCATATTTGTGGGGAATAGAGTTCCGACTAACCCAAACAATAACATACAGTTTTAGAATATAACAATTTTGATTTATAACAAACCTTTAATCGACTGTCTATCCATTCAGTATGGACCAAAATGTTCTCGATAAAAGTAAAGAATCATTAAAACAATTGAATCAGTAGTATCAACAAATTATATTAAGTTTCCATGATCTATTTCTGTATTTTGCAGCCATTGTGATATTTCCGGTTGGGAACCACTTCCGGTCTTGTGACTATTATTCTCATAATGTGGTTGGATCTAAAGGTGAGAAACATGGTGTTGTACCCCCCCTCCCCCTTTCAAAGAAGGCGGGGCATATAGCCTTGCACATGTCGGTTGGTCGGTCGTTAGAGAGACTTTGGTTTCCGCACAATGACTCAAGAAGTTTTTGAGATAGAATTTTGATTGTACCTAGTCCTAGGTATTAAAGCATTGACGGGTACAAAAATTTAATACCCGGGTACCCGAATTTCGGGTATCAAAATACCCGGGTACTCGTTTTTTTAAACAAAAACGTGACCACCTGTACTGTAGATTGCTTTATTTTCGTTCTGTTTTTATTTTTGCTTATTTCGCTGATGCCTCAAAACCCGTGGAAGCAAAAGCACAGTGAACAAGGTTTTTAACACTGATTTAATAGGAACACAGTAAAAATGTGAATATAGGAAAGTAAAAACAATATACAGTATTAAATGTATGCTGATAAAGATATTTTCGGGTACCCGGGAAAAATTCGTTACCCGGGTACCCGACCGGTTCCACGGGTACCCGACGATGCTCTACTAGGTATATACTCCAGTATAAGGATGATGTGAAGTATGAAGGGGACTGACCTTGTACTGTATTCCATTTCGAATGTCACGGAGGTACTGCAGTAAGTTTTGGTTTCCGCACGAGAACTAGAAAAGTTTTTGTGATAGGACTTGTATATAGCACAGGATTATAGTCCTTATCCAGGGCTGGGTCACGTTCAAAGATGGGTGAACTTGACCTAAATCCAAAGGTCTGAAGGTCACTTTAGCGAACTTGGTTTCTGTATTGTAACTTAGAATTTAAGTTATGACTTCAATATTGCACATGGTAATTGTCCTCAATTAGGGCTTGGTAAGCTTAGAAGATGGATGACCTTGACCAAATTCCCAAGGTCACCACCTGGAGTCCTGCTGGTAAACTTGATTTTTTTGCTTGATAACTTAAGATGTTTTTCACCAAGGGTGTTCATATTACACAGGAATATAGCCTTCTATAAGAGCCAGATCAAGTTCTAAAATGGGTGACAGAGAATCAATTCCCAAGGTCACAGAGCCACATTACCGGATTTGGGTTTCACTTAGTAAAAGCAGAATTTTTTGAGCCAGAGCTTTTATTTTGGGCATGTTCATAGTCTTCTATTAGGGCTAGATCAGCATCAAAGAACGTTGATCTTGACCTGATTTCGAAGGTCCAAGGCTACTTAGTGAATTTGGCTTCTACATCCGCTTCCCAAGGTCATGAGTACGCCATTTAGTACTATCAAAGTGTAATGAGGGCAAACATAATGACGGTGGGGGGGGATCTATGTTTTACAGAAATGTGTTGTTTATATCACTTTTGCAAAGTATCATTAAAGAAAATGCAATCGTTGATATTACACCCTTCGTAGACCATTTACATTATTACTTAAGACAAAATCTCTATCACTTATTGCAAAATGAAGCTTTTGAAATTTGAAATCATCTTCAATGTGGTAAATTGAAATTGTGTTCATATACCTTTATGCTCATTATTTCATAGTTTTTATTTCTTTTTTTTTTACAACGCATAATTACTTAATATTAACTTCAAAGTTTTTTCTTCCTTTTTTTAAAATGCATACATTCTTTATATTCACTCCAAGTATAATTGGTGATAATTACCAGTACAGTGAGTTGCTTAGAAACAAGATCAAGGTGACCATAATCAGCTGATTATGCTCGACATCGGAATATGTGTTTTTTTAGCGTCTTATTCCAATAAAAATAACGGAATTTCAGTGCGCGGGTTAATTTCGCGGAATTATGTGTAATTGCATGAGACAAAAAATAGTAAGATAATTCACCCGATTTATATTGGAAGGTGCAAAAAAGTTTCTGTACGTGGGTCAATGTTGAAAGTTTATTATCTCTCATTAACTTTTATTTGCAGTGAAGTTAAAAGAGTTAAATTTGAATACAACAAACTGTACAGTTGAAAAGGTGACTTATCAGGACCCGGAGATAAGCAGTGTTAGGAGAACTGCACTAGTCTTTCGGGGACCTACAGATGTACTCAATTTGGAAGCACTGTTCCTCCATTTTGTCGGCCATGACCTTACAAGAGATTTCTTCACAGTTAGTTATTTTCTTCTTCCATCCTGGAGTAATTTTACAAACAGGTGGGTATCTATTGTCGTACGCAGCGACAAACTTTTCATATACCGGTCAGGCATTCGAATCTTCAAAAAAGGAAGTTGTTGAAGCGAAGCAAAGCTATCGTCCGACAGGCTTCACCGTTATATATACATTTGGAAATAAAATAAATTACTTTTTTTGTGTAAGCAGACTACAATCACATTTTCGCGCCAAAATTCGTTGCTGTAAGTCTTGTATCAGAATTACAATAATGATACTGAGAGAAAACTGACAATGCTAATTTAACCATTATGAGCAAAGGAACATTTAAAACGATTATACGTTTTTATCCGCGAAAATGGAGAAAAAGAATGAAACGATGAAATGCAAAATGCTTTAAAAGTATTACACGTAAATAATGCCTTATATCACGATAATTTTCACACTGTTTAAAAATAATTTCAGACATTTGTGATAATCGCTGCATCAAAGGCACAAACGCCATTTTCCCTGAGTTCTATCACTTCATTGTTTATGTTTCATTATATTTTGTAATATTCATGAAGCTGTTTCAGATTAAAAAAGATAAAATTGAATACAATCTGCCATGCAGCTGCATCAAAGTTACACTAGATTGCTTGTTAGTGTCCTTAATTTCCTTTTTCAGCCACAATAAAAGCCTCTATCTTCAAAGATTACATGGCAAAGTACCAACCTTTGCTGCTTCAGCACAGCTGAGAATATGGATTAAAATGTCTTTAAAAGAAGTGTTTCTTATCGGAGATAATTCACCAGTCAGAGATTTCAAAACAGAGGTAAGAAAAGTTTTGAAAATAAACCAAGTAAAATTTTGCTATGAAATACACATATTTTATATTTAAATTATGACGAGATAAAACGTTTATGAATACTATACGTGCAACTTAGACAACAACTACTATGTCTCCACGTCCGATTAGAGTAGAAAGTAGCAAAGTCTCCGGCATATTTTTACTAGTTGCCTTGGAAGAAATAAATTATGAAATTGTAACTATGTTTTTAATTTATAATATTGAAAGGAGATCCTATTCATGCCTTTCCTTTGTAATATTTAATCGAGAGTATTATTTATGCTTTACTATGATGATATTGATCTTAATTATGTTTGTAACTTCATCATATTGAAAAGAGGATCCCAATAATGCTTTTTTACTTAACCATTTTGGACGGATTTCAATTATGCTTTTTACTTAATAATATTAAAAGGAGGATCTCAATTACGATTTTTACTTTACGATATACAGAACAGAGGAGGATCATGAAAAATCAAATTTCTAATCTAGCGTTGTCGTGTAATAATTTCAAAATTGTGCTTAAGCCACCTCTAAAAGGAACGTTTGCTCTCGGTAAAAGCGCCCAGTAAAGATGTCTCAATTACAGAAATGAACTGATAATGTTTGATTTGGTTTTAAGCAGCCAATATGCAACAAAAAATCATATACTGCCATGGCAGTTCAAATATATTGATATGAACGCGAAACAGCTAAATAGTAGTTTCTTTCACCAGTGCCAGTTTGAAATAAGAGAAAGGAAATGCGTTGTTACAGCTATTGCGTAAACGAGGGAATAAAGAGCTAAGTTGGACATGCAGGATTAAACACATTATTCTAGAAACATATGTGTGGGCAATGAACGCATCCAATTTTTCTTGTTCATTTGACTTCAAACATTGTACTCTTAACTCTTGTCTGTTGATGTTCATATCATTGACCTGTCTGTTAAATGTTTATCCCGTTGTTTGGTGGGGTGCAACAAATATGTGACATCACCATAATGATGATGATGACGACGACGACGATGACGATGACGATGACGATAATGATGATGATGACGACGACGACGATGATGATGATGATGATGACGACGACGACGACGACGACGACGACGACGACAACTCTGCGGCTCTTCGCTTATCTGCCGCGGTCCTATGCGAGGCAGCTGGCCTAGGAGAAATTGGAAATAAAAAAATAATAGAATAAACATAAATGATGAGGCGGAAGAAACCAAGGTAATCCTCAATGAATTCACATCAGCTTGTGCTACCATTTTTAGCGGGGCCAGAGCCGATGCATAGGGTTCACCATAACCACACGCTCCCGCACAGGTGGGGGGGGGGGGGCGGGTTGATCCTAGTTACATCCCCCGACACTCATCGCTTGTACTTCCCCCGTTCCCTGGGGAGAAAATTCCCCCACACACCCTATCCCCGCCTCTAGGGCTCAGGCATTTCCCACGGGGACCCGTATGGGAGCGCCATTCCCTTTCCTCCCAGTACTCGGGAATTCTAATTAAAGTGTGTGTGTCAACACACACTTTTCTGCTTTTCCTCGAGTTCCTTATTTTGTTTTCTGATTCTGTTTTATTTTCTCTACCTAATACCTGAACATGCCTTCACCCGTTGCTTTTATCTTAACGCCTATAGGTATTCATTCTAATCGACCTCCCCAATTTTGATCAACTGTTTTCTACCTTCTGGACTTTGGACCTGCCTAAGGCTTCCTTTCTTATTCTCACCCGGTGTCTTCCCAAGAGCCATGACTTGACTCTTATCCTTACTGAATTCTAACCTTCATTTATTCCAATACGACCCTGCTATGTTCAGCATATCTTGTTCTTCTTCAGACTCGGCCATGAGTTCAGTGTCATCTGCCAAAAAAATGAACCTGGGACTTTTAGATCGTCTACCTTTATACCCTTATCACACTCCATTAAATGATCCTCCAACTCCTTAAAATACAGAGCAAACAAAATCGAGGACAGCACACATCCCTGCTTTAGGCCTAAATCGAGACGTGCATTCTCTATTTCTACATTTCCTAATGAAATTGCACAGTCTATATCTTAATGCAACGCTTTCAGAATTTCCTGAAAGTTTTCCACCAAATCCTAGTCCACTTAGTTTTTCCCATTTGGCATCTCTCCATACTCTGTCATAAGCTTTCCTCAAATCTAAGAAATCAACGAAGATTTTCTTCCGCTTCTGTCTTGCCAATTCCAACACCTGGGTCAATGTGAAGATGTGGTCACCAACCCTTCTACCTATAGTAAATCAAATGCATGACGTCACTGTGGAGAACCAAACGAGGAGGTCCTCAGTGTGACAAATTCCACCAAATATATCACCAGACTAGTCAACGTTATTTACGTGATTGGTGTTTTATAAAGTGCACGCTTAGCGTCATAATTATATGTTACTTAGTAAATGGATTACTATATGCATACGGTACCTGAATGTTTGACGTTATTTCTATGGGTTGATACTTTAACCTTTTATTCCTTTTTGTCACTCCTCCAGGCCAGTGTTGTACAGTATATGGGACATTGGCACAGCGAAGAGAGACCTTTCTTCATTTTCTTTGAGTGGAAAAATAATTTAATTGAGGAATCCACTTTAATATATGCCATGACACCTTGGAACTTTATGGTAGCATTGTGTGGTCTTCTGCTAGTGTTATACAAAGCAGGTATGCTAGCTTGGCAGTTTCGGACAAGTTTTAAGAAAGTTCGAAAAGAGACGATTCGTCGCAGGACTATAAGACAAACTCTAAGAGAGCAAGCTCAACAGGCGATACAAGATGGTACCACGGGGCAAGACAAGGAGGAAAAAAGTGAAACACTGGTGGAGAATCCGCCACAGCAAGAGGAAGATAATCGACAGGAAGGGTCAGCACCAATTGAAATGAAACCATTACAAGCTGTCACTTGATGTTTAAACCTAACAAAGATCTGGTTAGCTCACTCTGATGCCACAGAAATGGCCATCAGTCTATTTAAGAGAGACAAAGACAGAGATTGTGCTCCCTTCTACAGACGATAAAAACTGTGATTTGATAGTCTCGTGGAACCAGAGGACGCCTAGCGGGATGCCCGGTCCCAACGGCACCCTCTGACTCTGAGCTAAAGCACGTCATTTTGTAGGGCTGAATTATGACCTCAGGTGACCAGTCAGGGATGCCCATCAGCCAGCGGTAACTACGTGTCACATGCCAGCCAGGCATCGATTTCAAACGATTTTTCAATGTTATTATTTGCGAAAGCCTTGAGGACGATAAGATCCAGTGACCTCAGGTTGAAGCACAAAATATTGGCCTGTCTTTTGTTAGGCTTTAAAGGGTGCTCACTAATGGTTTGTCAATATTTCTATCTCAGTATATTTTTCATCCATAATATTTTCTATTAGAAAATTTGAAATAAGTCAAATGTTATGAACAAACTCTGTTCCTGAAAGCCCTTACAGGGTGTAAGTAGTTACAAAATTACATCACCATGCGAAACAATATGATTCAAAAACCAAAGAGGGTGACAAGACACAAGACACAACATTGAGTAAAGGTAGCACATGGTTTGTTTTGTCAGCCTTGTTGTGATATCTCTTTTAATTTTGTCAATGAGACAACCATATTGGTATGTATAAAAGTAGACATGGTCCCTATGTGAACACTTTTTTGTGTTTAAAGTATCATAATTATGTTCATTCTAAATAATCATGTTCCATACGAAGTTATATTCATGTTGCTCCTATGGGCATTGATTGTCATATAACAACATTAAAGCATATTTCCCGTTTCCAATATGAAGAAGTGCGTGCACTGTCTGCGTCAATATAACACAGTTTCCTTCATTTGCTCTATTAAGTGCATTTAAAGTGGTTTCTTACAAATATGCCGATTCAGTGTTTAATAAATATTGACGCTCAAGATTAGAAATTTCTGATGGACGAAATAAAAAATACATAAATTATCCTTCTCAATAATGTCTGTGGCATTCATTTTTATCGACTTAATATATCACATCTTTTGGTATCTTACCGCCATATTTTTTATTGTAACAAAAAAGGTATCGTAAATAATCACCAGCACCATAATATTTGGTTTGAGAGAATAATTGGACACCAACTGATTCCTGTCTTCTTGCGTCAAAAAGCACGTAACTGCAAAATTGTACTGTACAATGTGTAGGGTGCATACTGTACAATGTGTAGGGTGCACACTGTACAATGTGTAGGGTGCATACTGTACGATGTGTAGGGTGCATACTGTACAATGTGTAGGGTGCATACTGTACAATGTGTAGGGTGCATACTGTACGATGTGTAGGGTGCATACTGTACAATGTGAAGGGTGCATACTGTACGATGTGTAGGGTGCATACTGTACAATGTGTAGGGTGCATACTGTACAATGTGTAGGGTGCATACTGTACAATGTGTAGGGTGCATACTGTACAATGTGTAGGGTGCATACTGTACAATGTGTAGGGTGCATACTGTACAATGTGTAGGGTGCACACTGTACAATGTGTAGGGTGCACACTGTACAATGTGAAGGGTGCATACTGTACGATGTGTAGGGTGCACACTGTACAATGTGTAGGGTGCATACTGTACGATGTGTAGGGTGCATACTGTACAATGTGTAGGGTGCATACTGTACGATGTGTAGGGTGCACACTGTACAATGTGTAGGGTGCATACTGTACGATGTGTAGGGTGCATACTGTACAATGTGTAGGGTGCATACTGTACGATGTGTAGGGTGCATACTGTACAATGTGAAGGGTGCATACTGTACGATGTGTAGGGTGCACACTGTACAATGTGTAGGGTGCACACTGTACAATGTGTAGGGTGCATACTGTACAATGTGTAGGGTGCATACTGTACAATGTGTAGGGTGCATACTGTACAATGTGTAGGGTGCAGACATGCGCACTTTGTCACCTTCTCGTATGTTAATGCAAGAGCAATAAAGAATATTTCCAATAGGATGTATTCATATTTGAATGCGGTCCTACTCAAACACCTATTGAGCAAAAGAGGGAGCCACCTACATCAGGGGAGATCCATGTATTTAGCATGGGCAAAACTACTTTCTCAATAGAATAAACAACACAAACACAGAATGATCTTAAGAAAATGTTTTAACATACATTTGAAACATAAAGGATGCCTAAATTGATTAGAAATGAGCTCTCTTTTTGGTTGAAAAGGTGTTATTTATGGATGTTTATGTAGTATATAATACAGATCTGCCCTGATCATGGTGGAAGCATCAGTCTGTTGCCCCGGTAACACAGGAAGTGAGCAGAATCGCAGTTAAATATGAATGTCTCCTATTGCATTAAATATAAGAATGGCCACGTTAAATGAACACTTATACAGTAACGAAATGGACCATCGCTGCTTAATCCTGAAGGACATAAGCATAAATTCAAGACATTTTACTAGACATTTCTCGCTTTCTCATTCCGTTTTGAAATAAAACTGAATTTACATATCATACGAAGAAACTCTTGACATGTAATCGAGCACCATAAATTAAAAATGAAAAAATCAGCAACATAATATTAACGAATATACGTGTAATTACATATTTAAAATTAATTTCATACCATAATAACCAATGAAATCGTCCTTGTAATGATTATTTATGTAACAAAGGGTTGCGTATATCTTAATTCAAACTTTTTGTTTCAATCTGTTTGTGTATTTACTGTCACGGCAGATTATGTGGATTTTAACTGCACTTTTTATCATTCTTGTATTTATACCTCCAGAAGTACGGTATTCAATGGTGCGAATTCCTGTAACCTCCCTGAGTATAAATAACTTTCCATAACCTCCAAAATATTCCAAATTTCCTTCAAACAACTAAGGTATGCATCGCACACTTTTACTGATTGATGCTGGTCATAACAACGCCACATGGAATGTCACCTTGCAGTTGCATTGACGTTATTCAGACACACAGTGTCACCCCACGCCCACGTGAAAATTCTTGAACAACAAGCAATGTCATCCAGTGCATGAATTGCCATTATTCAGCCATATGGTTGCCTCCAAAGCAGACCCAGGCTGCGTATTTTGTCGACTCCGCTGGGTGCAGTAACATGACACTTGGTCTGCTTTGCAGGCAAGCCGTATGGAAGCGTTTAAAGATGGTAACACCCAGGTTTCTAGAAATTATATCAGTCGAGAGAATTAGTAGTAACATTTACGCCCGCCGTGAACAACAAATCACAACCTTTGTTTTGAAGTGGCCAGTTAAACCCCTGCCCTCAATACCACGGGTAAACTCTTTCATTGCCCTCAATACGATGGGTTACCTCTATCGTTGTCAATTTCGACTGAAGTCCGACTCTCAATGATACCGTGATACCAGATTCATATTCGATGTGACTTGTCATCAAAGTCCACAATGATAAGGTCAGCGGCTTTCCTTGCCACACAACTTGCCCAAAAACGCGCCGAGGAAAGCTGTTGACTCCGTCAAAACCCGACACTGATAGGGTTAATATAAGGAATCCATGACCGCTATATTGCATGGGGCACTGAGAGAGGTAATCCCGGGGGGTTAATATAAGGGATCCGTGACCGTTGTATTCCATGGGGCAATGAGAGAGTTAATATAAGGAATCCATGACCGCTGTATTGCTGAGGAGTGAGAGAGCTTGAAAAAGGAATCCATGACCGCTTTATTGCATGGGAGAATGTTTCTATCTATTTCACTTTTTCTAAAGTCTCAATCTACTTGGTGCTTCTCGTTTTATATTTATGAAAGTATAACTATCATATGTACGCACGTCGTCGGATCATGACATACGTTCAGCCATCCTTTGATGCTCAATCCCATCATTTTGTCAGTGAGGTACATGTATGTTTCAATATCATAAAACTTCCAACTGTGAATCAGTTGATTGGTGTTCTGTTATCATTTTATAATGTTTTGTCATTTAGTCGTTATATGTGCTTCAGGATTTCCTTTCGAGGGTAAACTATCAAGTTATGTCCGAACCCGCAAAACATGACGGTGGAACATTATTCATCCCAATTTTTTAACAAGTAATGTCTATCAGTGGTCCAATTTACCCAATTGCAATAAATGATTCTGCTTAACATTCATATCTTGATTTATGATCGTTTTCAAATTGACGTCAATGTGTCGATGATGATTGCTAGGTAAAACGTACGGACTGGAAGCTATATTAAACAAAAATATGGGCAAGTTACTTTAGAATGGTGCTGTGGCACTCCGAGAGCGTTATTAACACAATTTGATAAAAATTATCATTATAATAGCAACATCAACTAACCGTTAATTATCTGTGTGGAACTTATTCAAATGAATTGAAAAATTAGTCCCATTTTTATTCTGTATGGAAACAAAACGTCGAAAGAAAACGCGAGATGACAATGATACATTGCATTGTGTGCTGACGTATGATGTACTTCAAGCTGTGACGTCATGCGATACAAATAACTTAAGCTGATCACTCTTTTTGCTCTATGCCATTCAGTTCTTGTTGATGTCTGTGGGGGGATCATTGGTGCCAACTTAATGCTATTTGTATCTCGTAATTACCAGTTACTATCTCGTAAGTACGACTTGCTCAAGGATGTAGAACTTTCTGACTGGAAATGAAAAATGCAACCTCATCTATCTATCTATCTATCTATCTATCTATCTATCTATCTATCTATCTATATATATATATATATATATATATATATATATATATATATATATATATATATATATATATATATATATATATGCATACTCCTGGGGGAAAAGGATGCCAGCCCCCTTGTTCAACATTATGCACATGTTATGAGGGTGTGTGTTAGTTTTATTTATTGAATTATATCTTTGGTTTTCACATTTCTTTTGGGAGGAAATGGTTGTCCTTTAACGGAACTTTTTGGTGTTGTTGTTGGGAGGTTGTATGCATCAATTCTTGGATTCACCATCCTGGCACTTTAACTGCTCAGCCAATGAAAAGGTGTGAACAACAGACCTGCATCCACACAAAGCCAGGTGAAAGCACACTCTGGCAACCTGAAAATTCTTTGTAAACCATGTCAGAAAAAACTGCTCAAATACATTTTTGGGGAGATATAATATACTCAAAATTACATAGTTTCATACATTGGGCGTTCTTTTCTTCATGTCCAAAATTTGGTATCATCATGACCGCAATTGTTTCCATATTGGAGATTTAAAAATGCAAAGTTTAACATATAATTAAATGGAGAGCATGGGATGTTTTCAGTTTCAGTTTCAGTTTATTCTCAAAAACCCACAAGGGGATACATGAGTTGTTGTTTATAATGTTCCATATTCACACATTGCCCGTAATGTAACACAGGTTGTTTACTTCAAAGGGTTGATCTCAGAAATGACTTAAAATTACTTGACTATTCTATTAATTTCTAGTATAAATCTACTCAATCTCTTTAAAGTGTCTTCATCATTGCACTGGAAGAGAGAGTTACAGGTGATGACATTTGGCCTAGTTCTGTACTTTGCATCAATAAAGTAATTTCTCAGTTTATGAAAATGAGCACACTGGAATATATAGTGGAATTCATCACCCATTTCATGTCTTGTGCATAAAGAACATGTCCTTTCATTTCTTGGTACATTTTCATATCGTTTGACCTCCACTGGTAAGCGATGGTTAGCTAACCGAAACCTGGTTAATCTTTTGCGTGCCTGGTGTGGTAGGCTCAACAGGTATTGTTCCAGACAGATGTCTGTCTTGATTATACGATAAAAGTAAAACTTATTACTGTTCGTAACTTGATCATTCCACGTTTGTAAATACTGGTCACATAGTCTATCTTTGACCACCTTTTTGAGCCTCACCAAGCTATGTTCTCAGATGTGTACAGCTGTGACGTCACGCTGAAACCAAGAATAGTGGGTGTGACCACCACGCTTCTGTAAGCAAGCTTGGATCTGCCTTGGCATGCTGCTTGTCAGCTTGGTGATCTCAGTCTGGGGAAGGCCAGCATCCAACATCCCAATGATTCTGTCCCTGTCAAATTCAGACAGATACATGTGAGTGGCCTGTACGCCATGGCATTGTGGATTCACATTGATCCCAGCAGTGCCATAACCCCCTTACAAAGCCCATAGGCACCCCCAAATTGCGGACACGCTTTTCACACCTCTATGGTTGTTGTTTTGTTTTCACAGTGTGTGTGTGTGTGTGTGTGTGTGTGTGTGTGTGTGTGTGTGTGTGTGTGTGTGTGTGTGTGTGTGTGTGTGTGTGTGTGTGTGTGTGTGTGTGTGTGTGTGTGTGTGTGTGTGTGTGTGTGTGTGTGTGTGTGTGTGTGTGTGTGTGTGTGTGTGTGTGTGTGTGTGTGTGTGTGTGTGCTGCTGAGGCATACGGTCTAGATACCATGTGTTTATCACAAAGTCAGTTGAAACGTCTTGACTCTTTTCAGGGTACTGTACTAACGCAGGTCCTAGGATTTAGTAAGCGAGCACACCATTCATCTATTCTTACTGCTTTAGGAGTACCGACCATAGCCGACAATATCCAACGTAGTACAGTGTCCTTACTGAGTCGAGTGGCTTCAGTCAGCTCACCTTACAGATATTTTATATGTCACTTGTTAGCAAAGTATTGGGCATTTGGTGTGAACGGCCTTGTGCCGGGGACTGTTGTCTCAAGAGTTCATAATTATGGTATGTCGCCTGTTGCCGTTTTTCTCGGCAGGCATGATCAAACGTCACGAAAACAGCAAACCAGTGCTCTTTCTGATGGGATGGTGGATTCACTAAAGTACTTGCTGTTCCATGAGAATTTCCAGAAGCCATGGGGCTATGAACATACACTGGCAACATTGTTGACCAAGGCGTTTTAGTCACCTTCTGGGCCTGGGGGAACATCTGGCACGGAACCTGGCTCTGTTCGTTAGGGCTGTGTGCATCTCTGGTGGGAAGGGCCTATCTCTATTTCCATGGTCGAGAGCGCGGTCAGGTCGTGTCCCGGGTCATGGAGCCATGCCATGGCAAAGTGTGCCATCTCATGACTCCATGCCCCCAAGTGTGACCTAGGCCGCACTCATTTTCATGATATCATTTTAATTTTGGTTTATCAAACTTGGTCTTTGTATGTAGATGTATTCATAAGCGATGTGCTCTGTGATGTGCTCTGTAAATACGTGTTGGTGCTGTGTAAACATTTCGATGTATTTTATCTCGATGTACTTGACATTTTTATTTCTCCAGTAATGGAGGTTTAATAAATTATTATTATTATTATTATTATTATTATTATTATTATTATTATTATTATTATTATTATTATTATTATTATTATTATTATTATTATTATTATTATTATTATTATTATTATTATACCCTAAGCTATCCTGTTGATGTTGCATAATATTCTATGCGACGCCCACATTTTTCATACAATGGCATATTTAGAGCAGCCCAGCTTTAACCAGGGACGTGTTAACACGTCCCTGCTTTAACCAATGGGGGTGTCTCTTTTTTCCCCCCAGCGGTATAATACACCCGTGGTCACACTTGATGTCTTCACAGATTTTTGCTCTTTAGTTAGAAGAGTTCTGCATCTTTTTAATTTGTAATTACGAGATTTAATTATCTCGTAATTATGAGATGGGTATCGCGTTATTACAAGGTAGTTATTTCGTAATTAGGAGATAGTAACTCGTAATTACGAGATAGTATCTCGTCGAAACACTATGTCGCAATTACGAGAAAGTTATCTCGTAATTGCGAGATAACTATCTTGCTATTACGAGATAACTATCTTGCTATTACGAGTGACTATATCGTAATTACGAGTTACAAAAAATAACAAAAGGTTGGCACCAATGAGCCACCATAGATGTCAGTAGATGCCCTGTAAAATAACCGTTTATCAGATACATATTGCAAGATAGAAAAAGAAAAGCGCAGTTTCAAAGCGAACAACTGCCTGACCAAAGTCTTGAAATTTTAGAAACAGAATCAAAGTGCCACATCTTTCGTGCAGTTCGGAACCACAGGTGTTGTGTCATGAGTCACTGAAACATGATGCAGCTTTCAACAGGTAGTTGCCAGGTGGGACAAACAAAAACTAGATATTTTTGCTAAGTCGCGATCGATCAGTCAATGTAACATGTCCCATTCAAAAAAGGATCATCGGATCAGACGATATATCAAAGTATGTACTGCGTCAATATAGTATCAGAGTGTCAATATAGTATCACTGTGACAATATAGTGTCAGTTTGGCCTCAAATGATGGATGGTGGAACATAGAGTGGAAGTCGGTTGCAAATTCCCACCCAAGTCGAAGTTTTACCACCAACTGAATTCAATTGTTGTAGAATCATAAAATTGTGTGGGGGCATTTCATTCCGTATGCTAGATATGTCTATACAAAAAAAAAAAAAAAAAAAAAAAAAAAAAAAAAAAAAAAAAATTGGTTCCTGTTCGCTCCTTGGTAGGTACCGCTTAGTTTGTTCTGTCGGTCATTAGTCCAATCATATGTTGGCTGCCATATGGAGACTGTACAGTTAGTACAATCATATGTAGGCTGCCATACAGAGACTGTACTTTTATTAGTACAGCCATATGTAGGCTGCCATACAGAGACTGTACTTATATTAGTACAGCCATATGTAGGCTGCCATACAGAGACTGTACTGTTATTAGTACAATCATACATAGGCTGCCATACAGAGACTGTACTGTTATTAGTGCAATCATATGTAGGCTGCCATACAAAGACTGCACTTTTATTAGTACAGCCATATGTAGGCTTCCATACAAAGACTGTACTGTTATTAGTACAATCATATGTAGGCTGCCATACAAAGACTGTACTGTTATTAGTACAATCATATGCAGGCTGCCATACAAAGACTGTACTTTTATTAGTACAGCCATATGTAGGCTGCCATACAGAGACTGTACTGTTATTAGCACAATCATACATAGGCTGCCATACAGAGACTGTACTGTTATTAGTACAATCATACATAGGCTGCCATACAGAGACTGTACTGTTATTAGTACAATCATACATAGGCTGCCATACAGAGACTGTACTGTTATTAGTACAATCATATGTACCCTGCCATATAGAGACTGTGCTGTTATTAGTACAATCATATGTAGGCTGCCATACAGAGACTGTACTGTCATTAGTACAATCATACATAGGCTACCATACAGAGACTGTACTGTTATTAGTACAGCCATATGTAGGCTGCCATACAGAGACTGTACTGTCATTAGTACAATCATATGTACGCTGTCATATAGAGACTGTACTGTTATTAGTACAATCATATGTACGCTGTCATATAGAGACTGTGCTGTTATTAGTACAGTCATATGTAGGCTGTCATACAGAGACTGTATTGTTATTAGTACAATCATATGTAGGCTGTCATTAGAGACTGTACTGTTATTAGTACAATCATGTGCAGGCTGTCATACAGAGACTGTACTGTTATTAGTACAGTCATACATAGGCTACCATACAGAGACTGTACTGTTATTAGTACAGCCATATGTAGGCTGCCATACAGAGACTGTACTGTTATTAGTACAATCATATGTAGGCTGCCATACAGTGACTGTACTGTTATTAGTTCAGTCATATGTAGGCTGTCATACAGAGACTGTACTGTTATTAGTACAATCATATGTAGGCTGTCATACAGAGACTGTACATACTTGTACTTTTCCTACACATTGCCACACTACTTTACAAATAAAGATGAAATAGCCGAACGTTTTAACACTTTTTTTTCACAAATATAGGTCCAAACTTAGCCAACAAAATAAACACGTCGGGCTTACCTTCTTTTGCATCTTACCTCCCAAACCATACAGATGATGTATTTTCCTTCAGAGACATCAACCCCAATGATGTTGCATCTATTTTGAGAAAATTTAAATCTAAAACCAGCACTGGTCACGATGATATATCGATGAAACTTCTCAAAGGCATAATTTCATCTCTTTCTGAACCTCTTAGCTTGATAGACAATCAATCTTTAATGACAGGAGTTTTTCCCTACAAACTTAAGATTGCAAAAGTACTACCGCTTTTCAAAAAGGGAGACAGTACTAAATTAGACGACTACAGACCAATTTCACTCCTTCCTGCTCTGTCCAAAGTATTTGAAAAAGTAGTTTATCAGCAACTTTATAATTATTTTTTTGTCCAATCAACTTTTTTACAAAATAATAACAATAATAATAATAATAATAATAATAATAATAATAATAATAATAATAATAATAATAATAATAATAATAATAATAATAATAATAATAATAATAATAATAATAATAATAATAATAATAATAATAATAATAATAATAATAATAATTTTATTCGGAAATCTACCCCTTTACAGCGGGGGCATCAATGGAACGGGGTTTATTCCATGATGCGTCCAAGTATATTACAATAAGCCGTCTATATTACAAAGTAAAGATTTGTGTGTGTTAGGGCTGTATCTATTGTTTACCGTATCAAAAGCTTTGCTGATATCAAGAAATGCTAACCATGTTTTTTCTTTTCTGCCCTTTCTTAAACTACATAGACCTTTGAGACTAAAGTAGTGATCTTCTAACCTGCGACCTTGTCTATATGCACCTTGCAGTTCACCAAAGGTTTCCTGTTCCTCATAAAAAGACATCATTTGTGTTTCAAGCATGGATGCAAACACTCTATATACATTAGAAGTAATTGTAATTCCTCTATAATTGCTGAGTAGCTCTGGCTTACCGTCTTTATATATTGGTTTAATATAACCTTTTGACCAATCGTCTGGGAAGCTTTCTAGAATTTTACATAGCTTAAATATTTTCGTAAGCGATTTAACAATTGCCTCACCGCCATGCTTTAAAAATTCGTTTGGTATATTATCGATACCACAGGCTTTACCGTTCTTTAGTTTGCTAATGGCATTCCAGGTAGTATTTTCATCTATTACTGTATCTGTGAGGCCAGACATGTCTACCTTATCTCCGTCACAAGAAAGATGTTCCATCAAAGTATTGCTTAGGTCTTTATCACCTGTCGATGACCCAGAATTTCCCAAATTTTTCCTATGTGTACCTAATATTTCACTGATTCTCTTCGGATCGTCAATAATTTTGCTTTTGTCATTAGGGTCGCGGATTTTTAGGGGATGTTCATTATTTCCATTCAAACGTTTCAGCATTCGCCAATATGAACGTGTGTTTTTCGTTCCTTTTCTAGAATTTAAAGAGATAAATTTTATCTTATTTTGGACTTTAATGGTTTTAAGTTTTTCGTGAACATCTCGCTTTCTACGCAAATATTCTTGCCAAAGTTCTTGTAAAATTTCTGGGTCACAAGTATCTTTGCCTGCCCAATACCTGTAGAACCTATTTGCCGTTCTACGATTTTGAATGAGTTTCTTAGTTTCTTTGTCACACACATGCTTTTTATCGTCTTTTATTTCTTTTTTACCGACATATTGTTCACCAACTTCTGTAACAATCTGCTTCCATTCTAGCCATGTTTGGTGAATAGGTTGGGAAAGGTCACACTCGAAATTTAGCAGATAAAGCTATTCTGAAAGCACTCCAGTCTTTTACCTCATTGATTTTCCACGTCATAACATTTTTTACCAGGGGGGCATTGTTTTTACACTCGGAAGAGTTAAACGAAACACATCTCGTATTGTGATCACTGCCTAAGTCATAATCACCAACTTCATCAATGATGACACTGTCTATGTTATTTTCCAGAGAGGAGCTTATAAGTGCATGGTCAATAGTGGTCTTGGTGCTACCTCTATGCCACGTATATTTTCCAGTGCATCGGGGAGATTTGTTTAAAACTTTCATATCAGTGTCTCTATCAGTTTTTCCATCAGGTCGCCATTAAAACTTGCTTTACCATCAACACGATACTCTCCTATTTTACCATTGAAATCTCCCAACAAAATACAATGGTCACCTTTAGATTGCAATTGGCTGATATTTTCGATCAGTTCATTCATAAGAAAAGAACTATTATCTTTATCTATTCCATCGTTAGGAAAATAAGTTACCCCGACCATAAAAATATTCTGTCCAGCTTTGACCTTTATCCATAAACGCTCAAATTCATCATTTTTCGAGTCGAAAACATTGTTATCTAGAACTTCAATACTTTTGCTAATTAGGAGACCTAAACCACCTCCTGTCTTTTTCACAGTGCTCTTCCTTGCTTTGCCTAACCACTTATATTGAGGATGTATATTCTCAAATATTATGTCATGATCAGATTGGTGGAACGTTTCAACCATTGCATACATAGAAAAGTGTTCTTTTTCCAGTAAATGAGACAGTTCACATCGTTTGGCTAAACCTAAATTTTGCACATTACAGTATGCTAGTCTAATTTTCAAAAGCCAACACGGTTTTAGAACTGGTCATTCGACTGAAACAGCAGCTCTTGAATTTGTCGATACACTTCTCAGCCTTCTTGATTCTGGAAAAATACCTATTAGCATTTACTTAGATCTATCCAAGGCCTTTGATACATTAAATCACGATATTCTTCTAAATAAACTGAAACATTATGGTATTAACGACATTCCTTTACAATGGTTCAAAAGTTATCTTACAAGCAGGTTTCAGTATGTCTCTTTTGATAATGTATGTTCAGGCCTTCTTCCGGTTCAAACTGGGGTACCCCAGGGATCTATCCTTGGACCTCTTCTTTTTATAATATACACAAATGATATGCACCTTGCTTCATCAAAATTTGATTCTATTCTTTATGCGGACGACACAACTTTGGTAAATCCTCTCTGTTCTTTTAACTCCTCGATTAGCACCAATACACAAGGTAACTTGTCAGATAATATCAATAAGGAATTACAGAAAGTGTACGACTGGCTAGCTGTTAACAAACTATCTTTGAATATAGCAAAAACGAAGTATATGATATTCCATTTCCCTCCGCGAAAAATAAATGAAATTTTAGATTTAAAAATCAACGATACTTCAATTTCAAAAACATCTGAATTTGACTTTTTAGGTTTACGCATTCACGAGACTTTAAATTGGCAACCACACATGAACAAAATTGGCAATAAACTTTCGAAATTGATAGGTATTTTCAGAAAACTGAATAAGTATATACTTCTAAACACTCTCTTACCCATGTACAATTCACTTTTTCTACCCCATCTTAATTATGCCATCCTAGCATGGGGCTTCTCATGTGACCACATTTTCAAGTTACAGAAATCTATTGTTCGGCTGATTTGTCTCACAAGATATAACGCCCATACAGATCCATTTTTTAAAACACTGAACATCCTCAAAGTCGAAGACTTATTCAAACTTAGAGCTCTGAAATTTTATTTCCTATACCTACAGAACAATTTGCCTGCATATTTCAATGATATTTTTGCACAGACACCTGTAAATCACCCATATCAAACCAGAAACAAAGAATCCATGCAACTACTTGTCCCAAAAAGAAATAGAACCCGAAAATGTATCAGATTTTTAATTCCTTCACTCCTTAAAAATACACCTCCTTGCATTAAAGACAAATTTCATACACATTCGCTATCTGGTTTTTCAAAATACGCTAAAATTCATTTCATTAGTAAATACCCTGAAACATGTACCATTCCAGATTGTTTTGTGTGCAACGACTAAAGCGCCTTGTCTTTTCGTTTTCATTTAACTGCTATTCCATTATGATCAATCTACTGCAGAAATATATTGTTTTATGTTTACTCATATCCTAGGTGGCCCTAGTGATAGCGGACATCATGTTCTTAACTGGGGTCATCCTGACATAACCTCTTTTTTGTATAATGTACCCTTATCTATCAATGGAACTGTTATGTATGCGTATTTGTACCTCACCTGTATGTAGTTGTGTCAAATAAACCACTTCTGAGTTCTGAGAGTTCTTTGTCTAACATGTTCATGTATTCAATTTGTATTGCTCCAGTGGGTTCATCACGGATGAATCACAACCAGCATGTCGTTTGCATCACCACGAATATTATATTTGTACATTGTTTTTTCTTCTTTTTTTTATTACTAAAAGTATTATTAGTAATGTCTGAATCACACGAGCACCCCGACAACAGTTTAGATAATTCAAATGCATATTTTGGTTATGTGCTTTACACTTGATTTTCGACGTTTGCTTTGTATGTTCATTATTTTAATATTCTCTGCATGTTTCTTTGATCTTAGATATAATTTATGCTTGTATTTACCTCTGCTCTCTTGTTCCTTGTCACATATTGTGATAAGACTGTAAGCTCCAGGATGATACAGTCCAAATGTGCCGTTTGTACACAACAACTCCCATAAGAACTGTGTATATGGTGATCCAAATGTAACTGAAACATGGATCTTTCCACCATGTCTACAATCTGAAGTTACTTTGAATCATTTAGAAAGGGGTGAAGGTGAATACACCGCCAGAAAAGTGTATTTTCCGTAGACATAGACTTTAAGTGACTGAATGCCAAAAATTTTATTCTCGTCCAAATTAATGAAGGTCGCAATACGATCCTGATTTATGACACAGATCTGGATTTCAAGTTTTTCACAGACAGACATCATTTATACATTCTCGATGTGATAGCGAATATTTTATAACAGATTCTTTCAAAATGATCATTGAAAAACTAAATCGTGCATCTATCGCCTTTTTTCTTCATTTCAGTATTAGATGTTTGCCTGCCAAGTACAGGTCGAATAGAGATGCTTGGGGGACGGAGGGAGCGAAGAATAGTATTCTATATTTCAATATAGCAATCGTGAGGAAATGTCTATTTTCAATGACATATCGGATCTATTTTTTGTGAAAATCAAGGATTCAAATGGACCAAATTAAGTCATGATGCTGTTTATAGTCCATCAGGAACTGATTTGGACAGTACATTTCCACAGAATTTAAAAATTGCTGAAATAACACCAATATTTAAAGGACACTCAAAATCTTTAGTAACTATAGCCTACAGCTGTGCGAAGTATCCTGTAGAAATATTTGAACGCGTTGTTTAAAAACGCCTGCCAACTGCTTCGAGAGATTAAATATTCCTTATGATTATCAATTTAGTTTTCAGACCAAAAATAGTGTCGAATATGCCGCGAGTTATTTGGCACACAAGGTGTCGCAGGATCTGGACAGAAGGGCGCATACTCTTATATACACGTTCTTGCGTATTTCCAAAGCTTTCAACACTGTCAATCATGATATTTTGTGTGATATTATAGAATTCGAGGAATTCCATAGGAATGGTGTCTAAGATACTCAACTTATGGAATATAAGGTCAATTATTTAGATACAAATTCTGAAATTTCGACTGTTTCAAATAGTGTCCGTCAAGGGTCTACTCAAGGACGATTACCATTATTCATATGTATATGTATATGTATATGATGATAACTTTATTGACATGAATCGATATACATTACACGATATAGTCAAAACACATACAAACACAAAACTAGCATATCAGCAATATCTACAGGAAAAAATGGAAGAAAAAGATTAATAGATAAAAAAAATAATAAAAAAAATAATATAAAAAAGAACAGAATTAAAAAAGTACAGAGGCAGATAATTATAGGCAACATGAATATTTACAAAATACAGGTGCACCCAGTGATCACAGCTGATGTATAGGATAGGCACTTTATACATGTTGACACCAAACCTCTTTGTTGACATGCACAAACCAATTAGAAGCCGAGATGCTTTTTTCTGGTGTCAAAAATAATGTTAATATACCTCAGTATTGGCCGGCCGGCCTCAGGGCTGCTGCCCATTTTCATAATATATAGGAACTTGTCATATTCGTTTAGGGCCACAAAGTTTGCATCTAAGCCTGTCAAATCAGAATACAGATTGCTTCTATCATTTTGGTATTTACTACAACCGATTACCACATGGTACTCATCTTCGACTGCTCCATTGTCGCATAAAACACATTTTCTCATTTCAATGGGTGTTTTTGGATTGGTGTACCTGCCGGTTTCAATAACCAAAGTATGTGCGCTTATTCTTAATTCACTCAGGTTTTGCCTAAGTTTAAGGGGCCGATTGTTTCGTAAGTATGATTCAATATCAAATTTATCTTTAAATTTGCAATATGTGAGAAGCTTATGAGAATCTTCTCTTCCAGTACCCTTGATATGTTTGTACCACTGGGCCTCATACACATTCTGCAAGTGACTTAAGTTTCGATAACATGGCGTGTGTATTAACCCCTCCTAGGTTGTTCCAAGTTTCCTGCATACCAGCAAGATGGCAAATTTTTGAAATAGACTTGATCCAACAATCTTTCCCCTTATAGAATTGGTCATAGTTCTCCAATAAACATTTAAAGACCAGTGCGTTTTGATTGTAATTTTGAAGGTGGATCCAATATTTTACGGCCTTACAGGCTATTTCGATCATGATTGGGTAGCTTCCCAGTTCAGCGATCACCGCCGCATTAGTAGCTTTTCGATGTACACCAAGAATGTATTTACAAAATTTTACGTGTATGCTTTCCACAGTTGGTTTATTACATAGTGCCATCAAATTGTTGTCATTCAATCCTTTTAATAGGGTGGGACCCCAAACTTCACTGCTGTAGGATAATATTGGCATAATAAGAGACCCAAAGAGTTTTAAAGATAGCTTAACATTGTTATTAACTGACGAATCTTTAATAAGGCCTTATTGGCTTGGTCTTTAAGTTTGTTAATTGCCAGGGTGAATGTACCAGAAGCACTGAATTCAACACCCAAGTAACAGTAATGTTGTGCAGTTTCTGTGGGTTGCTCCCCAAATTGGAACGACTTGGTTTTTATTATACGACCACCCTTGTTAAACACCATAACTTTGGTTTTTAATATATTCACCGTCAATTTCCATTGTTTACAATAGTCATGTAATTTATTAAGGGAGGTTTGAAGACCATTTGCTGATTGCGACATTAAAACTAGGTCATCTGCATATAGCAGGCAATTAAGTTTAGAATCATATAATTCAGCAGGATCACAACTATTATCAAAAATATCTGGTAGATCTGCTGGAAAAAGATTGAACAAAATAGGACTTAAAACGCATCCCTGCTTAACCCCAATATTTGATGTAAAGGGTTCCGTGTATCCGTGTTCAGTCTTTATACAATACTTCACCTCATTGTACACATATGCTAAAATACCAAGAAAATTACCACCGACATCATTAAGTAACCATTTATATAGCAAGGCTTGTCTCCACACAGTGTCAAATGCGCACTTGAAATCGACAAAGCATACATATAGATATTTTTTGGTGCCATGATTTAAATGTTTATCTATTAGAGTTTTCAGCGTAAGAATGTGGTCTGCAGTTCTACTTTTCTTTTTGAAGCCAATTTGTGCATTCGGAATGACGTTATTAGTTTCGAAATAATTATAGAGTCTAGTATGTAAAATTGTACAAAATAGCTTACTGAAATGGCTAGATAAGGCAATGCCCCTGTAGTTTTCAGGTTTATCAGTGACGCCCTTCTTGTGTACTGGGGTCAGTATATTCTCGCGCCACAGCACGGGAAATGTGCCGCTACTAAGTACTTGATTGAATACTTCAAGGAGTAGAGGTGCCAGTTCGTCAAGGCCACATTTAAACATTTCGTTTAAAATACCGTCAGTACCGGGGGATTTTCCTCGCTTTAAATCTTTCACAGCTGATTTAATTTCATCGATATTAATCCTGAAGTTTAGTTCATTAAAAGTTGTGTCCCGGTTTTGATTTATAAAATCATCAATGGAGTTTATGTGGGGGGTATTGACATTGTTAAATAATTTCTTGAAATATTCAATCCACTCTGAAGTATCGATTGGGTTGCTGGCTTTTGATTTAGGACAGTTGTTTAATTGACCATATAAATCCCAAAAACCTGACGGGTTCTTCTCTTCTAGATTTTCTAATTGGTGGATGATTGTGGATTGAAACTTGCGCTTTTTCCAGTTTAGTAGCTTTTTGTATTGTATGTATATGTATATATATATATATATATATATATATATATATATATATATATATATATATATATATATATATATATATATGTATATGTATATGTATATATGTATATATATATATATGTATATATGTATGTATATATATATATATATATATATGTATATATATATATATATATATATATATATATATATGTATATGATTTAGGTTACGTATAACAGGACATGTTCTGTATGCTCTGTCAGATGATGAAGTATTCTTGTTGCTGGAAGATGTGGATACAATAAAAGGAAAAGCCACAAAGCGGTTAAATGTAATTATGAAATGGTTACAGAAAAGACTATAGCTATGTGATATACCATTTTCGAAACTGGAAAAACACGGATATTTTTCCTTTAGAAATCACAGGTACAGCATTTCAAAGTCTTCAAATATCTGAATTTTTAAGTATTTGGTTTGACGAACATTTGAGTTGGAAACAGCATATTGAATATATTTCCAAGAAATTAAGCAAAATAGTCGGAATATTAAAAAGGGCATGTCTAGCTTTGGCATAGATATCCTTATTCTGTTATATTATGTCGGAGTGTATCCATATTTTACTTACTGTTTTACCACCACATTGGCAATCACGTATAGAAAGTCCTTTAGACATAACAACTACGTTACAGAAAGCATTTAGCGATGATAACATTTGCTGCCTTAAATGTCCATACAACGTTCCATTCAGCAATTCTAAACTTAAACCATGCATACAGTAAAGCACCATTGGGCTATAAATGTGAGATCCCTTTTTCCTGACAATGTTCATAACTACAGTACCAGGTAACCAAATGTCTATAGTCATGTTACCAAAATGGATGATTCTGATAACCTACCATGGGCCTTTGATTTGGAATAGTGTACCAACTTATATTCAGAAAGCATCCTGTATATTCACATTTTAAAATGTGTGAAATTATACCTGTCGGCTGAAATGTGATAATGTATTTTCCAAATCCCTTCACAACTGAGTTTGCACCATTATGCTGTATTCTACACAGTCTTTACATCGTTTGTGAAGTCAATTACTCTCCATGGGGGTTTCCTTCCCCAGCTGAAATCAAGTGTTATATTCATTTCATCAATATCGTGTATTGTTATGTTCTATACTCTTTCCGATGATGATCTCAGGAAAAACAATAGGGCTGTGTGAACAGCCCATAATAGGGCTGTGTGAACAGCACATGCTCAGTTGACCTAGAGATTCATCACACTTCTGGTTATTACTGGGTGAAATGTTAAATTTTACATAGTACACAACAGGAAATACATGAATAACTTGTCCGGTCACTTTGTGTATATGGACATCCTACACACAACATACATTTTCTTGTCTGTGTGTCTCCCTCCATCTCTGTGTCAGGAGAGTTAGTATTGTGATGCACATGTAGTATGTGTATAACATGAGCTAGAATAAATTATATGTGTATATATATATATATATATATATATATATATATATATATATATATATATATATATATATATATATATATATATATATATATATATATATATATATATATACATATGACATTATGACATGTATATAGTGGTACCTCTTGTTTTAGACGACCCTAATGCCAGTAATAGAGAAAACGATGATCACACACAAAAAAATGTATGTTGTGTATAGCACTAGTAACTTGTTTCGGCGTTAGTGGGTGCGTTTCGGCGTTTCAGGGAGGTTCCCGGCGTTACACAGCGTTTGCCAGCGTGACACGGCGTTTGCCGGCGTTACAAACGCCGGCAAACGCCGACTAACGCTGGCAAACGCCAAAATCCAATTAAGCCTTTTGGGGCTCGGCGTGTGCCGGCGTTAGTCGGCGTTTGCCAGCGTTTGACACCCTTTCAACGCCGGCAAACGCTGTGAAACGCCGACTAACGCCGGCTACCGCTGGCAAACACTCTGTAGTCCTCTCAACTAGCAAACTCAATGGGATACATGTAAAATTTGGATTCAGTTGAACTGGGATTAGAAGGATCCATGGAAATTTATGCCTTGTACTATCATTAATGTACTTTTATTTTTATACTCATGGGCAATGCAACATAATTATCTTTAATATTATGATGATGATTTATCCATTGAGGTGTATGTGTATTGAATGACTTTGCTCATGATCACTGATATATATATATACATTTTGGTCACTCCAATCTTGGTTGCAAAGTAAAGACAAACAAACAACCCTGTTTTCAATTTTATTTAAACAAAGCACAGCAATTTTTTATTGTTTGTATCGCACAAGTCAGCAATGCATAGCTTTGTCCTAGCATAGATGTGAGTCCCTGTGAATATAATACATGGAATTTATTATTAAATCTTATGTATTATATTCACCCGGAATCTATGCTAGCCCATACCTGTCAACATTCCACACCTCAAATAGGAAGATTTTTATAAATTTTAAAAATCCATGGGGGAGATTTGTATTTTAGAATATAATGGAAAATACTAAATTTTTATGCAGGAGATTCTGCCAAATTTGCAAAATTTTGCTAGTAAATAAAAAAATTGGGGTGAAAAAGTGGGAGATTCCCACCTTATGGGGGACGACTTGACAGGTATGCTAGCCCAAAGCTATACATTACTGACTTCAATATAATACATGGAATTTAATAATAAATTCCATGTATTATATTCACAGGGATTCACATCTATGTTAGCACAAAGCTATGCATTGCTGACTTGTGGGGTACAAACAATAAAAAACAAGGTTGTTTGTTTGTCTTTATTTTGCAACCAAGATTGGGGTGACCGAAATATATATATATATCAGTGATCATGAGCAAAGTCATTCAATACACATACACCTCAATGGATAAATCATCATCATAATATTAAAGATAATTATGTTGTATTGCCCATGAGTATAAAAATAAAAGTATATTAATGATTAGTACAAGTACAAGACACAAATTTCCATGAATCCTTCTAATCCCAGTTCAACTTAATTCAAATTTTACATGTATCCCATTGAGTTTGCTAGTTGAGAGGACTACAGAGTGTTTGCCAGCGGTAGCCGGCGTTAGTCGGTGTTTCACAACGTTTGCCGGCGTTTGCCGGCGTTGAAAGGGTGTCAAATGCTGGCAAACGCCGACTAACGCTGGCAAATGCCGACTAACGCCCGCAAACGCCGACTAACGCCCGCAAACGCCGAGCCCCAAAAGGCTTAATTGGATTTTGGCGTTTGCCGGCGTTAGTCGGCGTTTGCCGGCGTTTGTAATGCTGGCAAACGCCGTCTCACACCGGCAAACGCCGTCTCACGCCGGCAAACGCTGTGTAACACCGGGAACTGCCCTCAAACGCCGAAACGCACCCACTAACGCCGAAGCAAGTTACTAGTGTAGGATGGCCATACACATAAAGTGACTGGACAAGTTATTCATGTTATTTGACAAATAAACTAAGTGACCAATGCAGCTGGTGAGGATGAAGTTTTTCACACCATTCACCGGGTCATGGTTTGCCATTTGCTTGGAAATATAGCATGTGAATGTATATTGGTTTAAAGTTTTAGTTAAAAAAAACAAAAAAAAAAAAAACAGACTGAGTGTACAAAATGATACATTGAATACAAAGGGTTCAGTTCTCACACAGAATAATTTTTACTTCATATACTCCTGTTTTATTTGCTTGTGGTAAAATGGATACATGCATTTTCAATACTCTCGGACTATAATCTGATATGCAACTTATAGTCCAGATAATTATTGAAGTACATGATATGAGTTATGCACACCTGCAAAGTTTCCCCCCATTAGGTGGGATTTTCTACCTTTTCATTTCAAACTTTGAAGTTTCACTTAAAATTTGACAAATTTTTTTCACCATATCTTGATCATCTTCCAAGAGAATCAAGTATTTTCTATTGTAAACTATGTGAAATTAAAAATTTCAGCCACTAATTTAAAATATTTCCCTCTTTTTGGATTTGGGGAAGTTGGCAGCTATGATTGCCACCATGTTTGAAGTAAATCTGGTTGATGGTTTCAGAGAAGTCGAAAATGCGAATTAGAATGCCCATTGACTTACATAGTAATCAATAGAGGTGTCTTTACCAAAAGTACCGGTACCCAAATTGAAAAAAAATGTTAAAAATCAGAAATCCACGGCAGTGCCACCTAGTGAAAATTTCTTTGACCCTTCCACAAGGAACATATCCACTAAGTTTAAGCTTAATCGGAGTGAAGGGTCTGGAGAAGAAGTCAAAAATAGAAAACACACACACACACACACACACACACACACACACACACACACACACACACAAACATACAAATATAGAAAATTGCAGCACCACCTGGTGAACAAATTAAGACCTAGCAGTCCCTAGGAGTGTTCCTGCATCATGATATCAAAGCACTTGCATGAGCGATTTTAGGGAAGAATTTTTAGGATCTATCCAAAAAAAACCCTAAAAATTCATTAAAAGTCCAAAAATCATGGTGCATGACCATTTGAACACACATGGTAGAGACCCACCCAAAGAACATTGCTGCCAAGTTTGAAGTCAATCTGGATGACAGTTTCGTTGAAGAAGTCAAAAATGTAATTAGCATTAGCATGCCCATTAACCTTCATAGTAACCAATAGGAAAGGTGCATTTACAAATAAGCACCCAAATTGAAAGAAATCATTAAAAATCAGAAATCCACTGCAGTGCCACCTAATGAACAACTTTGTTTGACCCTTCCAGAAGGAACATATCCACCAACTTTCAGCTTAATTTGAGTTATGGTTCTGGAGAAGTCAAAAATAGCAAAAAGACACAAAAAAATCATAAAAATTAGAAAAAAATTGCAGTGCCACCTGGTGAATAAATTAAGAACTAGGAGTCCCTGGGAGTGTTCCTGTGTAATATCACTGCAAATGGGTAAGCCGTTTCAGAGATTTTTTAAGGTTTGCCCAAAAAGGGAACCAAAAAAATCATTAAAAACTCCAAAAATCACTGGAGCTTGACCACTTGAAATAACTTGGTAGAAACCTACCCAAGGTACAGTCCCACTAAGTTTGAAGTGAATCTGGCCACTGGTTTTGGAGAAGTCAGAAATATGAATAGTGGATGCCAATGGATGACAGATGGCCTATCCACCACATAAGCTCAGTTGACTGACAAGTCTGGTCAGCTAAAAACAAGGCAAAGCAATCTGTTCTTTTTGAAGCTTTCTGGTCATTACCTTGAGACTGGTTGGCCAAAAGAGGTCCTAAGTAACAGACATTCTTTGTATATGAAATTGGTAGCAAAACTATGCTACACCAGTACAGCAGATTGTATGAGAAGAGTGCAACAAAACATGTCTGGGACATGGTTAAGAAGTGTGTAGCAAGAGTATTGGACACAAGTACAGTACATGGTATAAGAAGTGTAGTGTGACTATGGGACATAAGTGCAGCAGATTATATTAAAAGACTGTAGTATGACTATAGGACACAATAATAGTAGATTGTATAAAAAGAGTGTGGGACACAAGTACAGCAGATTGTATAAAAAGAGTGTGGGACACAAGTACAGCAGATTGTATAAAAAGAGTGTGGGACACAAGTACAGCAGATTGTATAAAAAGAGTGTGGGACACAAGTACAGCTGATTGTATAAAAAGAGTGTGGGACACAAGTACAGCTGATTGTTTAAAAAGAGTGTGGGACACAAGTACAGCTGATTGTATAAAAAGAGTGTGGAACACAAGTACAGCTGATTGTTTAAAAAGAGTGTCGGACACAAGTACAGCTGATTGTATAGAAAGTGTGTAGCAAGACTACTATGGGACACAAGCAGATTGTACATGGAGTCTGCAGGAAAATCGAGGTATGTCTGATCTGAACTCAGACAGCAGGGAACACAAGACCAGAGCCCACGCTCAGAATGCTGCTGTCAAATCACTGGGAAAACACACTATATTCATATTCATCACAGCTATGGGGCCCCAAATCACACATACACACTGTTGTCTGGCCAGATAGAAAAAAGCATCATTATTGAGTCAGTAAGCAATGTTATTGACTCACTGGGCATTGTTATCGAGTCAATATGACCAAAGCCAACATGAATGCAGTTGTCCTAATAGGCACAGTCTACAATAAGTATGATGTACTGTGGTCACATTGAATAAGATGTCAATGATATGGCATAAATAGTAAACACTGCAAGTTAACAACAGGTTGGTACAAAAGTAAATTTTATTGCGGTTCTTGTGTTCCTAACAAATGAAATGTTTCAACAAAATTCCAATAAATTATTGAAGAAATGCAACACTATATGTGACACAAATGAGGTCCAAAACATAAGCCTTCTAAAATTGCTGCGATAAAACTTGAAAAACACACCATTCCCCTGAATTCACAGGTATATTCATGTCACTGACCTTTGTTCTGTGAAATATTCATACCTTTAGCCCTTGTTCTGAAATATACAAATATACCTTTAACCCTTGATTTGTGAAATATATACCTTTAACCCTTGTTTTGTGAAATATATACCTTTAACCCTTGTTTTGTGAAATATATACCTTTAACCCTTGTTTTGTAAAATATATACCTTTAGCCCTTGTTCTTTGAAATAGTCAAATCTTCAGCCCTTGTTCTGTGAACTATTCATACCTTTAACCTTTGTTCAGTGAAATACCCAAGCCATTCGCCCTGTTTTGTGAAATGCCATTAACACTTGTTCTGTGAAATATTCAGATCATTAAACCCTGTTCTGTGAAAGTCATACCATTAACCCCTTGTTCTCATGAATATTCCCTTAACAATTTACATGATAATGTGGCTGCTTCCGATAAGCAATAATATGAGGAGAATACTTCTCATCCAGTACTTGGTACTTTTAACCCTCAGGAGACTGTGTCCACATTTAAAGCTCAGGAGACTGTGTCCACAGCTTTCCTTGGTGCAGGATGCTCCAAAAAGCTCCTCACCAAATACCTGCAGCTGGTGAAAAAAGAAGCATGTGACAGTGACGGCACTGGACCAGTTCTAATACTTTTCAATGTGAACACTGTTGCATTCTGATGTACCCAGATTCTGTTCCTCAGGGTTACATACATGGAATTGGGTAAAACCAACGTATCTTCCTCCTTCAGGGAGTGTTTATTAAAGTACTGACATGTCTGATAGAAAGTCGACATATTTTGCGGTGTCCGATAAGTCATGCTCCTGCTGCTGTTGAGACAGCCTGTGTTGGCCTTGGCAGAACTATAGCCAATGGCAGAACTATAACCAAGTGTAGGACTATAGTGTATGGCAGAACTATAACCAATGGCAGAACTTTAGTCAATGACATCACTATAACCAATGACATCACTATAACCAATGGCAGAACTATAACCAATGGCAGAACTAGAACCAATGGCAGAACTATAACCAATGGCACAATCCTTGCTCTCCGTCTGTCTGATACTCTGGGTCAAAGGCTAGAAATAGAAACACTTTCCCTCAATCTGCAGAATGATAACAACTGACTGCATGTTGTGTGAAGTCAACAGACACAACCTCAGAACATCATGTGACAATATAACACCAACATGCAGCTTTTCCATCAAACACATTTTCAAGAGTCAAATATCTCATAAATTACCAAAGACTGAGAAACAACATATTGCAACCTCTTTATATGAACAACATTTCTGCCACTGAGCTAAATGAGCATCACAGCTGAGCATGCTCAGTGAAGATTGTCCCCTATTCAGGTCACAGATAAAACCTTCTCTCACTTCACTAGATGAGTCCAGCTGTCAAACTTAAATTGCTGTTTGTTGTCATGTGTACAGACTTATTTTTTTCATGTTATTGTATTGCTTGTGTTTCTTATCATGTCTTAATCATTTGTGTAAAAATATGTTGATATCAAGTCTTATTCCTTTAATGTTCAAGTGTCTGTGCTTATAAATACAGCTTTAATCCTTTTTAATGTAAAAGTATTTGTTCTTAGCAACAGTTTTAATTTTTTAATGTAAAAGTGTTCTTACCATTACAGTTTTAATTCTTATATGTTAAAGCATCGCTAGTCTTTGTTGTTACCAAGTCTTAATCACTTACTGTAAAAGTACTGTTCGTGTTTGTTCTTATCAATACAGTTTTAATTCTTTTATGTAAAAGCGTTGCTAGTTTTTGTTGTTACCAAGTCTTAATCACTCACTGTAAAGGTAATGTTAGTGTTTGTTGTTATCAATAGTCTAACTTCTTCTATGAAACTGGTCCAGCAAGATGAAAAAAGCTTGTTTGTTTCTGCTTACCAGGTTTTCAGTTAATAGTTTGAAAGTGGAAAGGTCAACTCCTGTTTTGAATGAACTCTGACCTAAATTTGTCTTTGGTTAGCAGTGCTGAGAGAGTAACTCAATTTATTTGATCTTTTGCACTCCACCAATCCTGTACATTTAAAAGGCAAGAGTAGTGCTATTGCCACCTGGTGGTCACTTAGGTATTCATATATACATGGGACAGACCAGAACACACAATTTCTTGTCAGTCCAGACAGTGGGCAGCACCTTAGCCAGTGGTACCCTACCAGGCTGGACTCAGCCAGTGGTGCCCTTCAGGTTTGGGTCACATAGAAAGATGAAAGAAAGCTAATTATCACATGACCAGTGTAAAATGACATCACTCTTAAAGAGCCCAAACACAAAGCAAAAAGTAGTGGACTTCCTCTGCATGACTTCTCTACCTTGAAACCAAGTCCTTCTCCACATGTAATGGTTTTATCCTTCAGGTCAAGTTAATGTTACAGACTGCTGTTCTACTCTCTTACTTGTGCTCAACATAAGCACTATATCACTGCAATAAACCCACTTCATTCTATCAAAGGTTCCACTCAAGGTTCTCTGTTCCAATTCCACTAAAAAATTAACTGAACATGTATGTACAAATTAACAGAACTTGCAAAACTGGCTGCCTGAGAGAAGACCTTTTAGTTTTCCTTTCAATAATGAAGTGTAACTATTCCTCATTTAGACATTTGTGATCGACGTCCTCATCAAAGACCAGGACATGATATCTCCGAAACTGGTTTTACATCAATAACCTGTACAAACAAAAGCATCTTCCATCTATGACCTTGGTCCCATCAAATTTGCTTCTTATCAAAGATGCCTTGGCCAAGAAAGCTTCATCAAAACTTAACAGCAAACACAATACAACTATAAAAAAAACCCCATAACACTTAAGCTTTTGATAGCAAGTGTTACATATAATCCACAAATGACAGGTTGAGTCAATTAACCACCTACTACTAAGATTGTCATTCAAGATAACTATACAAAGTTTACAATGTTTACAATGTTTACAATGTTTACTGTGTAGATGACATACAACATCTCTGTGGAGTGGAGAATACACAGAACTTACGCCTGTTGAGGATGCAAAAACTAAAATGATGTTAGAGTTGACTGTCTGCTGTATTTAACATCAAAATAACCTAAGTCAGCCACCATATACGGGCAACTTCACTTCACAATGCATCAGCATCAAGACTACAAAATCAAAACATACACAATTTATATACATGTATACAAAAGCTTCTGTATTTCTTAAAAAAGGCCTCTGTAGGCCATAGCACTTTACGGTACTGCCGCAATATTATATTAGACCAAGAGTACAGAATTTAGTACATTAATAAATATGGATGTGTAAACACAATGATGTGATGTGCATAATGCTTCCCTTCTTACTCATGAATACTAATCTGCCTCCCCCAATGGTCTGTATACATTTCCTTTCTTTTTAAGATTGTCACAACGAAAGTACAAACACCAGTAGGTTTGTTTTTTTTAAACCATGGTATTTTCCAGATTTAAACCGTGCATATCAGATTTGGTATCAAACTTGATACCAAACTGGAACAGTCTTCTTTTCGTTTCAGAATGGTCAATAAATTTGCACACACCTTTGAAATATCATTTTGTTCAATCCATCCCAAATTTACTCTATGATATGTATATAAAGTTTAACACATCGCCACATGCCATTTTTTCCACACTTTTGACACTGCTATTTCTCCGTTTGTATCTTCTTTTTTGAACATATTCTAGTTTTCACAATGATCAAAATAAAAATAACATGCCACATTTCAAACAAGAAAGCAGCATTTATACATAACAGCATCATTTAAAAAATATGATGAAGGAACCTACATGTATTATGGTGCATCTCTATGAAGTTTATTATGCACTATATTTTTTCCTTACAAATTTAAGTCTTTTGCCTTATTTGCGGATAAATCTTGTTTGCTTAAATTTTATATAAAAAAATGACAGGATTTTTCAAGCAACAAAACTGTTTTCCACCAAATGATCCATTATTCAAGGTAGAATTTTACACACAATATGATACTCACTTTTCTGCATTTTCAGTAAAAATGTAAAAGTGCTACCAGTTCTACAACATAAGCAAATATTATGGCTCCCAAGAAATTCCCCAAAATATATTTTAGCAGGATATCTGCAAAAACTTGGGACTCCTCCATATTTTAGCTATTGAAATACAGATTCTCCCTTGCATGAAACAATCCTGTCCAGCGCTGTAATAATTACCCAGACTTAGTTCTGTACACGTTATTCATACTATTAAATGTGCTTCAATTTAATACTGTTAATGGAAGCCACAGAGTACATCAATGTCCCTGTTAGCTCAATTGCACCGACTTAACACTGTACACTCACATACTGACACACTGACTTTGCTATGTACATCACACATAACCATTAATCAATTAGAAAATAACACAAATGATCATCTGGTTTTTCCCCTTGGATTGAGTCTAATTACCCTTTCATCCTTGAGCTAAGACTGAGTCAACAGCTTTCCTTGGCATGGGTCGGGCACTAAGTGCCCAACCCATGCCAAGGAATGCTGTTGACCTGGGGCATGTGATCTTACCTCATTCCATACCAGTCCCTGATTTTTCCGTATATTTACCTAGATTTAACACAACAATTGCATATTTAAATTCTTCATGAAAAGAGCTTTTGTTCACGTACCAACATGCCTATAGTCTTAAGTCAGTAGTTCTGGCACTGCCTGGCAAGTCACCATAGTATGGAATGAGCTCTCATCTACAATTCTTCATCACATTGTTTTTCATTACTATTAAAATTAGTGGAAAACACTGAAGCAGACCACTTTTGACCAGCAGCCAGTTTTGGCCAGTTTAAGCGGGAAAGGATTAAGCAAGTTTCCATGGCATAGACTGGGGCTGCTGACAGCTGTATGCCTACAGCATGTTACATATCCTCATCAAAAGTCTCAGTCACAAGTTTCACTAAAATGAGCAAGAAAATCCAGTAAACCCTTTGCCTGCCATCTACAACTAAAGTCAAGCTGGATGACCTTAACAGTTCCTGGCCAAAAAAAACTTGCATTCAGGTATCTGTTTTTTTAGTGAAAAACACAACAGCTGAAGTAAACAACTTCTCTCTGCACACCTTTGGGTACTTGGTGTCAGATGTGCTTGGAGCAAAGCTGTTGACTTGATCCAAAGCCTGGCACTTAAAGTGTCAAAATATTGCAGCAGGTAACATTTGACCTGCAGCTGGTTCCTGGGGAAAAAAGGTTAAAGTGCAGGATCCAGTCATCAGTTTTTTAAAATTGTATAAAACTCAAAACATTCTTCAGCTGCTACAGTGCCATTTTAATTACTCGTGTTCTATATCTCTACCTTCATAGAGTTTTAAAGTCACACTAATAGGAACAGTGAACTTTTGCAAAACAGCTGGAAAATTCAACTTTATGTGAGACTTGTTTTGAACGCTGTGTTTGATGCATCTGAAAGAATTCAGTCAATTCAACTTTTGACCATTCAATAAATAAAATAAACATCCATTAATTTGCATGAGTAAGAAGTTTAAAGTGATTAAAGCCTTATCACTTAAGTCTTTGGCCACATACTGCCAAAATTCAGTCTCATTCTGACTGTCTCAGTTGATGCACTTTGACTGTAGTTTTATGATCACAGTCTTCTGTTGGTAATAAATTGCACACATTCAAAATGGCTGCACACACCTCGATTCATTCCCTATCACTCACAGAGCCAATCAAATGATCACAGGTTTAAAAAAAAATATATATATATATATAAATACTTGAACTGTTCATCGTGACATGTAAGCACGGACAAAAATATAGCAATGTTTGCTGGTTATAGTACTAGGCCTAACAGTCACTATTATAAGTACGCAACTTCTACATTAACCCTTAATGTGCTTATCATGGTGATAGTCATTTTCTCATTACATGTACCGTTAAACATAAAATGGTTAAAAGATTCAAATTCCTCATGAAGATACCTTTCATTCAAATACCAGCAAGCCTAGTCTAAAGCAAAAAGTGGTCTTAGTCAACAGCTTTCCTCTGAACACTTTGCACACAGTGTCTTGAGGAAAGCTGTTGACTCAGTCTTAATTCAGCACTTTAAGGGTTAACATTATGCTAAGAACTAAAGATACTCACAATCTCAAAAATAAAACCAAATCTACACACAAAAATATGCAAGTTTCTTTTCACTTGTCCTGTTCTTGTTGTGTCTTGTTTTTTGTGCCTCAAGTTTGGAAGCTTATATCACAAATATGACCTCTACACTTCAAAGACTTCTGCCACAAAAAATCCCCACAGTTTCTTCAACTCTTAGTAAATTTCAGAATTACATGGGAAGATAATTTCATGTTTCCTTTTCTGGGCATTGGCTGGTGTCTTCCTTTCATGAAAAAATTAATAAACAGAGGAGCGTTTTTCAAGTCCAACCAATCTGTGCCTAAACAAAACACCAACAGCAAGGTCTGAATGCGCATAGAAAAAATCAGTACAGTGGTACCTGTCTTGAGAGACCCCTCCAATGAGAGACCGCATATCTTTTTAAGACCGCTCTCTCAGAACACTGTGCTATCTTTTCCATGTTATAATACCTCTAATGAAAGACCACCTGTTTTGAGAGACCACATTTTGACGTGCTCTAGGGGTGGTCTCTCAAGACAGGGACCACTGTACGACTCTTTGGTCCATCACTGAAAAGCATATTCTTTCCACACATTTCAAAATTCAAATGAAAAAATAGTAAACCTATGCAGAGTTGACCCTAACAGCCCACAAAGTTTGAGGGGGGGGGGAGGGGGGCTCATTTTTTCATTTTGTGGGTGACACTCAAATTCAAATATCAAATATAAATGAATTGTAAAATGTACAAAAAAAAATTATGAATGTTCAGAGGGTGTTAGTTTAAAAAATTGTGAAATAGAAGCCAGTGTTGAACCAGGATTCTGGTCCACCGTTAGGATCACCTCTGACGAAATTTGGTCAAGTTCCTGTGAATTCTTGAAATACAACAGTAATGTCTTCCTTCGGGCATCTCAAGCCAAACTTCCAAATGAAACTTTCAAAATTTGTAAAAAAAACTAATCAAATGATCAGAGGAACCCAGTTTTAAATATTATTCTGGCCCATCATAAAGTACCTCTATGACACAAACTTCATAAAGCTGTCGCCCCCCATTCTCAAGAATAATGTGGAAAGATCCTCCCCTTGTATATAACTCACCTGTAAATGACAGATTTATTAAATATATTAAAAGGGAACCCTCATTAAAAATACAGTTCTGGTTAAGCATAAGCCTCATCTCATACAAATCTGGTGAAGCTGCAGTCAATGCATGAGATATTGCGGTAACTTCATCCCCTTTGATGTAAATCTTCTGGCCTCTGCAGTAAAAGTTCTCAAAATTCGTGGAAAACTGAAAAATGATCGCAGAATGATGTCTTTCAAAGGCATCAAGTCTAACCTGAGGTATGTCTCTAACAAAAATTAAGTGCAGCTGCAGTCGATTTTTCCTAGATATCACATTAACACGGTCAGCGTGGATGGACAAATGGATGACGTAGGGGACAACAATATGATCTGCCATCTTATGTGCCCAAGGTACGAAAAAAGGTTGGAGAAAGCGGAGCAGTTGCTATGTCCCTAGCTCGTATTGGCCCAGTTGCTATGTCCCTAGCTCGTACCAGCCTATGTGCCTAGCTCGTACCGGCCCACTGCTCCACAGGGTGCATCTTCCGGGGTTCAAACACATTCTTGCGTACTGGGTGCATATATGTCCTTTCTTCTGAGCCTAGCTCCGCCACTGGACCCACCTGTAACAGAGAGGACAATCGGCACACAACGTGTCCACTTAAACTGCACTCGGCTCCAACATTGTGCTTTCTATGTTCAACTCTAGACATATATACAAGATATAAGATATCTGTCTTGCCGACAACTCTTGAAGTTTTACACACATGGAGTCCAAGGTTTTAATCAGTTGATGCATATAGAGGGGTAATAACATACTGGTGGATTTTGTTTTGATTGTGAAATTAGATTAATTTGTTGTTTTAAAAACTATCAACATGTGCTTTATAAAAACTATCTACATTTGCCTTTAACCAGGAAAAAAACATTGTTACCTATTTAGTTCCAATACACCTGTACATAGATGTACTTTCCTTACATATATTTCCCTCTATGTCACATTCACTCATCTGTGAACTGTCCCTGTACAGATTTTCTTGATGTTATTACAAGGTGTCACTCACACTGGTCCACCTATACGCCTCCTCCATCTCCTGTAGCTGTTTCCTGGATTGGATCCACTCACTAGCCTGTCTCGTCAGACTCCGGGTCAGCAGTTTGTGCTGCAACAAAACATTTTTCTTACATTTTAGGGGATCAGTAAGTGTGATATTCTAATATCTTGGGGAGTTTAGTGGTTTCCTAACAAAACTTCACATTATAGATATTTCTTTTTTACTTTGCAGGACGTAAAAATTTTTTAAAAAATCCAAAGGTATAATCAATGGGAAATTGAAAATACGAGCAAAGGTATGGCTTCACTTTCGTGCCGTTCGACCGGTTTCGCCAGTAGTGTGGCTCATCAGGAACTGAAGATTTCAACGGCTGCAGCGTGGTACCGTTAATCACGTAACGTAATGTTCGTTTGTTACGTGATAATACCGTACGTTGACAACAGTAGACGTTGCTAACCAAGAAATAGGCTCAACGTCTTGGATGAGCTTGGTGTTTGCTCAGGCTATTTATAGACACACCTCCTTTGTCCAGTGACAAGGTGTGACCACAAATATGCAAGTTACATATTGTTTACGGGTGCATGTGACTCCCAAGTTCCTTTATGGGAGCCGGCATCCATAATCATGTCATAGCTTGTCCTAGTGACCAACCTCTGTCCAGTTTATCGATAAATAGAACTGGGGCTGGGGAAGGGTATCCCTCAAATATGTAATGAGACATACAATAAAAAATGTTTTTATTTCCTTAATGATTGTAGATATTGTTGGGGTATGACTGGAGTGACCCTAAAACATGTGTAGCAGCTGTGAAAAGGGGGGCAATTTAGTTTCTCCCCATATATACATCCTGAATAACTTAGTGACAAGAAAATAAGCATAGACAGTATAAAAATTTAGCATAATACGAAGCAAGTATGCTTATTTTCCCATCACGTTGAGACCAAATGGTTCCATGGTGCAAAGCTGATGAATCCAGAAAAATTCTCTCTTTAATCTCAGTGTTTCTGTCTTTTTTAGTTTGGGGGGTGTTCGAATGTGTTCTAAGATCTGAATCTTGAGGTTCAGACCATTGTGGTCTGCTCTGGCAAAATGTCTGCCTAGAGGCTGTAATACGTCTTTTTTATTAATGTAATAAAAAAAATAATAATAAAAAAAAAAAAAAAAAAAAATAATCAATGGGAGTCTAGTTTGCTAAAAACTCCTTGGTTTGATACAAAAATATAAGCCATCAGCAATATTTCTTTCAAAGTAAGACATATGTACTGTTTACGTTTATGCAATCACACTTTTATCATGATTTTAGTGATTATTTTCCCCTGAATCATGTACACATTTGTCCACCTATGGACCAAATATTTGACAAATTTTCCTTATTTTTTCTCACTGTACAAATCAAAAGTAAATTCAGATATTTTGCATACAGTAGTGCCTCCTTTGGTTCGACTGTAAGTACACTATGTTTCACTGAAGTACCTGTTTCTGTTCTTTCTCGAGCCTCTTCTGTAGATCTCTTCGAGCTGCTTCACTTGTGCCATAATGGTGCTGAAACAATGAATATTCTTCATGATTAGCAATGTTGCCTGTAGGTGGCACCACAGGTGACTTCTCCCTGGAGGTTCTCTTTCAGTGCTAAATTTTGGACTCAGTCAACAGTTTCACCCAGTGTGCTTTGGATGCATTGCACCAAACGTACCCCGACAAAAGCTGCTGACCTAGATCATTATATTCTCTGGAACTATAGGTATGCTGGTACTTGAACAAACCATCTTTTTCACAAGGAATATGAATCGAGCATTCTTGTTTTAGTTGAGAGCAATTTGTCCTGAGTAGTTCAACTTAAGTCGCAGTTGGCATTGAAAGACTAAAACCATTGTAATAAAATGTTACCCAAGAACTACACTAATAATCTGTGGGGCCTCTGTGTTTTGTTGATTTTGTTAGGTCTGCACATAGTTTTGTAAACAGATGGAAGATCATACACAGTTCCTTCCTAACACAATGACAGTCTTGTTTATTACGTATCCAATGTTTTGCGTTGATAAAAGTTTTTGTGTTTTAGTGAGGGGTTCATCTGTCAGTAATGATGACCAGCAGTAGCAGTTATTTATCTGACCTTTAGGGGTCACAACAGCTCTCATACTTGTAGCAGAAAAGTTCAGTGAGTGTGGTATCCTCAAAAATTCTATCATGTCAAAAATTCTATCATGTTGTAAATTGGACAGCCTACATGTACAAATAGCAAACATAGCCATGTGGACTAGTTTGACACTTTTCTCCCCCGAAAGTTTGAGTTTTTAACATGTAAATGTATAGTAAACTGTACACAGTCTTCAATCCTAGTATCCAAGTGCTACAGGTGGAGCCACCTGGAGGATAAACAAATCTAGCTCAGTTCACTGGCTAGAGAATTTTTTTATAACACAGAAAGTATGTGCTGCCATCAACCAGTTTAGTACATTTGACATGCCCCATGGCACAACTTTGTCATCCTCATTTGCTTGAAGTCTGATTGGGATACAATGTCCCCCAGGAAGCCCTGAGCAGTCCTTTTATGCATGAGGTCCTGGGCAGTCCTTCCATGCAGGAGGCCCTGGGCAGTCCTTCCATACAGGAGGCCTTGGGCAGTCCTTCCATGCAGGAGGCCTTGGGCAGTCCTTTTATGCATGAGGTCCTGGGCAGTCCTTCCATGCAGGAGGGCTTGGGCAGTCCTTCCATGCAGGAAGCCCTGCGCAGTCCTTCCATGCATGAAGCCCTGAGCAGTCCTTTTATGCATGAGGTCCTGGGCAGTCCTTCCATGCAGGAGGGCTTGGGCAGTCCTTCCATGCAGGAGGCCCTGAGCAGTCCTTCCATGCATGAAGCCCTGAGCAGTCCTTTTATGCATGAGGTCCTGGGCAGTCCTTCCATGCAGGAGGGCTTGGGCAGTCCTTCCATGCAGGAAGCCCTGCGCAGTCCTTCCATGCAGGAGGCCCTGCGCAGTCTTCCCTCAGCAGTCCTTTCAGGCATGAGGCCTTGATCGAGCAGCCCTTCCATGCAGGAGGCCCTGAGCAGTCCTTCCATGCAGGAGGCCCTGGGCAGTCCTTCCATGCAGGAGGCCCTGAACAGTCCTTTCATGAGCTCTTAGACAAAGAAAAGACATCACATAAACAGGACTTCCCAGGCAATGCAAATACCACTGTTACATCACTATGAAATGAGGGTAATTAATTAGTTAAGAATCCTTTCACTTACAAAGAATTTGGCAAAAAAATGTAGAATGTTACACAGACAGTGCCTTTGCATGGTTACACACTGAGTCCCCCACTACGGGTCAATGGCCACACACACTGAGTCTCATACCACAGGTTACATGGTCACACACATTGAGTCTCCTACCACAGGTCAATGGCCACACACACTGAGTCCCCTACTACAGGTCAATGGCCACACACACTGAGTCCCCAACCAAAGGTCACATGGGCACATAATCTCCTACCACAGGTCACATGGGCACACACACTGAGTCTCCTACCACAGGTCAAAAGCCACACACATTGAGTCCCCTACCACAAGTCAACGGCTACACACACTGAGTCCCCAACCAAAGGTCACATGGCCAAACAAACTGAGTCCCCTACCACAGGTCAATAACCACATACACCGAGTCTCCTAATACATGTCACATGGCCATACACACTAAGTCTCCTACCACAGGTCACATGACCACACACACTGAGTCTCCTACCACAGGTCAAAAGCCACACACAATGAGTCCCCAACCAAAGGTCAAATGGGCACACAAACAGAGTCTCCTACCAAAGGTCACATGGCCACACACACACTGAATCTCCTACCACAGGTCAATGGCCACACAAACTGAGTCCCCTACCACAGGTCACTAGCTACACACATTGAGTCCCCTAATACATGTCAAATGGCCACACACACTGAGTCCCCAACCAAAGGTCACATGGGGACACAAACTGAGTCTCCTACCACAGGTCACATGGCCACACACACACACTGAATCTCCTACCACAGGTCATTGGCCACACAAACTGAGTCCCCTACCACAGGCTACATGGTCACAGAAACTGAGTCTTCTACCACAGGTCACATAGCCACACACACAATGAGTCTCCTACCACAGGTCAATGGCCACACACATTGAGTCCCCAACCAAAGGTCACATGGCCACACACACTGAGTCCCCTACCACAGGTCAGTTGCCACACACACTGAGTCTCCTACCACAGGTCACATGGCACACACACTGAGTCCCCTACCACAGGTCACATGGCCACACACACTGGGTCCCCTACCACAGGTCACATGGCCACACACACTGGGTCCCCTACCACAGGTCACATGGCACACACACTGAGTCCCCTACCACAAGTCACATGGCCACACACACTGAGTCTCCTACCACAGGTCACATGGCCACACACACTGAGTCCCCTACCACAGGTCACATAACCACACACACTGGGTCCCCTACCACAGGTCACATGGCCACACACACTGAGTCCCCTACCACAGGTCACATGGCCACACACACTGAGTCTCCTACCACAGGTCACATGGCCACACACACTGAGTCCCCTACCACAGGTTAATGGTGTCTGACTGTCCTGCAGTACACTGTATAGGAAATATGACCCAAGCAAGTGCTTTCAATGATAGAGGTCAAAGGTCTCGGTCATCGTCATGGTGACCTGACTTTGGTATGCGGCAGGTTGCAGTGTTGGTATCCCTATAGTTCCTACAGTACAGGAAACCTGGCTTGCAGAAGTTTCCTATGACAGGGTCACACACCAAGGTTTCCTTATTTAGGCACATGACTCATCACTATGATGTCTGTAGGTCTCCCTGAGTATCATAAATATTGACCGCACAGGTATTTTCTGTGATGCTCTTAAGGTCAAGGTTCAAAGGTCAAGGTAGCCTAATGTTGACATGTGACACACTGCTATTCCAAGAAGTATCCACACACCAAGTTTGGTATCTGTGGATACTACATACAGTATAGGAAATGTGGTCTGCACGAGCATATTCTATGACAAGGTCAAAGGTCAAGTGTCAAGGTGGCTCAATTTTGATATGCAACACATGGCCATTCAAAGAAGTGTCCACACACCAAGTTTCATATCCGTGAGTCTTACCAAAACCACATGGTGTCTGATCTTACAGTACGGCAAATATGACCTGCAGTGCTCAAGCATTTGCTCTGACAAGATCAAAGGTCCAGGGTCAAATGTCAAGATGGCATAACCTTGTTATAGGACACATTGGTATTCCAAGAAATATCCAAACACCAAGTCTGGTATGTTGAAGATTTCATCATTTCACTATATGGTACAGTTGTTTTAATAAGGAGGACATTTCTATCCTTTCACACAGGTAGTTATTGCTATTACCATTTTGACCATTTGGATTCCACACGAGGAGACATAATGTTTCAATTTCATTTCAAATAGGACCAAAAAACTGAGAAAGTGTGCAGATACATGAAACAATAAATTGTCTGAATGTGGCATACAAAGGTCCCATCTAGACGCTAGGGCCATTGTTATCAGACAGTACACACAGAAGGAGGTTATATAGAATCCAGAATGAGTAGCCCATTGAGGATAACTTTGGGATCATGAGTTGTTGGATTTTCATGCTTTCACGAGGTTGTGCCGAGCGAAAACATGAAAATCCAACGATGAGTGATCCCAACGTTATCCCCAATAGGCCACCCATACTGGATTTTCTGTCTCCTATGTCTAAAAAGGGCAAATACGCATCAAATCAAAGAACTATTGGAGTAACAAGTTTGAAAACTTTGAAAATGCCATTTGGAAAGTGGGAGGAGTTGGTATTTCATAAAATGCACCATGGCCTCTCATTGGTTGGTCTACTACTTGAAACCAATGAGTGACTAATCAAATGAAAGATTACAATTAAAATCTTATCCTTCATACCCATGTAGGATAACTAATCAGGATAAGTTTCAGACATAGGACAAATTGAAAAGTATATAAGAGACAAGATTATAGACTTGTTTCGTGCTAACCATAGGCCCCAGTGTACGGGTTTGCTGAAGTATAGCAATATAATGAAACAAATTCAAGGTTTTTACTTACTGCAGCTACATTCCTGTCAGCCCACGCCCTCTTGGCCTGAACAATTAGGCGATTATTGTCATCTTTTAGCCTCCCCACTTCTTGTCTCAGGGCTCTGTTCTCAATAATGAGGACCTGAAATGAAAGAAATGTAGCTTAGTATCATGTTTTTATTTCATTTATGTAAACCTGAACTACAGGTAATTTTTTTATATTTTGTAGATAGGGGTGCCTCCTTTGATGGACCCCTTCATTGACAGACCACCTGTCTTTTAAGACCACATTTGTCAGGTCTCTTGTGCCATATATCTTTCCCCCGATATTTGAACTCCATTCAGATATCACTTGCTTTATGGGCCCACCTCTGGGCCTGCCCTAAGACAAGTCTCTCACAGGAACTACTGTATACAAATATATACTGAAATCCCAAGTAAATGTAATAAAGTATTAGTTATCAGAATATGATATTAAGTTCTCTTATTTAAAACTGGGTCTCTTTTTACATATTTTAATCAATTCACCTAAAGAATTAAACATATTTTAGTGTCCATTTTCAATTCAAAATCTTACAGCATGCACATGATGGCCTGTTCGCCAACAGATATCCAACAATATTTTTTCCAACATACATTTGCTTTATAACATTTTCACAAAGCCAGTTATTAGTTTTCACCCATACAAATGGCAAACTGATGTTGCCATACACAATTATTATTAACCTTTAAAGTGCTAATCATAGCTAGAGTCGTTTTCTCATTACCCTTAAACACATGATGGTTAAAAGATTCAAATTCCTCATGCAGATACCTTTCATTCAAATACCAGCAAGCCCAGTCTGAAGCAACAAGTAGTCTTAGTCAACAGCTTTCATGAAGACACTTTGCGTGCATTGCGCACAAAATGTCCTGAGGAAAGCTGTTGACTCAGTCTTAAATCAGCGCTTTAAGGGTTAAGACTCAGCTCAATGCTCCCTCTGTACAACACCTGACGCACCTCATTTTTGCGTATAACATCTGTGATCCTGATGGGGGAGGTCGTCTTCATAGACTTCATGTCTGCTATGCGGGCAATATGTCGCTTAAACAGGGCTTCATCATCGTTTAAGTCATCTTCTGTCACTCTATCTTGGTTTCCCTAACAGACAGAGACAAATATAATTATCCATAGATAAAATTACAAATGCCTTGAAGTGAAAAATGTATTTTACAAGACTTTTGATTGACCTTAATGCATACACAAATATAAACTCTGACTGCAAAACTTGTAAATATTGCACATTTAAAAAAAAGAATTCTTGCATGTCATATTTCCCACGTTCATTTCAGTTTTATTCTGCTTGATGTACAAAAAATAACTAAAACAACAAATCATAGATAAAAATTATTCCTTACTGAGTCAACAGATATTTGTCCTGAACCAGCTATCAGTTAATTGTCCATATTACTGACCACTTTAGGAATGATCAGGTATATAAATAATATTCTCATGACTTACAAAAAAAAAAAAAACACACACACACACACAAACCCTTGATGGTCCCCTTAACACTGTGGACACTGCCATATATAAGTACACTGGTATGTATACTTGGAGCAGCAACTTGTCACCCAGCGTCTTCCAAGGAAGGTCATTTATGTAGGCCTTACAGTATTAATTATACACAATTTGGAAAACCCAGTTAAAACATTTCTCGAGCGTAATCCAGAAACCAAATTCCCAATGCAATCTGGAAGTCCCACCTCAAAAATATTTTGAATACTAGAACAGACTCATTTTCCAACAGAAAATCAAATGTCTCCCGGTGGAACACTTAGTTCTCTGAATAAGCTACAGGTGATAACAAATTACAAATGAACAAGTTTTCCTGAAAATTACAATCCTTTTTTAGCTCTCACCTAGACACATTACTCTAGCAATTTTCATCAAGTTCTTCAAGACTTATTGCAGAGAAACCAATTTCACATAAATGACCCTGTGACCTTGAAAATTAGGTCAAGGTCACCCAAATACAATCCCAACCTTGGTCTTACCTTGATACATAATCCTACCAAGTTTCATCAAATTCCATCCTGTTCTTCATGACTTATCGAACGGAAACCAATTTCACATAAGTGACCCTGTGACCTTGAGAATTCGCTCAAAGTCATCCAAATACAATCCCAACCTAGGTCTTGCCTAGATACATAATCCTACCAAGTTTCATCAAATTCCATCAAGTTCTTTAAGACTTATCGCACAGAAACCAATTTCACATAAGTGACCCTGTGACCTTGAGAATTCGCTCAAGGTCATCCAAATACAATCCCAATCTAGGTCTAGCCTAGATACATAATCCTATCAAGTTTCATCACATTCCATCCTGTTCTTCATGACTTCTCGAACGGAAACCAATTTCACATAAGTGACCCTGTGACCTTAAAAATTAGGTCAAGGTCAACTTAATACAATCCCAACCTAGGTCTGTCCTAGATACATGGTCCTACCAAGTTTCATCAAATTCCATCACGTCCTTCAAGACTTATCGCACGGAAACCAAGTGTTGAAGAACCTGAACAACAACAAGCGGAGACCTTGAAAATTAGGTCAAGGTCACCCAAATACAATCCCAACCTAGGCAGGGCTCCCGCTGCCCACTCGTATTTTCCTAAATTACGATTATTTCCAGCTAATGACGATAATAAAACCCTATGCATTCGCATTATTTACGAGCGAATATTTTTTTCAACAGTGCAAAAAAAAAAATTTTTTTTAGGCTTGATTTAACGCTACTCGAATGGCGGCACATCCCGTGTGGCAGTTCTGTAAACGCGTATCGTTTGCGTACCTACCATGAATGATATCGGTACATCGTAGTAAATTTGGGTATACAGTATTGGCAAGTTCCTTGCAATAAAAGGTGTTCCTAAATCAAATTCAAACGAAAATTTTAATATTTCAAATCAGAAATTGAGTGTGCGCACCGTTGACATCTTTCCTGCAACTGTACACAAACAGCTGCTTTGGCCATGTGGTCTGATGCACAACACATCACCCGATTGGTCAACTGAGTCACATGCAAAAATGAGCCAATCACGGCTCGTGTTACAGTGTTTTCATCATGGCTTCCGCCCAGTGAACATGTGTGAATCTGCCGTAATTTACGGAGGGAACACACAAACGGGAAGCTTTGTTTATATTGCAGCATGCGAAAATAAAGATTCCAGTGTTAATTGCAACAATTATTTGGAGTCACAGGCAAATACGCAAAGGTAGGGGATAGCGGGAATAGCCGAATGTGTCCCAAATCAGTCTGTGAGACAGGGTCAGTTCACCGCAGATCCACTCTACCCTGTGAGGCTGTGTGGCCTGTCACTTGCGTGTGACTGAAAGTCGTCAAGGCACCTATTTTTTCCAACACTGTTAGAACCCCCCGATAAATGGCATTTGATGTTAATTTGCAGATGAATTCGCCATGCAAATTTTATTGTATTTTGACGCTGCTTTGACATCGTTGGGGCAGAGCACACTGACGGTGAGTTGTGTGACCCTGCTCAATAATTACTGCAGGTACCTTTGCTATCGTAACGTAATCGTATGTACTAGTGTACGACAGTGAAAATGTCTGCTTGTGTTGACAGAGATAAAGGTCTGATGAATACAGCTGCGGACCAAGTATTTGTTTAAACTTGGAATGTTTATCAATTAGCGACTATTATCACCTATCGGCGCCCCACGCATGCGCTGCGAAAGCTCTGATTTTTTAAGTGATTAGACCCTCTCTCTCCCCCCCCCCCCCCCCCCCCCCCGTAGCCAGCCTTGGAAACAACTGCAACTTGTAACTATGTCATGACAATTTGAGGAATAGAGTTCCCAGTGAAAAAAAATTGGTTGCCCAACCGGGCAAGTACCTATTAATTTTAACTTGCCCGAGATTAAATCTGACTTGACCATGGAGCAATAAAACTCTTAAACCACGTCCCTGCACATACACACAAAAGAGGTCTCAGGTAAGTTCATGACTTGTAATACTTACTCTCAGAACCCTCATCATACACCCCTCCCCTCCCCTGCTGTTGTCAAGTGAAAATGAAAACTACACATTTGTATTTGATAGCTTACTCTTTTTTTCTTCTGTGATATTTTCAAAAAAAGGGCAACTTTATAATTACGCTTATCCTTTGTTTTTTTGAAGCCGTGTACATGTTTAAAATAAAAAAAGACGACATAAGCATAAGCATAGTACTAATTCAAATTATAATATACTAATTTTTTCAGGTATCAATTAGTAAATTACTAAAAATATAAAAATCCCAGGGGAAGCCCTGCCTAGGTCTTGCCAAGATACATAATCCTACCAAGTTTCATCAAATTCCATCCTGTTCTTCATGACTTATCGAACGGAAACCAATTTCACATAAGTGACCCTGTGACCTTGAGAATTCACTCAAGGTCATCCAAATACAATCCCAACCTAGGTCTTGCCAAGATACATAATCCTACCAAGTTTCATCAAATTCCATCAACTTTTTCAAGACTTATCGCACGGAAACCAGTTTCACATAAGTGACCCTGTGACGTTGAGAATTCGCTCAAGGTCATCCAAATACAATCCCAACCTAGGTCTTGCCAAGATACATAATCCTAACAAGTTTCATCACATTCCATCCTGTTCTTCATGACTTCTCGAACGGAAACCAATTTCACATAAGTGACCCTGTGACCTTGAAAATTAGGTCAAGGTCACCTAAATACAATACCAACCTAGGTCTTGCCTAGATACATAATCCTACCAAGTTTCATCAAATTCCATCAAGTCCTTCAAGACTTATCGCACGGAAACCAAGTGTTGAAGAACCTGAACAACAACAACAACAACAACAACAACAACAACAAGCGGAAGAAACGGGCGCTAAAACAACATGTCCCCCAGCTTCCACCGGGAGACACAATAATCACCTAGCAAATATGTCAAGGTCACCCATGTTCAAACTTAGCCTAGGCCCTACAGCGGTACATAATCAGGTTCAATTTGGAAGCACGAAAACTTCTAGAATTATCTGGAAATCAAATACTGTAGTTCTAGAAATTTTTGCGTGTGGTTAATTTCGCGCAAACTTGTTTTTCCATAAATTAGAAAATATTTGCATCTTTTAATTTTCACACATTTTGGCTTGTCTATATATTACCTTTCATTAAGTCAATTAAATTTGGCGCATCTTACTTTCGCGCATCTACTAGACTCAAGTACTAGACCAAAGTGTGAAAAGCATGAAATTAAGTCGAGCGCGAAAATCTGTAGAACAACAATACACAAAAAATACCCAATGACATTGAAAATGTGCTCAACATTACCCATGTTTGAACTTACCCAAGTTCTTACAGGGTGCATAAGCATATGCAATTTGGAAGCCCTACCTCAAAAAGTTTTCTGAGTTATCCCCCTGAAAGTATCCTGACGGACTGAGGGACACAACTTACCATCAGTACTGAGCCCTTGCATTGCCACCAGTACTGAGCCCTCACATTGCCATCAGTACTGAGCCCTCACATTGTCACCAGTACTGAGCCCTCACATTGCCATCAGTACTGAGCCCTCGCATTGCCACCAGTACTGAGCCCTCACATTGCCATCAGTACTGAGCCCTCGCATTGCCACCAGTACTGAGCCCTCGCATTGCCATCAGTACTGAGCCCTCGCATTGCCACCAGTACTGAGCCCTCGCATTGCCATCAGTACTGAGCCCTCACATTGCCACCAGTACTGAGCACTCGCATTGCCATCAGTACTGAGCCCTCGCATTGCCATCAGTACTGAGCCCTCACATTGCCACCAGTACTGAGCACTCACATTGCCATCAGTACTGAGCCCTCGCATTGCCTGAAGGCAAGACAAAAAAAAAAAAAAGCTTCCAACATGCAGATGACTAAAAATTATAGGCAGGGTCGGGCACACCAGACCACTTTGGTATTTCCTGTGCTACATACGTATCTGTCAACTCCTTCTGAACATCTGTGACAATTTGTTCCTCTCCACAAATTACCATCATGTGGGAATTGTTAGTGACTATTGTCTTACGTCTTTGGCAGTCTTTGGCTGCTCCTGAGCATGTGTGTGGCTGACTTGTTTATTGTTGTTACTATCGCGAAGCCTGCACGCCAGCGCCTGGGCCTCGTCCAACTGTGCTTGTAGTTTCTTCACCTGGGCTTCCGCTGCAAATAATCAAGTGGAAGTTATCATCCTGACACAATACAAATGTGCTGATAATATAATTATAGACTGGTCACCAAATTCTATTTGTGTCTTTTCAATCCAGAACCCCTTCCTGGTAGTCATTACCCTATTCCATAGCCCAACTCTCTCCACTCCATAAGCTAACCTGTCACTGTCTAATATACAGTGAAAACTGATTATAACAACACTCAGATATCCAACATATTCACTTAACGACACACCTTATAGGGAACAAAAAAGTACATTTACAATGTTATGTGATTCATTAATGACATACCCAGTTATCGGACACATTTTCAGGGAACACGTGGTGTCATTATAATGAGGTTTCACTGTATATACATAAATGGAAATACTATTGTCACATTCCTCTATAGAATTTTGACATAGGCTGTATTAGCCCAAATAAATTAAAGGGTCTTCAGCAGGCAACTACTCAGAGCATGTTGACAGAAATAAGTCTATAGGCCCTACAGACAAAATACAGTGCATTCAACAGCAGTAATGTGTACAGCAGTCATGTGTACAGCAGTCATGTGTACAGCAGTCATCTGTACAGCAGTCATGTATACAGCAGTCATCTGTACAGCAGTCATGTGTACAGCAGTCATCTGTACAGCAGTCATGTGTACAGCGGTCATGTGTACAGCAGTCATCTGTACAGCATTCATGTGTACAGCAGTCATCTGTACAGCAGTCATGTGTACAGCAGTCATGTGTACAGCGGTCATGTGTACAGCAGTCATCTGTACAGCGGTCATGTGTACAGCAGTCATGTGTACAGCAGTCATGTGTACAGCAGTCATGTGTACAGCAGTCATCTGTACAGCAGTCATGTGTACAGCAGTCATGTGTACAGCGGTCATGTGTACAGCAGTCATCTGTACAGCGGTCATGTGTACAGCAGTCATGTGTCCCATTATGATGAAGCATATTCATAAAATGGTCTCCGTAAGATATTTATACATACTGCCCAAGTCTTCCAGTTGTAGCTTTATCTGCTCATATACCCCCTCAGTTAAAGCTAAATTCTAACATGGCAGCGGCGATAAGGCCCCGTTTAAATTCTAACATGGCAGCAGTGATAAGGCCCCGTTTAAATTCTAACATGGCAGCAGTGATAAGGCCTTGTTTAAATTCTAACATGGCAGCGGTGATAATGGCCCCCCTTAAATTCTAACATGGCAGCAGTGATAAGGCCTTGTTTAAATTCTAACATGGCAGCGTCGATAAGGCCTTGTTTAAATTCTAACATGGCAGCGGCGATAATGGCCCCCTTTAAATTCTAACATGGCAGTGGTGATAATAGCCCCTTTTAAATTCTAACATGGCTCTCTCAATTTGAGGAGTGGTAGAAATTTAACAGTCATTGGTAGAATGTTGTTAGTAAAATCAGTTGGATTATCTGAGTTTGTTTATGTTGCTTCCTTAATGCCAGTAGCAAAAGATATAATAAAGGAAACAAATAAGATAACATACAGGTTTATATGGAAAAATGGCCCTGATAAGATTGAAAGGAAAGTCTCAATAAATTCTATGGAAAATTGTGGTTTAAATATGATCGATGTAGAAAGTTTATTTAAAAGTGTTAAAATGCAGTGGGTAATAAGGTATCTCAGTAATAAACCAGCAAAATGGAAGTTATTTTTAAATGATTATTCATGAAATGTAGGTGGTAAGTTATTAGTAATAAGTAAGTTTTATTCGAAATTGTTAAGGTGCAGTCTGCCATTATTTTATAGACAAGTATTTAAATACTGGTCTGAGTTAACTGTAAAAAAGATGGAAGAGTATGAAGGTATGAAGCACATGAAATTGCAGAGCAAATTCTGTGGAATAATGAGAATACTGTTATAAATGGTAAGTCAGTGTCGTATAATAGTATTATGGAATCAGGAATTATGTTGGTTTAAGATTTGTTTAATTGGGAAGGTAACTTTATTTCATTTGAAGACTTTGTTAGGAAAGGTGTCCCTAAGTCAAATGTGTTAAAATGGTTTGGTTTATTATCTGCAGTTCCACCTCTATTTAAAACGAAACTCAGACAATGTTTAGATATATTGAATGAACATGTTAACGAAGACGCATTATTTACTACTACTAACATAAATGGTCAACCTCAAGATGTTACAAAAGTTAGAAATAAAGACTTTTATTTAGAGTTGGTGAAAAAGAAAAGGGAAAAGTCTACGTTAGAGGAAATATGGCAAAGAGAATTTGGAGAAATTGACTAGAGAATTGTTTATTTGCTTTCAAAGAAAGTAACAATGGAAACTAAATTACATGAATTTCAATTTAAAATAATCCATAGGTGTATATCTACAAATAAGTTTCTAAAGAAAATAGGTTTAATACAGTCAGAGATTTGTAATTTTTGTAATGAAGAGGTCCAGTCAATTGAACACTTATTCTGGGATTGCGAAAGGTTTAATAGATTTTGGAATTTGTTTGTTGCTTGGTGGAATGTTACTACAAGTGATAATGTAAATTTGATTAAGAACGATGTTATTCTAGGAGCTCTTGGAAAAGAAGAAAATTGCATTTTGTTTAATAGTTTAATTTTGTATGGTAAATATTATATTTTTAAACAGAAGATTACACAAGCATCTCTGTCTTTTGATGTTTTTAAACTCAGTATCATTAAGATTTTTGAAGTGGAAAAAATTGTGTTTGCACAGAAAAACAAGATTGAACATTTTGAAAGTAAATGGAAATGTTTGAAAAATTTGATAGGATGGAAGAAACGAACTGAGTTTTTGTTTCTGTCACTAATGTGTACATTAGTTTAAGTTGTCTATTAGTCTGCCATACTATTCTTTTCTGCCTTTGTACTTTTATATGTTTGCAATAAAAAAAAAAAATCATAACATGGCAGTGGTGATAATGGCCCAGTGATGTAAACAATGTAATTCAAGTGCATACACGCTTGCCCCAAATGACCCAATTTTCTGCAATGTCCTGACTTCAAAACAAACACCCAGATTCCTCTTTCTTTGTATGTAAAGTGAAACTATCAAATATGCACTTACCTCAGTGTGCTCAGGCATATAATGTGCACATAATGTCCAACTTTTTCTTTGTAAATCGATGCTTTTAAACGAACATAAATCCTTTTTGACCAGCATCAATCCATGCTTGTAGAAGCCACATTCCACATCAGGGAAATGGTGCATGTGTGTTATGATGTACAATAATCTAAAGTTCCAGGCAACAATTTGGGGTGCAAAGGGATTTGGGAAATTTGACTTGTTGCTTCCATTTTAGAACCGTGTCTCCACACGTGATGGCTCTGTTTTCTAAAGGGTGCTGCCCTCTATGAAACCATTGTAAGGTTATAATACCAGACATAAAAATACAATGCTTAAGAGTGTCACCTTGTTGGTTTTTCATATTCCTTGTTTGCTGGTTTGGTTCTTTCACTCCTAAATCCCTTACAATCCTGGACTGGCGAAATGATTACGTCACATAGTATCCAAGCGTATGCTGTGGTTTCTGCTGCAGGCCTACCCATCAGGTGATTTTGTTTGCCTTTTTATTGATCTCATTTGCCATGTTAGAATCAGAATAAACCATGATAGGGCACAATCATCAGGAATTTGCCTGCAGCACTGCTGCAGCCGATGGCCCTGGGGCCTGGCAGACCAGGGCCATCAAATTCCTGATAATTCTGCCTGTCATGGTTTACATGTATTCTCTAATTGAAATCACATCTGTCATCTCTCCAGGGTACTGAGAAGGGATGGACTTTATGTTCTGACATGTCATACAATAAAGAAACAAAGAAACAGTTTGATAAAAGATGACCATTGGTGTTTACCTTCTTTACATTTCTTCTCATACAGCCTCATTAGTTTGACAGCATTAACTCGTGACAGCATTTCATCATGTCTGACCACGGTGTTTCTCTGGTTCTGTTTACTCAGGTTCTTCTGGCTCTTCTGTAGTTCTATCTCTGTCTGCAGCTGAGCATTGGCTCCCTCCAGCTTCCTCATCATTGATGCCTTCAGCTCGTATGCAATCTCTTGTTCCTCTGGTGTCAGACGAAAACTGAGCAAGCAAATAACATACCAGGTGACACATACATGAACATGTTTCTCTTAATCTGTATTCATATGGTTGTTAGGTACAAGCAGGCAAGTTATGCACTATGCTGCTATAGTGCTACAATGGGTGGTAAGAGTTTCCTATACCATAGTGGTACAATGACAGAATTGAACAGTAAGAGTTTGCTACCATGGTGGTACAAAGAGAGAATTGAATGGAAAGAATTATATTTTGCTACTGGGGTGGTATAGTGGCAGAATTGAGTGGTAAGAGTTTGATTGTGTAGTGATCCAGTCCCAGCACTGAGTGTTGAGAGTTTGTAGCTACAATAACACTCACCTTTGTTTGGATTTGGTGGGACTCTGGTCTTGTTTGTCCAAATCTTGTTGGAGCTGAAATCAGTTAAATTTCCATCAATAAAGCAAGTTCCTTGCGATGATGTATTTTGCAAAGCTCACACAACAAATACTTCATTTTATGGTCAGATACTCTTAAACACTATGGTTATTTACAATAAAATTACATTAGAGTGTTAATCAGCTATTTTCACACACTGACCTATTGTCATTACATTGGCTTGGCGTTCATTATAAGTGCCACTATATTCTCAAGTGCCACTATGCTCTCAAGTGCCCCTTGTGCTCTTAAATGCCCCATATGCTCTTAAGTACCTTATACCCTGAAGCCCCTGTGCTCTCAAGGACATGTTTACTCAATTTCTGATTTTAAAAAAAAATTGGAATAATGGTAGTAATTTGCAACTTTAAGGACGGTTCAACATTGTCATCACTTTGAAGAGAGCACATATAGTTCTCCCCCCCCCCCCAAGAGTACTGTCCCAAATTTGACACGTAGTTCAACTGACAATATCACAACAGAATTACGAAAAACCTGCTCCACTTTTGGTTTTAATTTGAAGTGCAGAGGTATCAGCAACATTGATTGGACTTACATTACAAGTATTTCCTGTCTTCTTGTGAGTACCATTGGCAATTACAATGTTTATGATTACTTCATCCCTTTATTACAATATTACCAGAGTGTCCCACCACTGACCCCTCCCATAACATGCTTGTGACCACCACAAAAATAGGCCATCCCTAGCCTGTCCCACCACTGACCCCTCCCATAACATGCTTGTGAACACCACAAAATAGGCCCTCCCTTGCCATGTTTCTACGGCTCACAAGTCTGACTGCCTGGGACAAGTAAAAATTGATGCATGACTTTCAGTATTTTTTTTAAAGAGTGCAACTAATAGGGGTACTTGTCCTCAGACAAGTAGACTTCAAAGTGAATGGGAGAGCCCTGCTTACCATAACTAATGTACCAATACTTTCATCATTTTTAATACATGTATGTTAGTGCTCAGAGTACAAAATTGTGTTCACCCCTTTCCCAAGTTGTACTTCAAAATGATTTTCCTCAAGATCAAACAAAGACCACACAATTTGGGTAAAAATGTCCTTAAGAGACAAAAGTGAAGAGCCATTTGAAGCAAGCATTGTGTGGAGCCAGATGCAAAGCATGTACTCTATACAGCTGATGTAGTGGCAGAGTCCTAGTCATTACATCCTTAAACCAACTAAAACTGACTCGTGGTCAGTTGTGGTCTGGGTCAATGTTTTGAATATATGCAACAGTAATGAAAAACAATCTGAATGAAAATGTAAATGAAACCTATCTTGACAACTTATCCCAGGTCAACAGTCTTCATAAGCATGGGTTGGGCACCCAACCTCTGCTGAGGAAAGCTGTTGACTCAGTCTTAATTCAAGCAGGAAAAAGACATGATTACAGGGAAAACCATTGCAGACTATTTTCTGCATTGCCAACAGTCCTGCTCCAGCCTCCTGTGGAAGCAGCTCAAGCAGGATATGAGAACATCATTACAGTGAAACCTGTCTTCAAAGACCACCCCTAGGGATGATCAAACTGTGGTCTGTCCAAAAAGGTGGTCTACCATAGCAGAATGTATGAAAAATACAAAACAAAGCATCCTAAACATTGGTTTCTTAAGGCATGTGGTCTCTCATTGGATTTGTCTCTGAAGACAGGGATCTTTTATTAACCATTAATAAATATCTCTAAATAACTGTACAGGTAACAGCCCTTGTAGCTCAATCACAATTTTTTTGCATAGCATGACAAGTCATTCTCCAGCTTCCCTTGAGACAGAAGCTAGAGCACAACTTGATTTAATACTTGGCACAGTAGGGCTTCATTAATAGTGTAGTTCTAGAAATTTTCACACGTGTTTAATTTCGCGCAAACTCAATTTTTCTTAAATTTTAAATAGAATTTTTGCGCATTTTGATTTCGGGCAATCAAATGCCACACAATGTCTTGAAATACAATGCAACTTATTTTTGTGCATTTTAATTTTGTGCTTTGGGTGATAACATGAAAAGTGCGAAATTAAATTGAGTGTGAAAATTTCTAGAACCACAGTAATTTAACATGCAAGGAGTATTCACATTTGGTATCTGTTCTCTAAATTGTTTCTCTTATTAGTTGTACCACATAAATTGGAACTACAAAACATGTTACCATTAAATAAATCCCATCACCAAGTAAATAAGTGATATGTACATGTGTGTGAAGTTAAAATTCACTATTGACCCTTCTCCCCCTTAAATATGCCAAATGTGGCTGAAGGTAAACTGTCATCTCCCTCAATGATTTTTAATCAATTTTAGTGTTAATGGAAAACACCTGAATGAGAATTTATTGTTGCCAAGCCCTCAGAGAACAGCATAAGCCCAGGTCAACACCTTTTCTAGGGCAGTTGGGTAGAAATCCACCATTTCTGGGTATTAATTTGAAATATAACAACGTAACTTTTTCTAAGTATTATAGTGCAAGATACCCCAAGGAAGGAAAAACTTCCTTTTCATACAAAAAGCACACTAGTGTCCAGATTAGAGAAGTTGTAAGCTCAAATCCACCACCGGAAATGCTAAGCATATCCCTTGAACAATATGCTTTTACACAAGTTTCAGCGTTAAACAGAAAAGTCTATATCCATGAAATTTAAATGTTGGGGTCAAATGTCTACCTTCCAGCATGCACCATAGGTATCTCTAACTACACCGATCAACTCTTGCAGTAAAGCAGCATGCTCTTTGGAGGATTTTCCTTCCAATTTTTCAAGTCGTTTGAGCAGTTGTTTGTTCTTGTTGCTGGCCTCTCCCACACTTTTTAGTAGGTTTTCAAAGTCTTCCTGTTAAACCACACAAATCACATGCAAAATACAGGTTGAAGTGAAACATGCAAACTGAAGTTTGTGTATACAATGGTAAACTATGGTGTATATACAGTATCATACAATTGTGCTTCCATAGTTATGCTCCTCCTTTTTCATTAAAAAGTGGTCTTTCACAGTAAATAAGATGAAAAGTACTAAGCAAAGTATCCTGAAAAGGACATACACTTGATCTAAGTTTTTAAAGTAATTCACAGCTTGTACTGTCTTATTTTTGCTAGAGATAGCTCTCTTCCACTGAACATTGTACATGTACAATTCAAATGAAAATCAACCTTTCTAGAAGTATTACAGTAGAGGCAAAACAATACATCTAGATGGTTTGATGAATATTGGCAAAGGATCGATTAATTTTACATGCATTTAACACTCTTTAAACTGTGGGAAAGTGAAAAATTTGATGAAATGAAAGTGATTTTTCTGACTCTTGTGAGAAAAGCATATCACAGCCTACCTTTATATATATATATATATATATATATATATATATATATATATATATATATATATATATATATATATATATATATATATATATATATATTGTAATTATTTACCCTCTTTGTTTTTGTGGTGATCTTTCTCACACTATGTGAAATTTTGATTCCATTCATGCTGAGCAACACTTTCTTGTTTGTATTTGCTTAATCTGCCTGATTGGTGTGTCAGTCACTCCATATGCCAGCTTCATCAACCAACCCCCCCCCCCCCCCCACTATCTTTATTCTGGATTATGAATATATTTTCAGTCCTTTTTAACTATATATGGCCTACTATACATGCACCCTAACTTTCACAGACACCTGTGTTGTTCTTGTATGGCAATTAAGTCTATCATACATGTACTGCCAGGGGTGTTTTTGTTTTTGAATGGATGGGCTGACAATAGAAAAATCATAAGTAATGCAGTCTTCAATGCAACCATATTAAACCCAGTGCAACTGATAACAAATCTGCCCATCTTTAAGACAGGTTTGTTATAATTGCATTGGAAGATTACATTACAGATATAGTTGTCCCATTTTTGGAATCCATCCAGAATTATGATAGACCATGGAATTATACATCCATGGAAAGACCATGTTGCCATGCAACACAAGCATCTGCAGAAGTTGATGTATGTGTATAGCAGGCCATGTGTCTACAATGGACTGAAAATATGTTCACAGTACAGAGTAAAAGATAAAGAAGATATACCTATGTGGTTTGACCATACACAAGCAAGAAATGTGTACTTTATTCATGTCTATATCAAGATGGAGGTTGCTGTCAACATAAGCAAAACTTATGTTGACAGCAACCTCCCTTTTGATGCATGTTGTCATTTCCTCTGGTAGATCCTTGTTAAATGTTAAGTAATGTGTTGATTGTTATTTCACATAGGTTTCTAGGTATATTATGTAATGAGTGCCTTTTCAATCCACTCTACCATGTGCAATCTTTCCTTGTAATGTAATCGACAGTCCAGTATATAGTACATGATGGTCTCAGCTTCCTGGCACCCAGAGCATATTTGGTTAAAGATAAAACTTTGGTATAATTTTGTGCATGTTATGCTTCAAGTTACCTAGGATCAGTTTATATTTCTTTTTTACCTCTGTGTCTGTGTATATGGAAGACTATTGGTTTGCTGTTTAATTCTGGACAAAATCTGATAAAATTTAATGTCAAACATTAATCATCATGGTACTTAATTTTAAGCCCAAATCATAAGATTTAGTAATTTGCTGTCAAGTCCAAGAGCTTTGGAAACATACGCCACAGTCCTGGGGCGAAAGGACTTGACCAATCACTCGAAATAAACATGACTGCTATGCTATGAAGAAGAAACCTGATCGTTCTTGTCAAACCACTTTTCATTGTAAATGACAAGGAGAACGTGATGACGTAATGACAGGTAACCCCAAAACACTCATTATGGAAACATCGTGAAACGTGTTTCCAACTGGGATGCTGTCACAACATTCTGAACTCTGAATTATGACTAAAGTTAACAGAATGTTTGTGTATTATATGTTTATACAATCCGTTGGCATAATTAGACTTGTCACACAAAGATAAAGCAGCAAACAATGAATAAAACTTACCTTGTCTTCGCCTTTCTTCTGCTCCGCCGCCATGTTTGTTAGAGCCTGGTTGTTGGGGTGTCCGTGACGTCACGCTGCATGTACCACAGTTAGGCAATTTTTCTAACATCGTGCTGCCGTCTTTGGCAGAATTTCGAACAATTTTGCAGTTTGCTGGTACTTGGTGCCAAACAGAAATCTGTATTGCTGAAGACAAGTGGATTTTTTTCCCTGCAGTACGCTCCAGAATAAAAATATGCAATACACATACCTTCAAAGCAATTACATTTACACACACACACACACACACACACACACAATTTTAGACTGAAAAATGTCTGCATGGCCATGATTAAAAGTGTTAGGTAAAATGGTCATGTAACTTCCTTCATAATCATAGTTCACCAAAAAGTTCTCATTCTGGAGAACTGCCATCACCAGATTGCGGACCAGCATGCACAAACTACATATTGAGGCTGGGCGCTATACAGCTACCCCTGCCAAGTTGAGAGTGTGTAATCAGTGCTCCTATGGGGCAGTTAACGACGAACTATATTTTTTGTTTGATTGCTCCAAATATGATAGATTAGAACAGAACGGTTCACACTGTGCAGGAATGAGACCAAAAAACTTTAATTGATGCATTACCAAATGATAAGAAATAATTTTGCATTTTTAATTGAAGCATGTGTGTCCACACACACTTTTCTTTTTTCTTTTTTCCCTAAGACTCTTTCTTTTTTTCTTCTTTACGAGTGAATTTGTCTGACACTTTTCTCTGAAACTATAATAAAAACTCTAAACTTGGCATGATGGAACCTCCATAAAAGGAGTTTTGCCTTCTTATGCAGAGAAATGAAGATGTTTAAAATTATGCAAATTAGGGGCATTGAAATTTTTAATCTTGAATATCTTCAAAAGTATAATAGAGAGAGATGTCATTCCAACTTCTACTACAGGGTTACTGACCATTGTGCATCTGATGAATTTAAAGCAAAAGTTGGAACAATTTAAGTTATGCTAATTAGCAGCATTTGAAATTTTAAATCTTGAATAACTTCAAAATTACTATTATATATAGAGATGTCATTTCAACTTCGAATAGGGGGTTATTGACCATTGCACATCTAATGAATTAGAAAAAAAAACAAAAGTTGTAGCAAAAAAAAAAAAAAAAATTTAAATTATGCGAATAACCCATGTGTGAGTATACAAGAACACTGGTTAAATTGGCCTGTTGATAACTGAATACACAAGTCATGCCCCAGTAGTCTTGCCTGATGTCCTGCAAGGGTGTGGGTATTTTACAAAGAAATACACTAGGAAGATGTATATTTTTCCTAAAAGCTGCCCACAGATACCAGGGGTACATTTTGTATGAAAAATGTTGAAAAGAAAATTTTTCATTTACACTTAGTGCTTTACATACTTCAATTCTGAAATGCTCAGTCAGTGGTGGAATATACATTTTACTCAAATTTATCAAAGTTTGCCAGACTTTCTATTGTTCTACATATTCACTGGAGCATTTAATGCACATACACTATTAGTAGTATTCGAAATTTTCAATCTTGAATATCTTCAAAAGTATAATAGAGATGTCATTCTAGGGGGTTATTGACCACTGTGCATCAAATGAATTTAAAACAAAAGTTGTAGCAATTTAAATTGTTCTATTTAGCAGCACATGAAATATTCAATCTTGAAGATCTTCAAAAGTATTATAGACAGAGATGTCATTTCAACTTCTAAAATAAAAGTTGTAGCAATTTAAATAATGCTAATCAGTAGTATTCGGAATTTTCAATCTTGAATATCTTCAAAACTATAATAGACAGAGATGCCAATCCAACTTCTACTCCTATGTTATGGACTAGTATGCATCTGAAAGCTTTGGAGACACACAGATTTGCTATGTAGCAAATCATCTTTTCTAGTTTATTCACGGTGCTCCATACTGGCATCATGAAATTTGTGTACAGTAACTCCTATTTATTCATGTAACATTAACTTTGTATTGATGGCATGTGAATCCAGACCTATATTCATTGTAAAAATGTGGTAGATAAGCAGCTTGCTCTTTGTATATACGTTTGTGTAGTTTTCATTGGTGTCTATAGAGGATGCTGGTGTGTGGAATTTTCATGTAACTGTTGACCCCAAGAGGGCGCAAGTGGTTCAATAAAAAATCTGTACCAATCTGTACTTCTGTAGTGCGATTGTGATAGCTATGAATTTTAGTACCGTAAAGGACTTTGACACACACCATGTAGGCTTAGGCCCAGACCAAACACAGGACAGGTGCTGTATGCACAATGTTATAGTACTCTTCCAGGAGTACCTATAAACCGAAGAGTTCTGTAACAAGACTGGAAATGATGTAGGCCTAGTTCAACATGCACCATCTGCTAGGCCTGGGCTACATGCAGCTTGCAGAACTTGCACCAGTTACCATGGTCTTATTTGAAGTTAATCGACACAGGAGATAAATAAATCAATGCATGCTTTGTTGGGGATATGAAGTATATATGGACTCATACAGGATACCATATACTTCATATTGCCAACAAAGTATGCTATAACCTATATATATACGCCTATATATATATATATATATATATATATATATATATATATATATATATATATATATATATATATATATATATATATATATTTGGGGGGGGGGGGGGAGATTAGCCACATTGGACCAATTTTCCTTTGAAAAGTCAAACAATGCAGAAAACAGCAGTTCTTGCAAAGCAGGGTGTGATTAGAGGCACGTAATAACTATAACTTTTTCCTGACCAGATTAAGACCGAGATGGTGGCTTTCCTTGGTGAGGGATGGGTACTAAGGCAAGTATGGCCCCGGGTATGTGGCAGCATGACAGGTCTTATCTACTATTCACAGCAATAAATTTAAGTTAAAACATTGAAGCATGTGACAATTTACATCTGGATACTTTTGGGGCAATTTTTACAGGGAAAGGTTAATTAATTGTGTATTCTATGTTTGAAGGCCGGTCCCCTGCAGTTTTCCCCACACCTAACATGGAAGGTGCTGCCATCTATTGTAATTACTATGCACTGTTACTAGGCTGAATGGGCTTTGAACTGAAAACTAAATTTATTTCAATTCCAGCAATAGATATATATGAATTTTTGTGGCTGCACTGTAAAAAAAAAGCAATTTAGGTCTGCATGTACATGCTCCTTTTCACAGACACTTGTACAATAAATAAAAATTACATTGCCAGAGAGATCAGGATACAAGTATCCTTCATCTGCAGTCAGACTGTTGAGACCAGCAGTGAATCACCTGACAATATGGCAAATTCACAACAAACTTGTCACTTGCTGCTGAACAGCTCAATATTTACCAAGTCCCAAACAGCAAAGTTTGATCTTCATTCTCTCTCAGTCTGCTTTGCCCATCCACTCGAACTGTCAGCCCATCATGCCATAGTGTTTCTTTGTATTAAATACATCTCAATTAAAAACCCGACAAAATATTTTGTTTGTACATATTTTATTGCTTTGCTCTCATTAGATCTTCCTATAACAAGCCACAAGCAACTGCCATAAATTATGCTACAAATGAAATTCTATTGGGAGGAAAGCTACTTGAAAAATCATCTACCATTCAGACGCATCAGCTGTACTTTGATTTCTTCCATAGCCACTTGGGGGCAGCACCTGATAGGACATATTTTGCTCACCGAAGCGGTGCACAATGCATCTTGCATGATTTACAATAGTAGTCATGTGCTGAGGCATCAGATTATCCCTGCCTTCCTCTTATTCATCAACTTATTCACTCAGAAAGCACCAAGAAGAACATACATGATAAATTCAACTTGATGAAGTTTACACCACATTCTGTTCATAACCTGAACTTGATCAAATTTACAGATCATGGAGTTATAGTAATAAAAATTTGTTACATCAGCAAGAACATCAAAACTATCTTAATTTTCAACATTCACTTGCAAAATTATCTTTCCATTCCATCAGTTCAATTTAATTATCTGGCATTTCATGCAGCATATTAGTAAAATCAAAAATGGTAAAAGACCAAAGAATTCATGCTTTCCTTCCCTCAGCTGCACATTGACCCTTAAAACGTTGGGAAAGTGTCATAGTGTACCCCCCCCCCCCCCCCCCGTATCACTTTATCTTGGACATTTTGGCAACAATTAAATACTGAAGTCTGACTTTGTGCATCATAAATATGACTTCTGCCATTCATTGCACCTATCAATAAGTAATATTTCAATGAGAAAGAAATTTGAAGTAAGGCAGCTTTACATAATCTAGTATATAACCCTTACTGAATGTCAATACATTATATTTATTGATAATAATAATTACAAAATCTTTACAAACAAATCTAATGACCTTTTTTAAATTTACAGGAAATAACAAAATTCACATATCATACATAAACAGGTAAAAATGTCCTTTCCCGTGTTTTGATCTTGGTGACTGATACCATTGGTTGTTACTGTCACAAGCATGGCCAATATGCAGAAATCACAAATGTGACATGCTCTTTGAAAAAAAAAAACAAAAACAAAGAAAAAAAACATAAACAGGCATGTCAAAAGTGGTCTTCCCCAATCTAGAAACCACTTTTTATGATGATTTCTTATGTACATTGTGGCACAAAGATTCAGAGTCAGGCAGTACATGTTCACCTCTTTTTTTCCAGAGACTGAACACTCTTAAGCTAGCCCAGGGTTTACACACTGTGTATACAAGAGCATGGCGAAACTTAGGAGTGAGCAAATACAGTGAAACCTCATTTTAACAACAATAATCAGCCACCATATTCACTTAACAACACAAGTTTTGAGAGTCAAATTCCTTTACTGTATGACCCATTTATCTGACACATTCAGATATCAGGCACATGTTGTAGGAAGAGATGGTGTCATTATAAAGGGGTTTCACTGTTGTGATAAAGTCAACAAGGTCTATGGAATAGCCCCGAACAAGTCTGCCATCTTTCTGATTTACATTGTGTCTATTGACCTAATTTACATATTTGACACTTCATCAGACTAGGAATGAAACTTGTGGAGGAAAAAGATTGGCTAACCAGGGATTTACTATGACACACAATACTCCCCTGAAGCAAATTCATTGGTAACTGAGGTTACAACATTATTTAAATTTTAAAATAAAAATTCCACAAAATATGGTGTGTGCAATGATAACTGTAGAGACATGTCTTTAACTGACCAAAAAACAAAAATAAAACCAATGAGAAAGTAAATGAGATAGCTTCGACAAAATCACCTGGCACTTCCTGTCTCAATGGGACATGTTACATACACTATTCTGCAAGGTGGCAGCACCTCCTTCCTATGTCACATGGCATTTTGACCCAATGGAAGAAGCAGGTTTTTGTATCGCCCAGATTTGTTCCCCTGCAACAGGTGGATACTGTGGGGAAGTTATTGCAGTGCCATCTAGAGGCCACATGCTCCATTATAACAACTCATACTTATAGATGCGACTGGAGTGGATGGTCACCAGGTGGGGTAAAGAGCCAATAGCACCTGGCTTGATAGGTAATAAACACTCATCTTTGTATGCCCTTGCTCATATTTCTAGGGTAGAATAGAAACAATCATGCATTTCGTATACACTTGCAATGCCTGGATTGCTAGGAAAAGATACATAATTCCAAAAAACAAATAGCTTACAGGTAAAATTTTATTGGCAGTTTCCCCTTGATCTAATAATTATAAATGTGAGCTGAATCCACAAAACATTTTGCCCAACACAACTGCACATGGGAAATCCAAGAATTTTCTTGGAAACTACTTTTGTTTGCTTTCTTTCTTTCTTTTCTTTTTTTCTGTTCAAGACTCTTGAGTATACAACTTTGGTCAGCTGCTGGGGCTCAGGACATAACATGTATATGTATCAGAAGCTACACTGTAGCATAGTAAATGCCTGGTATAAAATAGCCACATTTTTTCCCAATCTCCCCCTCTAGGCCTTGCCGCAGTATGGGTTCAGTAGCACTCCAGTGATATGGAAATTTACACATTTCCATCGAAACATCATGCTCCTAGAAATTTTGTCTATGAGCTGCATCGCCAAAAATGGCAGAGAGAGACAGATAGTTTATTGTGATGTGAATCATGTGGTTTTAGTACCAGAAACCCTTCCAAACCAGTAACTCAATATACACCATCTTGATAAACAGAAGAATAAGAAAATGGAGCATTCCACTCTGGGAAGAGGGTAGATAGGCAGGTTTTGATTCATCCTTCCAAGCAAACTCTCACCAGAAAGTAAGCACATACACATTTCACAACATCACTTGCAAATAAAACATTCTTACATTAAATAAATCCCTCTAGCCTGCTTTCAGCCATAATAAATACACAAAGGTTATATATACACGGGAGGTATTCACTTTCTCTACAGAATCATAGCAATTTTGTAACTGACCACTATGCGAGCTTACGAGGATACAAAGCTGACTACATATGTACATCTGCTTCAATGTTTGCAAGGTCCTAGACGGCACCAAGTTTATACAATACATGGATTATGTGTCCACAGCATAGCTCACAAACAAGTGTCTCCCAACATGCTCATATCGTTTCATGATGAAACATGTTCACATTGTTTCCTATTGAAACATGCTCACATAATTTCATGCTGAAACATGCTCACATTGTTTCCTACTGAAACATGCTCACATTGTTTCCTACTGAAGCATGCTCACATTGTTTCATGCTGAAACATGCTCACATTGTGGCATACTGAAACATGGTCACTTTGTTTCATACGGAAACATGCTCACAGTTTCATGCTGAAACATGTTCACATTATTGCTCCATGCTGAAACATGCTCACATTGTTTCATGCTGAAAAAGGCCTACATGAATACTGGAATAAACGAAAGTGACAGCATCATGCTCTGCTCTGACACTTAATTTGAACAAATATGCCAGATACATTTTTGCTTGATGATACTGGGCATTAGCTGGAAAAGTGTGGCCATTAATGAGACCTGTACAGCCATTCCATGTTGTAGTGTTGACTCCATGTTAAAGCATAAAGGGACTGGAGTGAGAGCTGTGCTGGAAGTCCCCTGCACCTGCAGGTAATAGTTCAACATCAGAGCCACCTAGTGGCCACAGGGCAAAACAGACATGTCTGATCAAGGATTGTCCACATCCCTGGTACAAATGGTATAGAAAGCAATGGAGATGAGAAACATGTGCTTTCAAATGCAATCAACCACAAAGGAAAAAGATGTCTGTGACATGTACGTCCTTGGAAGTCTTGAATGTTCTAATTCGTAATCAGCCATTTATACATTGGTGACATTCTTTTGCATTTCAGTTGCACTTGTGAGCTCCATGCAGAGTTGGTGAGAGTCTCACTATCATAGGCTTAAACCAGCAGTAAATATGCATCCACGGGCAAGTTGTGATTGTAAAAATAAAAAAAAATTATATGTACCTGGGTGCAAAGTGATGGCATTTGATCACTAGCTATAGGTGAAGTTCTAATCATTGTTTCCATGGTAACCAATAACAACACAGTGTACAATATTTACAATATTCTAAACAAATCAAGTATAGTGTGAGTTTTTATCGCTTGGATGAAAACTCCATCCAATCAGATGTTTGCAGCAATACAAGTAGCCAATCACATTGTGCCTCACTTTATGTACAGCCTGCTTGGCTGTACTGTATTCTCCCATGGTTAGGATTCTACAGGTGGGAATAATCCAATAAACCAATACACTTTATATTTCCTTCAACAGATGATAAAAATCTGATGCAGTAGCACACGCTAATGAACACGTGAAGTAGTGAGTGACACTGAAGTGTAAGACTTCCTGTATAACTTTTGCACTTTGTAGATATGAGCTTGATAGTGTTATCTTAGGGTAACAACCAACAAGCTTACAGGATTGGAGTTTGAGTGACTGCAACTCATGATTCAACTGCAAATCCATATTGGTGATGCACATGGACACAGACTATTATTAGTCTATAAAGCCACAACTCCTATGTATACACACTTCATAGCATTTGTCAATTTACATGCAAAATGATGGTATAGCACTGCAGCTCCCCCTGGTGGGTGGAATGTTCCTGAAATGGAGTTTCAGTTTCTGGTTGATTTACACTCTACTCCATAAAATGAGCATGGATCGTGCCGCCTGTGTTTTGCTGACTGTTAAGACCTCTTCACTCTAGCACCAGTTGTATTCAATCACCACAGAGTTGCACCTTCTCCCAAATACTTGTATTACATCACAGAAATGTAAACAATCCAGGTTTCTTTTCCTGATAGTGTTCACAGAACACAGGCCCAAGTAGGCTCTATATACAACCCACAAGTTGGGGCCACTTCATGACGAGTGAACAGCATGACAATATATATGCTGACGATGATGTTCCTGCAACGAGTCTCTCATACAGCAATGGGAAGATGTATTTGGATTATGTTTTTGAGCATTAAGCACATAAATCCCAGGTCCCTGTACTGGAACAAAGTTTTCACATGTGAAACTTGCTCACAGGCTGCTGCCAAGGTGTTACGCACAACCCAGTGGTCCATGTAAAACGACCCCCATTTATCAACTTGACTCTGTAAGTCACGTCAACGCTCACACTTCAGAGCTGTCTGTTGTTACACTTTTCAGTGACGTCTTGGAAGATTTTCCTTTCTTGCTGAACAGTCCTCCTTTCTTTGTGCTGCTTTTCTGACTGGGTGGCGTCTGTGCTGCTGCTGCTGCTGCCTGTTGTGTGGTCCTGCCACTAGAGGGCGTGCTCATCAAATGTGGGGACTCCTCTCGACTTGTTGTACTTCCCGAGTTTCCTGCGGCCTGTTGCTGCAAAAACAAGACAGATAAGCAATGGAAGTCATTGGTAACCCTGGCAGCTATGAACAATCAAACTAAGTATTCTGCAATAACTATCAGTTCTATCAGCTAAATTTTATCCCTGAAAGGTTTTTCATTTGATCCATAACAAACTTCAGTTTTTGACCTGCGATAAAACTGAGGTGAAGAATGTTAAGTTAATATGAGTTATAAATGATTTAAAGGAAAGTGGTTCTGCACCTATGGTTAATCTTTAAATACTGAGGTGAATTTTACAGTTATTCTACAGGTAGTAAATGTTACTTGGTTAAAGGGATGTTGAGACACTTGTCAAGCACACAGAACACACTTACGTCAGTGATGCTGACCATTCCGCTATCTAGAGAGCCACCACTGCCTCGACGCATGCTTTTGGCTGAAAAGGAAGACAAATGAAGAGGCAGTCAGACACAGAGCGTCAGTATGCACACAGGTCAGTAACGACAGCGGGCACAATACAGCTGTATACTACACGCTACCGTATACACTACGTGACTACAGTAGACTGGGTACAATGTGGCACAGTCAGACCAACACTCATAACAATGCAGCACCATTTTTGTTAACATTTTAACTTGTGTCCAAAATGGCTGAGGGCATCTGAACCAGGTGTGCCTTACTTTGCTACAAGTCAGTGATGTGCAGACCTGTAGCTGTGACCCCTAAGGCTCAAAGTAGGAGTCTCTAGGGTCGGCCATTAACTCTCTCAGTTCCAAGTTGTGACTGAGTCAACAGCTTTACCCAGCATCCTTTGGGTGCAATGTTCTCAAAGGATGCTGGGTAAAGCTGTTGACCTGGACCATTCTTCCAGCCTGTGCTCTATTAGGGCAACTGAAGCATGCTGGGACTGGCATAAACGGTGTTCTTACAAAAACAATAGGACTGTGGTATTGTTGTGTCAGTTCTGAGCACATATTTTTTTGTCACAACTGCAATCAAAGAGTTAACAAGTTAACCCAACACTCCATCTGAAAGGAACTCGGCAAAAGTGACGACATGTGGGTGTGAGTGCTGGAAGGGTTCAGGATGGACGGCCACTTTGAACAAGACAAAATGCTGACAGAAACAGGTTGTCCCTGGTATGACAGGGAACCAAGACTAAACACACTTTGTGCAAGAGATCACAGATAAAAAAAAAGTCAAAATAGAAAATATTGAACACAACAATGGAAAACATTGGATACCAAATTGGAAAACATCTAGCACAAAAAAAATTCCACTACTTACACGGAAGAGGTTCTGAAAGAAGATGAATTGGAAGAACATTAATAATTTTTGCTTCGATGGAGAACATTACAAATTACTATAGTTTTGGCACATAAAGTTACAGATTGCATTTTATTCCTACTGTTGATAGCTACAGTTACAAACTCTTTGGTTACTCATACACAAAATCGGTCTCTGTCTTTTTGTTGCAAACTGAAACATGGAGATTCAACTTTTAACTCTTTCAGTGCCAATCACATCTTAAGTTGATCTACTTAAGTCAAACTGGTCTGAATTATCATTAAGATCCCAGATTCGTATTCCTTGTGAAAAGACCTTTCACTCAAGTACCAGTACCTATAGTTCCAGAGAGAATACCAAAGGTCAACAGCTTTTCTCGACCCGCATTGGGCGAATGTGCCCAATGCACCCTGAGAAAAGCTGTTGACTAAGTCCAAAATTTGGCACTTAAAGAGTTACGCTTTGTGCTGGCTGCCAGAGCACAATGTATACATTTTATACATTGATTTACGATGTATACAATGTATACATTTTATACATTGATTTATGATGTATACAATGTTTATATCGTAAATCAATGCCGACAATGTACAGCACTCACAATTGGCCTGATCAAATTTGGAACAATCTATGAACAATTGATGGGTTACTCTTGTCTTTCTGGCGAACATTCTGCCTGCTTGACTGTCTATGCCACACCAGTTTTGCTGCTTTTGTGCTGCATGCATTTGATACCTGTATTTAGCCACATATCGGCTCATGTTTATGCTTTTATGACAGTTGCCATCATCTACAAGCCACAAATCTCTAACAGGCAGTCTGTGTGTAGGTTGAACATGCAAGCCAATCAGCAGCATGCACCGTCAGTCAATGTGAACATCCTTCAATGCCGTATATTTACTGAATTCCTCTTTACACTTGTACATGCAGACTGATTCTACATGTTACATATGTGTATATGCTGCATCAATAAAACTGCTGATTTTACCCTTAAGCAGAGCAGAACATTATGATATAGCTCCACTTAGGATAAAATAGATCTTTTAAATTTTAAATCTCCTTTTATGGGCATGTTACAGTGTCAAAGCCCTTCAGTGTACTGATAATTTGCATGGTTTTAATACAAAAGTTAGTCATCCCCACTTTGTACTATCCCTAAATACGACAGTGTCATATTAAATCCCTGTGTAGCATACTTACCTTCACTGAGATCAATTAGAGAGTTAGACAGGGCAGACTTCTTCAGCCCACACTCTGGAGCAGACAATCTGTTGGTGCCTGGGTCTGTAGGTTTGAGGAGCTCAATGTCTACGACTCCTGAGTCCTTGCTGTGGCGATTGAACTCTCGGTGGTTGTGATGCATTTTCTGTTTCTGTAATTCCTCATCAATTCGTAATGACTCCATTTCATTCATCTGGATACCACAGAAAAGAGATGCACACATATTTCATTACGATTTGCAACCATACCAGTTTTCAAATGCCCGCATTTTTAAGACAAGCCAAATCTATTTCCAAAGCCTTTTTTTTCCCTTCTGTTCTTTGACCAAGTGATGCTATCTATGCATAACTGCCTAAACAAAGGAATCTTTATCTGCATTTGAAAAAATATCAAAACTAAAAATATACTGAACTATCCATACCACACTCACACTGGCTACAGTGGAACTATCCATACCACACTCACACTGGCTACAGTGGAACTGTCCATACCACACTCACACTGGCTACAGTGGAAATATCCATACCACACTCACACTGGCCACAGTGGAAATATCCATCCACACTCACACTGGCCACAGTGGAACTATCCATACCACACTCACACTGGCTACAGTGGAACTATCCATACCACACTCACACTGGCTACAGTGGAACTATCCATACCACACTCACACTGGCCACAGTGGAAATATCCATCCACACTCACACTGGCCACAGTGTAACTATCCATACCACACTCACACTGGCTACAGTGGAAATATCCATCCACACTCACACTGGCCACACTGGAACTATCCATACCACACTCACACTGGCTACAGTGGAACTATCCATACCACACTCACACTGGCCACAGTGGAAATATCCATCCACACTCACACTGGCTACAGTGGAACTATCCATACCACACTCACACTGGCTACAGTGGAACTATCCATACCACACTCACACTGGCTACAGTGGAAATATCCATACCATAGTCGTACTGGCTACAGTGGAACTATCCATCCACACTCACACTGGCTACAGTGGAAATATCCATACCATAGTCGCACTGGCTACAGTGGAACTATCCATCCACACTCACACTGGCCACAGTAGAACTATCCATACCACACTCACACTGGCTACAGTGGAACTATCCATACCACACTCACACTGGCTACAGTGGAAATATCCATACCACACTCACACTGGCTACAGTGGAAATATCCATACCACACTCACACTGGCTACAGTGGAAATATCCATACCACACTCACACTGGCTACAGTGGAAATATCCATACCATAGTCGCACTGGCTACAGTGCTTCCATTTGTCTCCCTTCTTTAACTTGCAGATTCAGTCAGTTCTGTTAATGCATCAAGTCTTTATGTGGTCATAAAAGACTTAGAGATAAAACCCCCAGGAACATTTTACAAGTAAAACTTCTAAAATATTTGCATGCAATGTCAAGAATTGTTGCCAATTAACAATGAGAAAGCGTAAAATTATGTGAGTCTATTACTTACCTCCATGATTGCTTCCTTGAGGTCTTCAACAAACTTTGAGCGATCATGCTCATTCCTGGCATTGAAGGTTATGAGTAGTTTTCCATCTATGTTGGTGGTCAGTCGAATACCATGTTGGTAGTCTACAAATGACAGTCAGCACAAGATAAAGTTTGATTTTGGCTGTTTGTCCAATTGTGCTTTGTCAACAATACATGAAGTCAGAGCATATTATTTATTTTTACTACTGTAATTTTTTGTTACATCTGCAACATCATATGAACATGGACAATACTTAAAGGACATTGACTGGCACAGATGCATTCTAGAAATTTAAGTTTACGCCAATTACAACACATAATGTTGCCAGGAATTGTACACAGTCAAGATCAAACATCAATCCATACCTGGCCTGAAAAAAAAAAAAAAAACGAGTACAAATATGACTTACGTGATGTTTCAAAAAGGAAAACCTGCATCCCACATAATGAGAAAGATTGGCGAAAGCTATATGTCATATGATTTTTCTTCTTACTGAAAATCTTCGTAACCTGGAATGGAACAGATAAAGAAAATGTCAAAGATTTGTCATAAAATACTAAACAAATACAAAATAACATTTGTTCAAATGCAAAAAAATATTATCAGACCCTTGCATATTATACCAGACTTGACTAAAAATATGGATTTCTTTATTCTGTGTCTCTGGCCACACAACCAAATCATGCCAGTGCATGCTGCCACCTGGTGGTACACTGTGTTACTATCCCACAAAATTTCTTGGCAAAAATAGGCAATATTTAATTCTGTTAGCATCCTCCAAAGATTCAGTTAACTCACCGACCACAGTGATATCTCAAAACTTCACAAGAAATTCCAAATAAAAAATTCAATATCTACATGTATCCAAGATCCAACCAACAAATTAAATGTACATTATTATGATGTAAAGTTTTCTTTGACTGAAAGGGACTGTATTATGTACCTTCCTGCTAAGTACACAAAAGTTAAAGCAGTGCAAATACAAAGTGCAAGTACATGTACATGTACATGTACTGTGCTCTCAGAAAATGAAGAAACAAATGAGATGCATGCAATATGTTCTCCACGTGTCATTCTCTATTTTGACCTGAAGGAGACACATGTAGTGTGTGCTGCACGTCATTCTCTTTCTGACATGCAATATGTGCTCCACATGTGTCACTCTCAATTTTGACATGAAGGAGACATGCTCCACATGTGTCATTCTCAATTTTGACATGGAGACATGCTCTACATGTGTCATTCTCCATTTTGACATGAAGGAGACATGCTCTACATGTGTCATTCTCAATTTTGACATGAAGGAGACATGCTCCACATGTGTCATTCTCAATTTTTGACATGAAGGAGACATGCTCTACATGTGTCACTCTCAATTTTGACATGAAGGAGACATGCTCTACATGTGTCATTTTCTATTTTGACATGAAGGAGAAATGCTCATGTGTCATTCTCTATTTTGACTTACCATCAACATGTCATTGAAGAGGAATACCTCTCTCTGATGCAGGCCCAGTTTCTCCCGCTTGTTAGGATCCTGTACTTCATAGAGTCGACAATAACAAACCAGCCTTCGATGAGGTAGTGACAGTTGCTGAAATATAAACACGAAACATTAACTCTTTGCCTGAATCAATACATACATAAAACTAAGTTCAGTCTTCAAATCTGGTCCAATCAGGAGGCCTTTATCTATGCCTTAATTTTTCAGTATTCTGAGGAGACACGTAAACGTACTTAAGGCAAGCAAAAAACCACAAGATATCAACCCTCTGGGGCCTGATAATAGCTTTGTGGCGCTGCTCTGGACACAATACTGAAGAGAACTGTTCACTGATTACTTGCTTTAATCATGATGAAAAAAAGCAGATGCTATTTACCATACTAGACAATTTATAGTCGTCTTTCACGCGAAATGTGTGTAAGCTGACAAACTGGTCCTTCGAGGTTAAATATAACTAGACAGAAGCGTGACCCTCATCCCTGCCTTGTAGTCATAGTACAAATACAGTCAAACCTGTCTTCACAGACCACCGCAAGGGATCACCAAACTGTGGTCTCTCAACACAGGTACCACTGTAACACTAACCAGACCATGTGACCTACCCTGAGTTGCGGTATATTTCCAATAGGTTTCTTGCCAATGATCATCTGCTCGACCTTCATGACCTGAGCCACATGGTCTGCCCCTGGTTTAAACTCGTGACACTTGATGCGCTCATAGATACCAGCCAGGATATCCCGGTCAATGTCCTCCCCATCATCAATACCTGAAAAGTTCAAATTTTCTGGCTAAGTTTTTGACATGCTCAAACATGTGAAGGATCAACATCTCTCAGTTCCCCTCTGCTATCTGCCTGTGGATCTTAATTTCTTTTATCCACTCAAGTTGCTACACTTTCTTTTTTTCTGTCTCACCTGTAGGGATTCCTGCTCTTGCCAAAAGTGTCTGACATAAGTTAATCAATTCCAGGTACTTTTTGCCATTACCTTATTCCACTCTAATGACACTTTTTCCTGCTAATATCTAAATGTTGTCTACTAATTGTTTTTTACTAATTTAGGGATTATTTTTCAAAATTTGGATGAAACTTGCATGGAAGATCATTTCAAATTATATGCTCATGGTCAACAGCTTTTTTTTGACACACTCTGGGCACAATGCGCCTAGAGTGTGCCAAGGAAAGCTGTTGACTCGGTCTTCTATCAGGATGGAGTGAGTTAAGACCTTACCAAAATAAATGCCTTTTGTCTGAGTAATTTTTATCACGCCATTTTTCTGAAATGCAATTTGCATGTTTGCAGGCTGATCCTCTCCTGCCACTCTTCTCCCCCAGACATGCCCCTCCAGACACGCCCCTCCAAACCCTCAACAAATACCATGTGCACCTACTACTCCTATCTTTTTAAAAAAAATTTCTCACATTTCTAATTATTTATGGAATTGAATTTTTGCAATCTGGCAGATAAATATTACGTGATCTTAAAAAATAGTAAAATAAAAAGTCCAAAAGTGTTTGTTCCATGGAGTGTCATTAATTAATTGCCTGCTACATTTACATATGGAACTAAACACCTTTCAAGGACTGTTCCACATTTGTCACAGAAAACTGTCATGTACATGTAAGTTACTCCCAACTGAGAACTCACCTTTGAGATTTTTCACAAAGTCATCCACTTTCATCTTCCTCTCTGCCTTAATGCTAGAGTTGTGCAGATCTGTGTTCAGCATGATGATGGCAAACGCTAAGAGAAATACAGCATCCATGGTGCGGAACTTCTTCACTTGATCTGGGTTGCACATACAGTAGCGTTGAGCAAATGCCTGCAAAACAAAATCACTCCAACCATTACTCTTCATTGTGGGGGGACAAGAGGCTCATGATGGCCCTGTGCTCTGCTGCTCCGGCAAGTGCAGACATTATTGTTCTATTACATTTACGTAAGTGCTTACCAAGAAGTGACCAAAATTAACAACACCAAAAGAAACCCCCTAAGGTAGTTTCCTACTAATGTTTAATAGTAAACATGGGCCTACGATCCACCACTACCAAGATATAAACCTTAATGCACTAAACTTCATTGCAAAAATAGGACCCCCCCCAAAAAAAAAAAAACTGCAGCATCACCTACTGGCCAAAATGTAAACTATGTGACCCCCAAGGGATCCTGTATCCAATATCAAAGCAATTTGCCAAATAGTTCATGAGAAGAAATTTTGACTTAAAAATAAAAATAAAATTGAATTAAAATCAAACAAAAAACAAATAATCAATATAGTACTACTACTACTATTCATAATAATAATGCATTATCATCTGCTTCACAAAGATGACCGAGGCCCACCTGGGGAACATCTGTGTGTAAAATCAAAGCATTCCATAAAATCTATGTGACAATATTGCAATATATGTACTGTATTGCTACATACATGTATGGCAGCAACACTTAACCACACAAGGTCCCAAAGTTTGATATTCCATAACTTCATCAAAAAATTAACACATTCTCATCATTTTTGCAAATTTTCATTCCCTTTTGTCAAATTATATTCTGAAGAAAAAATTCATGCAATTCTGTTCAGCCATGCTAGAGAAGTTGAAATAGCTTTATCACACACACAAAAAAAAATCATTGAAAAATATGAGAAAAATTGGAGCACCACCTGGTGATGTCATACCCCATGTGACTCAGTATGCAGTATCAAAGCAACTGAATGAGTAGTTCTTTTGAATAATTTTTTTAATATTTAAAAATGCATATGAAAAGTTATTGATACAAACAATAAACTTGGACAAGCACCAAACTTAATAATAGGAGACATTCAAATTTAACTGTGATCCTGCTCACTTCCTGTGTTGCCGGGGCAACAGACTGATGCTTCCACCATGATCAGGGCAGATTTGTATTATAAACTACAAAAACATCCATAAATAACACCTTTTCAACCAAAAGAGAGCCCATTTCTAATCAATTTAGGCATCCTTTATGTTTCAAATATCTGTTAATACATTTTCTAAAGATTATTGTGTGTTTGTGTTGTTCATTTTGTTGAGAAAGTACTTTTGACCATGCTGAATACATGGATCTGCCCTGATGCAGGTGGCTCCCTCTTTTGCTCAAAAGGTGTTCGAGTAGGACCGCATTTAAATATGAATACACCCTATTATTGGATCATGTTGACCCAAAAAGCAGGTCACCAAGCACAGTTTTATGTGCAATGTGTTCAAGCTTTCAACTTTACAGGACTGGTGACTTAACAAAATAGGTCAAGGTCCCTGATATTACATAACACATTAGCACTGGGCATGCTCTATATATTCTATAATTTGGCATCTCTAATTCAATTATTTTTTCAAGATATGGAATTTAATATCTTTCAACACATTTTGGCTCATAGTTTTCCGTCAACTTACAGGCAGCACCACTCGTATCAAATGCAACTGAGACTTTGACCTCCTCCACCCTCCCAATAAATTTCATGATAAGTCCTGAAAATTATGGGGTTATCTTGAAAACTGTGGACTGTTTTATGCTCACAAGCAAAAGTTTACGGACGGATGGACCGACCTATGGTCAGCAGAGCTAAAAACAACGAGTTCTGTTCGCACCCTGGCTAATATATTAACAGGATTCTATACAAGGCACAAAACTGCATTTATTATACTGCAGACAGATCATGGAACATTGCAAAACTGCATTTATTATACTGCAGACAGATCATGGAACATTGCAAAACTGCATTTATTATACTGCAGACAGATCATGGAACATTGCAAAACTGCATTTATTATACTGCAGACAGATCATGATCTACAAGTTTATATCAGACAGATCATGATCTACAGGTTCATATCAGACAGATCATGATCTACAGGTTCATATCAGACAGATCATGATCTACAGGTTTATATCAGACAGATCATGATCTACAGGTTTATATCATACAGATCATGATCTACAGGTTTATATCATACAGATCATGATCTACAGGTTTATATCATACAGATCATGATCTACAGGTTTATATCATACAGATCATGATCTACAGGTTTATATCATACAGATCATGATCTACAGGTTTATATCAGACAGATCATGATCTACAGGTTTATATCAGACAGATCATGATCTACAGGTTTATATCATACAGATCATGATCTACAGGTTTATATCAGACAGATCATGATCTACAGGTTTATATCAGACAGATCATGATCTACAGGTTTATATCAGACAGATCATGATCTACAGGTTTATATCAGACAGATCACGATCTACAGGTTTATACCAGGTACTTTTTCATGCCGCCAATACTGAAAACAGAAAGTGAAAAAAAACTTACCTCCATCAAGCGTTCAATTTTCTGGGCTTCCCCCTGCCAAAACAAACAAAATGTATCAGTGGATGGACATATAAATGTACTTTATAGGATTTGTATGCTAGGCTTCTCTCCATTTACAGACATCAGCAAAACTTATCTCTTGAAGACGGTCAAATTATGATAGCATTAATTCAGACTAGTTTACAATCAGAATTAGCATACAATTAACATACCTACACCAACCTAACGACTGCCAATTTTTTCTCCAAAAATTCTGAATAGTTGACTCAGAAAAGTTTACCACATCTGATGACTTCCTGAGTTTCTTGAATTTATGACCATACATTTATTTTTTTCATAGTTTGAGCATGTTTTATGATTTTTTTCCCCTGTAGTTCAGTAAATACATGAAGGTGGTTCAAGTATACTCACCGGCATTCTGAAGAAAGACTGGAACTTGCGGAGAGCAACATCTACTTGTAAGCCTGACAGGTCAATCTGGTCGGAGAAATGACTGAAACAAAACCAGCAACATCAGTATGTTGGAACACAAAGAAAACACGAACAAGAGGGATGTGTAAGCAGTCCATCCTCAGCTGTCAATGACTATCTTTCTTGTCATCTCTTCATTGAAAACAAATGATAATGTGTCTCTAGCCAACCGGCTCTTTCCAGCTAAAATTAACTTTTGGTCAGGTTGCTCAATGTCGTCTGCTCCAATGTTTTCATTGTACTTTAACAGGGAACCAGTGTGTTTTATGCCAGCACATTAGAGGAGACTTGTTAGAACACAGCACACAACATCAACAACTTTTCTCTGCTGACGTTTGGGTTCTTTCATCCAGCTCACCCCATGGACAGTTGTTGCTTCCATTTTACTGTAACCACAAATGGGTTCATTTCCATGATGTGCTTAGATTACCCAGAATGCAACACTGAGCACTGCTGACTTGTTCTCATTAATATGCTGGACAGTTACTCAGTATATACACCAAGTCATAAATAAGTTATAATATATGTGTACTGCAAAGCTGGGAATTCCATGGAGTTTGGCCACAGGTGTGGCTGTATTAGCTGGGCTGTCTGCTATGTGTATCAACTATTGTATAAGCCTGTACTGTAACCACTCCCACCAAATGCCTGTCAGCAACCAGGCAGTCCAGGTATGCTGTCCAGGTGTATCACAGATCTAATGTGCCGAGGTACACAAACCTGCATACATGACCACCCTTTACCGACAACAGGTGCTATTTTTGGCAGGCGAAGAAGCTAACACTATGGAAGTGAAACCTCAATATACTGATCAGCCTTAAACCAGTCAACTTCAGTCATCTGTTAAGAAATATGCTAACATAAGAAAGGTAAAGAACAGAGGCTTGTCTTGCAAAGGCAGCACAACAAGTGTGAAAATCTTACTAGGAAAATTTTAATTTCTGGGTTCAAATTGTACCAAAATATATATTGACTTTCCATACTTTTCTCTGTATACGAGTGTATCAGTCACCATAAATGATCACAAACAAAGTCTGACTATTTGCCCACAAGAAAGATTCTTGAAGAGGTTGCTCTGTCATGACTGGGATCAACCCAAACATATTGTCACTGTAAAAGGGTCACAACAGTAGTTCTGTAAATATCCACAAGGTGGCTCTCAGAGGCATAGTCTTTTCATAACATCTTCACTGTCCACCACACACATTTCAGTTTTTGTTTCACTCTTCCTGTTTACCTTCATCAACATAGAGCAAAAAACTTGTCACATTTCACAATCAATAAACGTGGGTTCCAGTCCCTTTATTATATGAAACCTAAGTACCAGAAATACCTGTATTCCATGGTTACATACATATCCATTACATGCTGGGTCAGCAATGTAATTTATCTCACAAAAAACATATACCACACAAAAATGCATCATAATTCTAAACATATCACAGTCGAGCAGCAGGTGGGTCAGACTATTTTGACCTCACATATCGTATTTCTCCGCCAAATGTCAAATGTGCACAACAACAGCATATGCTGCCAGTCAATATATTGAATCCTATTTCTACACATACCTATAAACCCCAGCTGTCAATGATTAAGTAATAAGATATGGTATAAATAACTGTATTTTGGAATCTGGTGATATTCATAGTATCAAGTGATGTTTATGGTATCAGTTGGTATGCATGATATCAAGTGAAATGTATCTGTAAACAAGGAAATGCCACAATTTGTATGAAAAAACCTGAAGTTGATCTAAAGTACAGCCCTTTGATTCTAAATAAAACCTTTCACCATTAAACTGCTCCAAAGCAGCTTGATATCATGTTATAGACTTTATCCTTTGGTTTTCTCCACCAAACAACCAGGTAGGAAAGTATACACCAACATCTGTGCCATAGAGAGTGATTAATACAGGCTTGGCCTATTTCACAATCCATGTAAAAGATATGCGTCTATACTAAATACTTTAAGGCTTTGACAAACTTGTATTCTTTACCTAATTTTGACTGAACATTTAAATGAGATCTATCAAAACAACATACTTCAGGTCACCAACTATCACTTGGACAGCTACTAAGTCCTGTCTTGATCCAGGGTGAGAGAGGGTTAAACCAAGGAGGGTAGAGTGATACTGTTCTGGCATGATATTTTCCTGCATGTGGGGTCAAAGAATCACTTAGTACAACATATATCATGTGTATCTCCCCCTACAACACTGTTGTCCATAAATCATTATAGGAGAGGATTCCATTCACACATGTACCAATCAACAGCAGTATGATCTACACTTATCATAATGAGAGATGCCACCCACAGAGACTCTAATTGTCCCTACCTGGGTGTGCACCCTCCTACATGCTGCTCATAAAAATCAGTTAAATTTCACTTTTTCCCACTATTTGTGGCTTGCTGCCACAGTGAATTAATGGGCCTCTCGTTTCTTGGGCCAATTTTCTCCTATCTCTCGCACTTCCTACATGGAAGCAAATTAATGGGGCTCTCCTTTCTGGGGCCAATTTTCTTGTATCTCTCCTGCTTCCTTCTCTCTAGCATTGGGAGTCTCTGCAGCCACAGGTGTAAAAATCACTGGCATAATCTACGAACGAAGTATCAAAGTATGGAGACAGGTTGGTGTCTGTGTCAAGCTCAGTAGTATCTACAAATATATCCTGTTCTTGACCTTTGCTGTCCCATACATCAAACTGCAGGCTGCCCGGTCACTGCTTATGCCACACTGGGTTTTTCTCAGAACATTACCTTAGTGCTGATATAAATCCCAAATGTAAAACTGCCAAAGGTAATCATGCCAGACAATCACACATCCTCAAGCACACAATGTACATAATTTGAGACGGCAATTGACTGACCCAGAAGGATCTCTCAGCTGTTACCCACTAACCATGTTCACTTTTTTATCACTTCTTTTTTCACACTTTTTTTTCATAATTTGCTCTTGATATTTCCTGCTGGCTACAAAGAAAGCAGTAAAAGTTAAACCTAAACAAAGTCCGACTTTTTTCAGGTTTGTGAACAGGTCCAGTTATGCCAGACTGTCCTACTTCTCTTTCTGTTCACCAAGTGGCTCCTAACTTACAAACTTTATTTTTTCATTGCAGCTTTCTTATTCTCATCTCTTGCTCCACATTTGTAAATAAAATGAAATCTAAATGATTTTGACAATAGGAATGTCCTTCCATAAATATTTGTCTTCATATTGACATCAAGAAACATGTATATCAAAACATTGCTGTGTTAGACATAACACTGACTTAAGTGTTATATCTCACACAACACCATTTTATCATGCTACATGTGTACAAAACACCACTGTGTAAGACATAACACCACTGTGTAAGACATAACACTGTGTAAGACATAACACCACTGTGTAAGACATAACACTGTGTAAGACATAACACCACTGTGTAGGACATAACACTTCCTGACTTTCCCTATGCTCAGGATCACAGCAATATTTTATCATGCTACATGTGTACATGACACTGCTGAGTGAAACAGAACACTGGTTGACTTGTCCTGCTGGTGTTATGTTTCACGCAGCATTATCATAGCACATGATACATGTGTACAAAACACTACGGTGTGAGATATAACACTAACTGACTTACTATGGGAAACGTGCACAAACTACTGACCAAGGCGGACTGAGCCACTCAATGTATTGTTGTCCCTTATGACTGGGGAAATGTGGCACCACCCCATGCTATTAAGTTCTAAAATGTTTGGCTGTTTGCCCAGACAATCCTGTGTGAATGTCCTATGTTCCACTTAGTTCAGCTCAATTATACAGGACTTATGGACTTACTGGCTAAAAAAAACACATAAGGATAAGCCGAACAGGGCCTGAGGCAGTTTGGCTCTATACCTGAACTATATACTCTACCCAAGTCTGTTTACAGAGGCACAAATGAAGTTATAATTAGATGTGCTCTCTGGCGTGACATTGACATAAGGATACATAAGTTGAATGTGCAATTAATCAAAAATACCAAATTTGACGAGTACTTGATGATGTAAGCTTAAAAACATTGTCAGATGAATGGGAAGTCCTGAAAATTATATATAATTTATTCTGCAAAGCTATTTTTGTACGCATTGTCACAGACTGTTTTAAAAGTTAACCATTTTGACTCCACTCAGACTGAGACATGTGCTTTCCCCTATAAGCATTGGCCACTTACTACTGCATCTGCAGCAAGAACAGGAGCTGACCTGAGGCATGACACCTTGATAGGTTTCATGTGCGATTCTCATTCAAAATGTTAAGCAGTACAAGAAATTCACTTCTGAATCGAATGTCTTTTCAATACTGATCATCAAATATAACTGACTGCAATGCAAGAAAATTCAATTTTTATGCATACATAACATTAAAAACTTTTGTTTGTTTGTATTTCTTTTGGAATGAAAATTATCCATGAAATAGGATTAGCAGAAGTTTGTGCTTCATTGTTGGCCAAGGAAATGTGGTGTTGTGCCTGGATGGCGGGGAGAATGGGTGTGTCAACCAACTGGCTGTTGTCTCTCAACTGCATCTCACACACACACTGCTATAATGAGGCCAGTCATTGCACTGAGAGAGAGAGAGAGAGAGAGAGAGAGAGAGAGAGAGAGAGAGAGAGAGAGAGAGAGAGAGAGAGAGAGAGAGAGAGAGAGAGAGAGAGAGAGAGAGAGAGAGAGAGAGAGAGAGAGAGAGAGAGAGAGAGAGAGAGAGAGAGAGAGAGAGAGAGAGAGAGAGAGAGAGAGAGAGAGAGAGTAAAAACACTACAACAGATCATAAGTGACCATCTTTGGGTGTTTTTTTCTGCCGGTAAGGGTTAACAATGCACTTGTACATTATCCAGTTCTCAAAATATCTGTCATTCCTCCTTTCTCTAGATTTGATTACCTCCAGGTCAAAGGAAAGGCAAACATGAAAGTTCAGTGCCTGGCCAGGGCTAATCAGCACAGTGAGCCCACCATTATGTTGCCTTATTTCTCATTGTACAAACAAATTTTGGAAGATTCCCAAAACTATCACAAGACTATAGAAATAAGAAAACAGGGGCACCCCAATGACTACAATAACGTCCTGCAGATTGTCAACACACAACAGACAGCTTATTTCACAGACACCCCATCACCGTGAACACAACACGCCTTGCAATGGCAGACCATGTTTTAAACCTATTTTTATAGCACACTTGTATTTCTTTATTGAACTGCTGAGAGATGAGTACAGAATTTTGCTTTTGTTTGAGCTAAGTGCATTGCCAGACCCGGTTTTTAAGTTGCCTTATATAAGTGTTTGTGATGCAGTTTACAGTGTTGCCAACCCACCAAACTTAGAATCTGGGAGATGGAAAGTAAAATTACAGGAGACTGATAGATTAATATGACATAATAGAAGGAAAATATTGAAGAAATTCATGGAGCTGACTAAATATTGTCAAATATCTACAATTTTTCAAGAAATTTCAGGAGTAATCTGGGAGGGTTGGCAACACTAAGTTGACAAAACCATTATAAATTGATTCTATTTAAGTTCTAACAATCTAAGTACATGGACCAACAAATAAAATATAAATACTTGAGGATTGGAAGACTTTGCCAATGTGTCTTTGGACATCTTTGTGTCCCTTCCTCAAACTGATGAGGTCCAAGAGCTACTGCAACTGAGGTTTTTCACAATAAGGAGGACACAACGTATTAAAATACCAATGTAGGTCTAAAGAGGACACAGCATCAGTACCAATGTAGGTCTAAAGAGGACACAGCGTAAGTACCAATGTAGGTCTAAAGAGGACACAGCATCAGTACCAATGTAGGTCTAAAGAGGACACAGCGTAAGTGCCAAGGACAGTAACCGAGTGAATGCAGGTCTAAAGAGGGCAGTTTAAGTAACTAAGTAGGTCCAAAGAGGACAGAGTTTAAGTAATAAGCAGGTCTAAACAGATATATTTTCGGTAAAAAAGCCTTAAAAGCACATAGTTTACAGTAATTAAGTCAGTCTACAGAGTCATAGATAACTTCAAGTAGATCTAAAGCAGGCAGTTTATAACTCATTCCATACCAGTCCCTGATTATTCCATATATTTACCTAGATTTAAGACAAAATTGTATCTTTAAACTCTTCATGAAAAGAGCTTTCGTTCAAGTACCAACATGCCTATAGTCTTAAGTCAGTGGTTCTGGCACTGCCTGTCACCATAGTATAAAATAAGTTAAGTAAATAACTTGCTCTAAAAAGAGCATAGTTTAAGTAACTAAGTAGGTCTGAAGAAGACACAGTTTGAGTACCTTAGTAGGTCTGATACAACAGAAATAACACGAACAAGTTGTCATTGTAACTTGACAAGGTAAAGTCTTTACGTACAAAGGCTCAGCTTCCTCCACTTGTGAAGTCCGAGAACTTACTGAGCCCAGTAAGGCCCACAGACATCACATGTCCAAGGTTATGTATATTTAACAGTAGTTTTAACTCCAGGATAAAAACGTGGGACCTAATATAAATAAACATGGTGACATCATAATGATGTGGGCTGTAACTGGATACAAGTTAAACAATCCCCTATAATATTGACTCATGTCATGTTTTGGTATCAGGTGTGTCTGGGTTTTCAAAAAAAAAAGTCATGATGTGAAAAATTGCTGACTTGTACATGTATGTTTTTTGTACAGTAAAACATTAATACTTTTTCCCATAGTTTAAGAAAATAATCATTGTTTCAAAAATGTACCCACCCCCCCAAAAAAAAATGTTCAATAAAAAATGACACAAACTTTTCAACAATGTTCTTGTGACGTTTTTCACAATGGATGAAAATAGACCTGACTGTTGGAGACCATGCACATTTGTGATCAAGGGCATTGAAACCATAAATCCTTCATGTCAACTGACAAGAAAGCTATACACATTATAATAATGTACTAACTAAAGTTCTTTTCTAAGAAGATGCCTTCCAAATAGGGAACTACAATCAAACAAACTTTTGTCCTTCCTTCAATGATAATTTTGGCCTGTGCAACAGCTTTGGAGCCAGACTTTCTTTGTGTCCACATTGTTGTTTGCAATAAAACCTGTTAATTCACATAAGTATCTTGATTGTATTCTATCAAGTTGGTTCTAAGAAACCTTAAATGTACAGTAATTAATTGTAGAGAAGTTTGAACAAGACACAACATATCCACATTTCCAACAAAAGTGGACATATATATGGGTAATCAATAGTGTAGCTTTGATCTATCTTTGCAGTTTTCACAAGATCAATACACAGTTTTGCTGATTTTGAGTTCCATTACATGCCCTTCACAAATAAAATCTCAAAATAGAAAACATTTGACAGACCCTCAGCCAAGATGATTTCCCAGCAGGTAAATATCATGACATAGCCCACATCACGAAGTTCAACTCCACCCTCTGGTTGTCTGGTTGTCACAAATTCCTAAGTTATCCTTCATGACATATGACCCTTCTCAAGGCATTTTTCTTGACTAGTGGCATTCCCATTTGATCTCTTCTTTTGAAGCTCAGTAGATCATATCTGACTGGCAATAAATCTGAACTCCTGTGAAAACCATCATGGTTATTTCCTTCCATGGTTTTGTGGTAAGTTTTATCCTATTTCAAACCTGTGACCTGCACTGACCCAGTATTTGGCAATACTGTGGTAATACAGTGGTAACACAGTGGTAACACAGTGGTAATACAGTGGTAATGCTGTGTGTATACATTAACTTAGACCTGTATTCAGGTATTTTGCTACCTTTCCCTCCTAAACTGACCAAAGCTGGCTGCTGGTCAAATGTCGTCTGCTTCACTGTTTTAACTAATTTCAATAGTAATGAAAGACAATTTGCAACAGAAATATAACTGAGACCTATCAAGATAATATGACCCAAGTCAACAGCTTTCCTTGGCATGGGTTGGGTGCTTTGGCGCCTTGCACCAAACCCATACCAAGGAAAGCTGTTGACTCAGCCTTAACTCACGGGAGACAGGGTTAAATGGGAACTGTGTTGACTCAGCCTTAACTCAAGTGAGACAGGGTTAAATGGGAACTGTGTTAAATGGGAACTGTGTTGACTCAGCCTTAACTCAGGGAGATAGGGTTAAATGGGAACTGTGTTGACTCAGCCTTAACTCAAGGGAGACAGGGTTAAATGGGAACTGTGTTGACTCAGTCTTAACTCAAAGGGGACAGGGTTAAATGGGAACTGTGTTGACTCAGCCTTAACTCAAGGGAGACAGGGTTAAATGGGAACTGTGTTGACTCAGCCTTAATTCAAAGGGGACAGGGTTAAATGGGTTCTGTGTTGACTCAGCCTTAACTCACGGGAGACAGGGTTAAATGAGAACTGTATTGACTCAGCCTTAACTCAGGGAGATAGGGTTAAATGGGAACTGTGTTGACTCAGACTTAACTCAAGGGAGACAGGGTTAAATGGGAACTGTGTTGACTCAGCCTTAACTTAAGGGAGACAGGGTTAAATAGGAGCTGTGTTGACTCAGTCTTAACTTAAGGTAGAAAGGGTTAAATGGGAACTGTGTTGACTCAGTCTTAACTCAAAGGGGACAGGGTTAAATGGGAACTGTGTTGACTCAGCTTTAACTCAAGGGAGACAGGGTTAAATGGGAACTGTATCGACTCAGCCTTAACTCAAGGGAGACAGGGTTAAATGGGAACTGTGTTGACTCAGCCTTAACTCAAGGGAGACAGGGTTAAATGGGAACTGTGTTGACTCAGCCTTAACTCAAGGGAGACAGGGTTAGATGGGAACTGTGTTGACTCAGCCTTAACTCAGGGGGGACAGGGTTAAATGGGAACTGTGTTGACTCAGCCTTAACTCAAGGGAGGCAGGTTTAAATGGGAACTGTGTTGACTCAGCCTTAACTCAAGGGAGAGAGCTGCCTTAACTCAAGGGAGACAGGGTTAAATGGGAACTGTGTTGACTCAGCCTTACCTCAAGGGAGACAGGGTTAAATAGGAACTGTGTTGACTCAGCCTTAACTCAAGGGAGACAGGGTTAAATAGGAACTGTGTTGACTCAGCCTTAACTCAAGGGAGACAGGGTTAAATGGGAACTGTGTTGACTCAGCCTTAACTCAAGGGAGACAGGGTTAAATGGGAACTGTGTATCCAAATTCCTCATACAAAGAGCTTCCAGTGAAATACTATGCATAAAGTCAGTGCATTGCTCTTGCGCGACCTGCCATAGGACAGGCCAGGCAATGCAAAAACCACTGACTGTACCTATAGCCAACTTGGTATCAAATCAGTTCACACTGGACTTAATTATGTGGAATTAAAATCCTTTTTGTGCTGGGATACTTCGTATCAGCATCAAAAACATAACGTCAGATTTTTGTGTTATTCCTGATTGCTGTGGTAACTTTACAGCCCATGATATTTTTTTAAATGAAAAGTTTTTTGACCAATCAAGCAAGGGATGCAATGGTCAATTGTATATTTAACCACTTCCTTTTACTATGGTGTGGCAGATAGATGTCAGTTCAGTCTTTTACAAGTATTTTATTCAAATAAATACACTGGCAAATCTATTGTGGGTGTGTAACTGATACATGATACCTTTGACACCAGTGACATATCATTTTGCATTTCTCTTCCTACAGTCCTTGTCTCCATTTATAATAAAACAATGAAATAACAGATTCATATTTTGAGCTTCATCACAAAATTCATAGCCTTCCAGTTACATGTATAAAAGCTTCCCCCCCCCCCCCCCCCCCCCCCGTGCTTCCCATCACGTGAACTGTAACAGGGATGCTCTTTTTTTGTTTTTTGTTTCTAAACTATGACTTTTATCTGGTGAGGAAACACACAATAATAACTTGTGCAAACTTTAAAAATTCTCCTTGTGTGGCTACAAATTCCCAAGTGCCAAGTTTTGCTTCAGATGAATTGTTGACATGCAAACACCAGTGACTGGAACACCACAGCAGTGCCTGGAACACGACAGCAGTGCTGCCAGGTCTAGCATTATCAAGGACCAGCAGCTGCACTTTGTGAAAGTTGGCACTGGCTTTTTACAAGGCAGAATTTGAAACATCGCTGAGGTGAAAAACATTCCAAGTTGTGTTATTCTTATGAAATTCATATCATAAAGTAACAAGATACCATTTCCTGTGCCAGTGATCACATGACACTATGTACTGAATCAGGCATGTCAAAGGTCAAGCTGGTAGTTTTTTGTGTGTTTTCAGACTTTGCTTACACATGTGAAAGGGGGATGAAATTTCCCACCTAGTTAGCTGGAGCAACCTGCCACATCAGCTGCGGCCACCAGGAACACCAAGTCTTCCTGTCTCTCTACCAGTCTAAATGTTCAGTCATCATTTCTGTCAAAAAGGTTCATCTGCTCACATGCAACAGACACCTGTCACACAAACTACAGCCAGGATCCAGGAACAGAAAACACAACTTGCAGGAATTTCTGTGAACATGCCTGAAGCCTATGAGTCCATCTCCAGCAGTGCTGTCCAGGTCACTTTTCATACAAACAGCATCATTTTCCCCCTTGGGGACCTTTTTCTTCAATTTTAAGAAACATTTTTAATTAGCATCTACTTGTTTGCAACTAAGGACAATGAAATGCTATAACAGTTTACAGCTGCTCTTAGTTGATGGGCTCTTTAATAAGATGCAATCAGACCTTAACGCACATGATGTGTACTTTGTTTTGTAACTTCCACCAGATGGAGCTACAATCCTATTATCCAGAGTGATCCTCTGTTCTGTGGCACCATTCATCACTGGCACAGACCTGTGGGAAGATGTGGCAGTTCTGTGCACACATCGATCTCCTTCACAGACACAGGGGATTCAAAAGCTGTAACTTTGCTCAACCCTGATCCACATACCAACATAGGTGGCGCTGCTTGCTGCCATGTTGTAGTGTCCCCCTCCCCACCTAAGGTAAAAGTGCTAGACCACATTTTCCTAGCCCATGAGCAATGTTTATTGAGAATTTCTCCTGCTGCTCTCACCTGTCAGCAGATACTTTATTAGTCTCTTCTTACACCTTTTTAAAACCAGATCATCCCTCATTTGATCTTGGGAAATGGGCCTTGAAATGCGCATTAACCCTATAATGTCCTGAAGCACTTCATTTCTTTTCATTTGTATTCATCACTTCTTGTGAACAATAAAACCAAAATGTTATTTAGGATCAGAATGCAGTGACCTTCCCTATATTAACTGTATACAGTTGCAGAAAATTGGTGAAAAATTAGTAGTTTTTGGAATGAGATTCTGTTGTCCAGATGGTACTGTAAATTGATTTATTTTCACGATTATAAAGTTTCAGGTTTTTTGTACTTTTGACATTTCATTGTAGTTTTGATTTCACTGTTTTGGATACAATTCCTATTCAAACAATGTTAAAATACTATTTCGCTGTGGATATTTGTTCACAGTTTTGTGCCATCAGCGAAATAAGTGAAAATAAGAGTACAGCAAAATTAAAGCAATTTACAGTAGTACAACCGAGCCGCCGCCAGTTACTTATGGGAAAAAAAGTGCACTGGTATAAACAGTAAAAACATATGTACACTTGTGTATATTCATACATATATGTTTACCACCTTGCATCTTGTAGCATACCACCAAACCTTCACAGTATCAATGATATGTTCACCAATATGGAACATTGACTTGAATTTGTTGGTGTCTTGCTTTGACTTATTTTAGCAGACAGGATCATCAAAATAACTTGATACACAACCCCCCCCCCCAACCCTCTTTATCATGGACTAGGCAGGTACAAGATCTAAATGGATGAAGCTTTAATGAGGCCTGAAAAATGTGAAAACTGAAAATTTCTAGCTAAATGATTACAACAGACCACCAGCACAAATCTCATTTAGTTTCACTTGTATTGATAAATAGATAGCCTCAAAATGTCCGAACTTCCGTCACGTTGATGACAAGAGCCATCAAGGAAAGTGTTGGATGTGGCTGTACCTTGTATTTACTGACACACCAGTCTGCATTCACCAATGACAAGTGCACTATGAACTTGATCAATGCCAACATCTGGGCACTGGGTGACACTGCAGGCCCCAAAGACTGACACCAACAGCTAACTACCAAATGATGCAATACACGTATCCATTCATCAAATACAATCATCACTTTGCCACTGTAATTACCATCCAATTTTTGGTGGGGAAAATCAAAATCGGAAATGAAATCAGTCCACGAATGTGGAAACAAATTAGCGAAAGCTGATACTGGTTCACCTTTATGCAACACTTTGGTCTTGCACAGTACATTATTTACTGTCTCGATCAAATAACACATTTGAAAGGCTGCTTCAGTCTTTGATACTATACCTGAGAGCATCCATGCTTGGAATAATGGAGCGCAGAGACAGAGACTTCTATTTATACAGTTTCTTTCTTCACGAAAAAAAAAAAAAAAATCAGGAGTCCTTTCTCTGCACTTTTTTTTAATGCAGATAAAAAAGTTCAATAAATATGCCTGACTTTGATGCTTATTTTTTTTCCCATTCAACTGCCATCGTTTTTTCCCTTTTTTCCTCTTATGAGCTATAACTTGCCAAAAGCAGACTGTGGTAACATTTCTGCTTCATTGTTCTCGACTCCTTTCAATAGTAATAAAAAAACGTGTACGAGATTTTCACATCAGACATATCAAGATAACGTGACAGGTCAACAGCTTTCCTTGGTGAGCGTGGGGTGCTTACCTCCCAACTCACACCAACATACTGGTGACTCAGTCTCAATTGGAGGACGGGGTGGGGGTGGCAGGGTAGGGGTGGCAGTGTGGGGTCAAACCAGCCACGAGCCAAAACCAACTTGATGTGAAATTTTCTTTGCTTCAATGTATTTACATAATATTAGCATTAGCATTTATGTAAAGCATTTTTAAGGGGAATTAATTGTAGATGTGACCATTGAGGATAACATGCTCCAGGTAAACAACTTTCTCCACTGTGGGTTGGGTGCGGAGCAGCTGTGAACCTGCACCAAGGAACGCTGTTGACTTGGTGCTTGTCTGACCTGATCTCTGACTAATTGGCACCGTCCATTACATATACAATTTACGTTTGTCCTTGACCTTTGCATTTTCTATTTCCCAATGTAGTCCAGTAGAACACACGCCGAAAAAAATGTACATGAATTCTGCAGATTTATAGGAAAGGAACTCTCCAGTATAACTCAAAATTTGACATTTTGTGTCCAATAAGAGCGTACAATACAAAGTTCACAGATATATTTATAGGCACAATTGAAACATGAATCTACATTGATTAAAGTCAGGAGGTATTTGTCAATGTAGCATATATAATAGAGTCAGTAGTTTGACAGGTTTCTGTTGCTGGTTTCACTAAAGCTATACAAACCAGCAGTTGGCATGTTTACTCGACGGATATTCACAGCCAGCTCCAAAACCAAACAATATCTTCACCAGTCTCCCCTTTTACTCGGCTTGCTTTTGCAATCTTTTATGAGTCTATTCTATGACAGTGGGCCAGCTCTATGGGTAGGCAGCCAATGCGTACCCTTCATATCACTACATATTCTCTATCTACAGTCTGATCTCTATTATGAAGAAATCTGAGTACAAATCGTGATACTATTGTCATGATAGTATCGCAGATCACTGGAACACACATAAATGCATAAAGTGACCATGCATGCCTGATATTCCTTGTAAGCACAAGCAGTAACATCTATTTCATGAACCTTAATGTACTACATACAACATGTCATACTTTGATGAAGAAATCTGTGCTTAAATAACGTACAGTTGTTTCGTCCATCTGGGCCACAAAGACAGTTTACAATGTAACTTGCATTATTACAACAGTACCTGATTATCTGTTAATTAACCTCCTTTAATTATATCCATAAATTCATCAATTATTCAGATGATTAACCACTGAATAATATTACACATGCATGATTTCATATTAAAATTGTCATGTTATCTTTTACATATATTTGAATTTTTCTTTTGTCACTGCTTATAGAGGTGGTATGTTTTTTAGTAAAACCAGGTCACTTAATTATGATGATGTATGTAGCCCTATATAAAAACTGATCATGGTGATAACGATACATGATAAAACCATGTTAACTTGATCATGATACAGATAGTCCTATATATAACCATGATCACATAATCATGATCAATTACATATACACATGTGATACAAAGCCATATAACCTGATCGTAATGACAGGCAGCCCTATATAAAACCAGGATCACCTGGTTATAGTGGTATATATAGGCAGCCCTATATAAAACCAGGATCATATGGTTATAGTGGTATATATAGGCAGCCCTATATAAAACCAGTCACCTGGTTATAGTGGTATATATAGGCAGCCCTATATAAAACCAGGATCACCTGGTTATAGTGGTATATATAGGCAGCCCTATATAAAACCAGGATCATATGGTTATAGTGGTATATATGGGCAGCCCTATATAAACCAGGATCATATGGTTATAGTGGTATATATAGGCAGCCCTATATAAAACCAGTCACCTGGTTATAGTGGTATATATAGGCAGCCCTATATAAAACCAGGATCACCTGGTTATAGTGGTATATATAGGCAGCCCTATATAAAACCAGGATCATATGGTTATAGTGGTATATATAGGCAGCCCTATATAAAACCAGGATCACCTGGTTATAGTGGTATATATAGGCAGCCCTATATAAAACCAGTCACCTGGTTATAGTGGTATATATAGGCAGCCCTATATAAAACCAGGGTCACCTGGTTATAGAGGCATATATGGACAGCCCTACATAAAACCAGGATCACCTGGTTATAGTGGTATATATGGGCAGCCCTATATAAAACCAGTCACCTGGTTATAGTGGTATATATGGGCAGCCCTATATAAAACCAGGATCATATGGTTATAGTGGTATATATAGGCAGCCCTATATAAAACCAGGGTCATATGGTTATAGTGGTATATATAGGCAGCCCTATATAAAACCAGGATCATATGGTTATAGTGGTATACATAGGAAGCCCTATATAAAACCAGTCACCTGGTTATAGTGGTATATATAGGCAGCCCTATATAAAACCAGTCACCTGGTTATAGTGGTATATAGGCAGCCCTATATAAAACCAGGATCACCTGGTTATAGTGGTATATATAGGCAGCCCTATATAAAACCAGTCACCTGGTTATAGTGGTATATATAGGCAGCCCTATATAAAACCAGGGTCACCTGGTTATAGAGGCATATATGGACAGCCCTATATAAAACCAGGATCACCTGGTTATAGTGGTATATATGGGCAGCCCTATATAAAACCAGTCACCTGGTTATAGAGGCATATATGGGCAGCCCTATATAAAACCAGGGTCACCTGGTTATAGAGGCATATATAGGCAGCCCTATATAAAACCAGGATCACCTGGTTATAGTGGTATATATGGGCAGCCCTATATAAAACCAGTCACCTGGTTATAGAGGCATATATGGGCAGCCCTATATAAAACCAGGGTCACCTGGTTATAGAGGCATATATAGGCAGCCCTATATAAAACCAGGGTCACCTGGTTATAGAGGCATATATGGGCAGCCCTATATAAAACCAGTCACCTGGTTATAGAGGTATATATAGGCAGCCCTATATAAAACCAGGGTCACCTGGTTATAGTGGTATATATAGGCAGGCCTTTATAAAACCAAAATCACCTGGCCATGATAGAGTAGAACTACATGAAACCATGATCACCTGGTTATAGTCGTATATATAGACAGCTGTATAAAACCAAAATTACCTAACCATGATGTAGCCTTCCCTATATACAACCATGATCACCTAAACATGATACATGTATTGATAGCCCTGTGTGTGTGTGTGTGTGTGTGTGTGTGTGTGTGTGTGTATAAAACCATTATCACCTGATAATGATATTTGTATATAAAACCACCATCACGTGATCTAGTGATATAGGTTAGGTCTATGGGGGAACATGAACCCTTGTAGCATGTGCATGTGGACTGAATATGGTCAATTAAATACCTCTAGCCACGCCTGGCCCATTTTTGCTTTATTTGTTGTTAAAAATAAACATCTGCCCCTGTTTCCTGATCCAATTCTAAAGCTGACACGGTTTACCATTCTTCCGGTGTTGTCTACCTGATGGCAAGAAGCCTGAACAGATCCAAGCTATATTGAACTTGATGATTCTCATTACTTTCAAAGTATTGACCCTTAAAGTGCTAATTTCTGGACTGAGTCAACACCAAGTTTCGCTCAGAACACTGCAGGCATAATGTGTTTACAGTGTGCCGAGGAAAGGTGTTGACCATTTGCTGTCTCTCTAACAGCCAAATTAAGACCAGGCTTTCTGGTACCTGGAACAGAGGCTTTAATTTGCAGGGTAAATTTGAAGGTGGGATAAAGAAGTCAGACTATGGTCACGATGAAGACTCCAAGGGTTAAGCTTTGAAATATGCCAGACTGCTGGCATGTAGAGAGGATTAGATATTGGCCACATGGACCAGGGTAATCAATAGGCACCAGGCAATAGGCAGATAAGACCTGAATATTGATCATGTGGGCATTGATCAGCTGGATCCACCTAACAGGCTACCTTCCATTAACCCATTCCAGGCCACAGTGCCACTGAGTCAATAGCTTTCCATGGCACATTGTAGCAAGGAAAGCTATTGACCTAAGGTCTGCCACTATGAAGAGTCTTATATGCAAATCTCAGCAAAAACATTTTCTAGGTATGAGAAATTGAAGTAAAAACGTTAAAGCATCTGGATGATAATTTACATCTGGATGCTTTTGGGGGGTTTAAGCATAAAGGGGTTAATATTATGTGTAATCACCATCCCTGGCCTCTTTCATAATTTAACATGGATAAGGTCCACCTCATATACTAGTGTCAGCTATGTGCACCTTTTGTACAAGTAATGTTAACCCTTCAACACACTCCTAACTGTCCTGACAAACATGGTCACTATTATCATGACAACCACTCACCCTTCCACACGCTCATTATTATCATGACCACTCACCCTTCCACATGCTCACTATTGTCATGACTGGCACTCTCCCTTCAAAACGCTCACTATTGTCGTGACTGGCACTCTCCCTTCAAAATGCTCACTATTGTCGTCACTGGCACTAACCCTTCATCACACTCACTATTCTCGTGACTGGCGCCCACTTTTCAAAATTGGTCCATATCAAGATACTATGTGCTTCCATGATTTTACAGTGAAATTTTTATTGAATATTGTTGATTTTGAAAAACATTTTACATAAAATTGCAGATGAGACCTAAGTGGCCTGTAAACATGACCAAGGCAACAACTATCCTTGGTGTCTCAGCTTACCACCCAACCTGCACACAAGAAAGCTGTTGCCTCAATATTAATCCCAGGGGCAATGACAGAGAACAAAATACTGGGCAGTTCCTGGTGCCTGCCTTCTCCATACACTTTGTAACAATTTATTAGAAAATGTTACAGATTTTTCTTCTGATGTTTGGATGAAGTTTGCAAATTTGATACCAGAGCTACCTCAAAAGATTTTGACTTTGTTTACCCTTTGCCCCCTTGAATTAAGACTGAGTCAACAGCTTTATTTGCTGTGGGATGGGCACTTATTGCCCAACCCATGCCAAGGAAAGTTGTTGACCTGGGGCATGTGATAGGTCTCATCTACAATTCTCAGTCAAATTGTTTTTCATTACTGTTGAAATTCGTTGAAAATACTGAAGCAGACATTTGACCACCAGCCATTTTTGGCCGGTTTTAGGGAGAAAAGATGTATTCACCATTTATTTATCAAGGACCAATTGGTACAAGACGGGTCCAACTTGGCTGTGTGCAGACATTAATTTATTACTGTGAACGTCTACTCACTGCAGGACTTCCATGTTGAACTGTTTCTGCAGGTTGCCCAGGTACTCTCCAATCATTTGCTTGCTCAGACCCTTTCTGGCAATCAGGAACTTGGCAACCGCCGCAGGTCGGTTGTCCATGAACCGTTTCTCTATCAGGTATTTAATACCCTTCTCTGGTTTCCTGGAACATTGACAAGACGCTAGTGTTATACATTGTGACTTGAACTGAAGCTTTTACAACAAAGTTTGCAAAAAATATTCTTGTGTCATTAATTTTTGTGGATATTGACATGCAGTATTTGTTAATTGACAATATTTGATACAATTGGTCCTATGACGTAACAGTCCTCCACTCTCTCCCCATTCCCACAGCCTGTTAACAGGCTACACTGGCAGCCATGTTGACCTTGTTGTTGATGTTATGGTAAGTTGTGTAGCCACCAAGGCACTGACTTGGCACCTTTACTTTTTTCCTTCACGGCTTTGCTTCATGCTCTGTTAATGTACGTTCTCTGTGTACACCAAGCAAACCATTTCCCGGACACCAGGCACCAACAAATAAACATCATCAGTTTTCCACTTTTTCCATCCAGATAAAACCTGGACTCTGATGCTGAAATTACCATAGACATGTATGTATGTATGTATGTATGTATGTATGTATGTATGTATGTATGTATGTATGTATGTATGTATGTATGTGCATGCATGCATGTGTATATGTATGTTTGTATGTATGCACGCATGGATATATGGACAGAGTTTTCCACATACATACATAAACATGTATTATATTTTGTATCTAAAATTCTGTAGTAATTTATATTGAATCTCAATTCTCATAAAAGACTCATTATAGAGGTGGGTAGTGCTGTAGGAGCACACAATATGATCACTAGGATGATGTGTCTGTGTTCAGTCCAGTTTATATACCACTGGCCCATGTTCCATGCAGTGCACTTTTTCCTAGTAAAGGTATAACAGACTCCATGCTCTAGTGATTCCAATAACGTTTTCAACACAGATTTCTTCTCTGCAAACTTTTTCATCCCTGAGCTCATCCATCAGCAGATTTCAAGATAATGACATGAATTTTTCCCACTCTGGTCCCCTGTGCTGGGCCTATCAAACACACTGTGAGGTACACAGGGCTCCACCATGTAGCACCAACATCCTCTTTGGTCAATTGGGCAAAGTTTGTAGCAAAATTCTCGGCAGATAGCAGCTTGCATTGTAGCCATGAGTCTTTTTTATTGCTGTTCCAAATTTATGACACAATACAGTGTGACAATTTTGTGTATTCATGTTACATTTTTATGAAGTCTGCTGCAGTGTCAATGGTCTCAATGCTACAGTGTCACGTAGTTTCAATGCTACAGTATCACGTTTAAATAGTACAGTGTCACGTGGTCTCAATGCTAGTGCCATGTGGTCTCAATGCTACAGTGTCATGTGGTCTCAATGCTACAGTGTCATGTGGTCTCCATGCTACAGTATCACATGGTCTCAATGCTGCAGTATCACGTGGTCTCAATGCTACAGTGTCACGTGGTCTGAATGCTACAGTATCACGTGGTCTGAATGCTACAGTGTCACATGGTCTGAATGCTACAGTTTCATGTGGTCTCAATGCTACAGTGTCACGTGGTCTCAATGCTACAGTGTCACGTGGTCTCCATGCTACAGTATCACATGGTCTCAATGCTAGTGTCACGTGGTCTGAATGCTACAGTGTCATGTGGTCTCAATGCTACAGTGCCATATGGTCTCAATGCTACAGTGCCATATGGTCTCAATGCTACAGTGTCATGTGGTCTCCATCCTTGTAATACATAAGGTACACATTGGGAACTTGCATACTCACTGGGGTGAACCTTCATTTCTTGGTTCTTATATAACCAAATAAATATGTTCACAGTTGAAGCAATAATGTCAACTGAAGTTAGAATTCTGTTTCAACTTTGGGTGTTAAGAAAGAGCAGATAATTTTGCTAGTTTGTTACCAGGCCTGCTTTCTATGTATAGTAGCTCTGTTATTCACAGGGTCACAGAGATATGCTGGGATATTGCCATACTGACTAGTGCTATATACACGTTTGTCAAATAGGTGTGCCGTCTGGTGAAACACCCCCATAAATTAAGACTTCAGTCAGTAGCTTCTCTTGATAGCTAAACAACCCAAGAAAAGTTGTTGACTTTGGGCAGTCTATATTTACAGGCTATAATTAATATATTAATTGTTGTTTAATTCTGGTGGCTAGCAGTGATGGCGGGGTAAGTCATGTGATAAGGAACTTACATGTGACTCTGACAGGGAGGCGTCAGCCAATCATATGTGGGTGCGAGTCACCAGCTGTCATTTCAAGTTTAGTGGTTGCATCATGCTAGTAACACAAATACCAGATATGTATACTAATTTCCCCACCACAAAGCACGGGGTTCACCTCTGTCAATCACAGAGGACACACGGGCATATCACTGTCACAGACAGGGCTAGATACCCCTTTCTCATAAAATTAGTGTCCTTTCGTAGGGATTAATATCAAAGTAATATTCATTTGGTGCTTCCTAAAATGGATATAAGAATAAATGTTTATCTGTTTGCACTAAGTATTCTTTATGTCCAAAATATCAGTAATATTATGCATGCCTCGTATTCATCACATCGCAGTTTTGAATTGTGTTCCTGGGGAGTGATCCTTGGTACAACTAGAGACAGTTACTGCTAGTTTATAAGTAATACTTGTGTGGACTTTTATGAACTTTTGAGTGGCCCCTCCCACCTACTCACCCCTTGTTTATCTTACCTGTATGTGTAGTCCATTTCTTTTCTTTATAGCTAAAATGTGGATAGTTAAGGTTTGTTGTATACTACATTGTCATGTTTCTCTGGGAAATGTGTATTGTCAAATTTCTCTGGGAAATGTGTATTGTCACAGCCATTCATTTGTCTGGTTATGGTGGCAGTGGCTTTGGCAGCCATGACAATACCTCCAATAAATATTTGGTGCCAAACCCTTGTGTGTGGCTTGTTTTTGTAAAGTGGGGAATTACAAGCCCAGTAATTCCTGTGACCCCCCCCCCCCCAAAAAAAAAAAAAAAAAAAAAAAATGCTGAAATTAGTTAAAAACACTGACTCCATGACATTTGACCAATAGCTGGTTTGGCTTGGTTTAATGGGTACAGAAGTAAATTTGGACAATTCCCTAGCTCCTTTTTCTAATTCTGAGAGTGGATGCAAAATATGGGGAATCTGGTCATGACTCAGAATCCATGTGTATCTAAATTAATATTAATGATGGGAGATCCTGAATAATTAAAGCAAATCTTTTGATTTTCCCAAAGCCCATAAGTACACCCTACATTAATTTCCCCTGTCAATACATGAGCTCATGGCTGCAGCAATGTTATTTTTACATTAGTTCACTGTCACTTTGAACACATTCTGATCAATTTTATGTATTATCCACCAGTATATTTTAACCCTTTTACAAGCAAAGAGACTCAAGTCAAGCTTGAAGCCTCTTCGATAGTAAAGCTGCTGACCAGAGTACCAACAAGTAGTCTCCTCATCTCTTCACCAGCCATACTTTCTGGAACAGCCCAGAGCTCAGGGACAAAACATAGCATTAACCCCTTTCCTCTTTACTTGAGCTAAACCTGCATGGAAGTAAAATGTCATCTGCTTCATATTTTATTAGTTTCACTGCTGATGAAATGAAAACAATGACACCTGCAGATGAGCAGAATGCCATGTTCTCAGTTATCAAGCTCCCCTGGGGGGTGGGTTGGGTTGTTGGAAGCACTCATTCAATCCTGCAGAAAGCTGCTGGCTCAGACTTCATTCACCATGAAAAGGATCAAATTTCTACCACGCTAAATGGATCATTTTTATGGTAAATAGAACTCATTTTGATCAATAAACATTCGGTGTTTATGGTATCAATTAAAACATTATACAGTGTAATTCCAAGATAAGTCATAATTCATTGATATACCACTGATGAGTCAGCAAACTCTATGTGCTGTATTTCCATTAAAAAAAAAGGAATTTTCTTTTGCCCAGTTCTCTTGAACACCAACCTTCCACAGAAGACAATTTGTCTGCTCTCAGAGGGGGCCATCTGACTCTTTTCAAGCAACTGCATAAACAGTTTTCCCTGGAGGGGCCCACTTAAAAACCTACTTAAAAACCCACGTCTCAGCTACAATTCTCATTCAAAATGTTTCGCATTTATCAGGTTCATGAGGCAAAAGAAGAAATCAGCATTACAATCATTGTAGGTGTTGACCCTTAATATGCAGGCAGCTTTAGTCCTGTAATTGAAGCAGCAAAGGCAGTTGTGACTGCATCTTGCATCAGTGGAGGGGGTGAGGGGGTGAGGTGGGTTTGTCACCCCTCATCTCTCAATACAGGATACAGACAAGCCCCTAATTTGTCACCTTTAGTTGTCCACTGTGCCCCATACACTAAAGCTCCCATTATATCCCATTAGAGGTCATTGTCCAACCCTGCGGACCACCAAACCAGGGGTCACCAGCAGTACCTCTGACTTATTAGTGGCACAGCTATTGCATGAGGGGTAGAAACCAACCGCCCCTGATGTCACAAGCCCTTTATCAAGCAGGAACAATTTAGTGTAATTTTATTTCTGTGAAAAGTAACCCCTATTTTGCCTGATTTAATTGTGAGTAAAGACGTTATCCATTGTAATGGAGGGCATTGGGATGGCTCTCCTAGTGGACACTGCCTACAATTACAATAAAGGACAGTCCTGTGGTCACACAGAAGTCAAATACATCACGAGGCACTAATGTAATGTACATCTGTTGGATTACTAGCTGTCATTGCTTGACCTTTCCCTGGTAACTTGCCCCACAAAGACTGGTCTTAGGGCCATTATGAGGGTGAAAATCCTGTAAACAGTAGGATGGACAAAAGGGGCCGCTCCCATGGGACAGTGGGTATTGGGGTATAATCCTCTTATGTTCAGCAGTTCGCTGGGTCACTCTACATGTCCCCCATTAACTTGCTGAAAGCACAAGTGACCAGCTCAACCCAACCCTTCTCAGGCTCAACCCAACCCCTTGCAGGCTCAACCCAACCCCTCTCCTCACTCTATGTTTTCCTTAACCCTTTTTGTGGCCAGGACACCTAGGTGTCAACATTTGTCTCCTTCAAGAAACAATTTTTCTAACTTTTAAAAAAATTTTTGTTACACTTAGTGATGAAAAATATTGGTCCTGTCAGTAGTCTTGCTGTGAGTGTATTTGTACTACCTTAGCCCCACTAAATGGCCCTCCCACTCCTAGGACCTAGACAATGTTATGGTAATGTCACTATTTTCAATTTTACCATTAATTACACTGAAATAGTGCTCAAATATTAAGAACATAGGTCTGAACTTGAGGCCAACATTCTGAGAACTTTGTAAGCGTTCTGGGTACTCAGTAGACAATGACATACAGGGCTGTCCAAGTGCAACAATGTGACAAAATTTTGCTACAAAGCTCTTCAAAATTGCTGCACATTTTCTCCAAAATAAGTTTTTCTCACGAAGAGAAACGGAAAAAAAATTACAAGGAAAGAAAATTTTGCTGCCAAGATTTTCAGCTGGACAACACTGACAAAAAACATAGAGCCTCCATAACAATGCCTGTCACAACACTGGCACATGATACAACCACATCAACTCAGGCTCTTCAGGAAAGTGGTTGGGGGAGTGAAGCAGATGGACGGAACAGCCCTCATTTGGGGCACACAACCAGACCCACAGTTCAGTGGTGAATATTAAATTCACAGACAGATGGGCCACTCCAAAATTTCATTACATGTACCAGTCTTAATCAAATTAATATTTCTGTGGATGTCCATCCTACAAATTTTCTCCATTCTTACAGTACATACTGCAATATGAGAGACTGATGGCACATGGCAATCATTTTGGCCTGAAGAACGCTAATTGGAGAGAATCACCCCGTGGACTATTTGATCCCCTTCTGCACCCAGGACAATGCACTATTAATAATGGGAGATTTGTTCAGAACCCGCCCAGTATCTTGGCTGTGTGGCTGGTTTTATAGGGCAACTTTTCATATCAGGTGGCACCCATTGAAGAGGAGCTGTTATCCTAGGTACTAGGGTCATTAGGTCAGGTCACAACCACAAGGAGAAACAAAATATTCGTCAGTACATCAATAAAATTGATTTTGATATTTCAATTGCTTAAAAAAAAATGACACAATATCTCTTGGTGTCACTTAGTGTGTTTGCATTAGGAGCCATCTTTTTATTTGTTTATTGTTTTTTACAATAGCTGCATGTTGGGAGTAATTATTGGAATATAGTGTTTGAACCTTCTAAAATCAAAGAGGTTCTACATGATATCACATTCAAAATGTTAACACTTCTGTTTTTGCTCCATATGATTAGTCTTGTCAAATAAATAAATTAAATTGAATTGAATTGAACTGTTGTCCAAATCTCTGCCAGTGGAAGTAAAGACAAAAAGTACTTACTTGTTAAATAAATTAAGACCTATCCTATATTGGCGTTTCCTCTGTCTGTCAGTCATCTTTGGTAAAGCATTGTGGGTAAGAAAGGAGTCCTTGCGTAGTGGGATCATGCGGTTATACCCACTACTGGCCTCACTCCCCAAACTGGCAGTATCCATGGAGGCGGTGTCTGAGCTGGGCGAGCTGGACATCCCCTCCGGGCCGTCCAGACTCGCCCGCCCCTCTATACTGTTACTAATACTATTTCTTCCTTCAGAGTTCCTGCCGTCTAAACTGTCTGGCTCACTGGCCTCAGAAATATTACTCATTCGCTTAACATCGTCTGTGAGGTTGCCGTTTATGGCACTTTTACGTTTCCAAATCGGAGAAGCTTCGGGGGACATTTTTGAGGCTCCCCCACTTCCTGAAGTGATATTCTGACTGTCCCGATCTGTTGAGCTGCTGCTGCTGCCAGATTTTTGTTTCCGATGTCGTAACTTGACTTCTGTATTTGCATACACTTTTATATTTCCTTGGTCCTCCTGGGTAGGAGTCCTGTCACTGTCACTACTCCCAAGGGCTTGGTCTGTGGGAGACGTCAATTCTGCATCTTCAACTCGGATTTGTACATCACTCATAGTAAGTACTGACTCACCTGAGTCACTATACATCGACTCGTGAGTCCTATAACCTTCATAACCTTTTTCCTTGTGTTCACAGGACACATCGTCAGTACTTGTATTTTGGTTGTGTGGAGTAAACATAAAAATACCACTAGATGGCACCACAGCATCCTGGCTACTGTCGCTATGGAAGCTATCATTTAATATGTCTGTTTCTTTGCTTTCCAATAAGTTCTCAAAGTTGACACTAGGTAGATCGACTGTCGTCTCCACAGGTGTGTCTTGTGGGGAATCACTTGCACTACTGTCATTTAACTCTGGGTATGAATTCCTATTGTTATTGGTTTCCTCTGGAGACTGTACAGATTTCCTTTTGCTAGCCTTCTTACCCTCCTCTACACAACTGAAATCCAAGCCCATCGATCTTTGCAGATGTTTTCTGCCATTTCGCTTTGCATATTGTTCCTGTGCAGACAGACTTAGACTGCGTGGCTGCTGTCCAAGCATAGGCGCATGTTTATTTGCGTTTATCCTATCCACAACATCACTTGTATTCAGATTTGTGTCAAATTTTATCATAATATCCGGTAAGCCTGTCGGGGGCTTTTCCGAACTTACACGAGCTTTCTCATGGGCACCCAGTGTGTACGACACCATCTCTTGACTAACAACCATATCACTAAGGATTGTCGCTGATCGAGTAAATTCTGTGAGTCGGCGAGATAACCGTTTCTCCCCTTTTACATTGCGTAGTTTTTCAAAGTTTTTATTCATAGAGTACTGCCTGAATGCTTGTTGGATGACTTTGGCGGCACGCCTGGCTCTTATGTGTCCGCCATATTTCCTTTCTAACATCTCCAACTGTTTATCATGCAGATCCTGGGATAGCTCATAAGCATTGGCCCAGCCACGCGATTTCTTTAGCTTTTCTTCATCTTCAGCTCTTTTGTACGACCGCTGGCGTTGCACATGTGTACTGCCAGGAACACTGCGTTGTCGCCCTACCCCAGGGGAAGTTGGTTTCTGTAGGTCTTTAGGGGTGTTGCCCACTGAACTGGATCGTTCCTTGAGAACTGATGCCCGGGCTGGAGGGGGCGGTGCACTGCCCTCACTGAAACACACAAGAAACAACGTTATCAACCATGGTGTAAAAACAAGGAACTCTCTCATCACATACAGTTCAGGAACAAAACCTGACAAGTTTCTGTAAGGATCTGTCAGGCAGCTGACAACAATGTGACTGACCTGAAATCTGCCAGGAAGTGTGAAAGTGATATTGGTCTAATTTAAGTAAAGGATGGTTAACATTAGCATATTGGTTTTCAAGGACATTGCTCTAGGGTATGAGACGAAAGGGAAACACATGTCCTAGTATTTCCTGAAACTGACAAAAAAAACAACAACCAACAATCATAAGTTACGTTCAGGTCCAAGACTGTCTGGAAAAAGATCCGAAGAATGGTATGTCAGTGTTCACATGTACCACACCTGATGTGCTTCCAATCCCAGCATGACAACACAAGATCACGAGAACATACAGAAATACTGGTCCTTGTGGGCAATCTCAATTATAGTCAAATTGGCTTGTATACAACCACTGTTATAACAGACCACCTATCTGATGCTTCTTCAGGTATCATCTTTGTCAAGTTCAGAATACCTTTCCCCTTCAATGAAGAATGTCAGAAACCTCTGTGCCTTGAATTAAGATTGTTTTCAACAGCACCTTCCCCCTGAATTAAAACCAGTCAACAACTTTCCTTGGGGGTAGAGTGGGTATCAAGGAAGTTTCATTGTCTACTGGTGCATCGTGGCATTTGTTAAACCAAAACCATACTACGTCGACAAATTTGAGCTGGCAAATAGGCAATCAAGACCACTGTGAACTTACGATATGAAACACTTATATCAGCCTTCCCGTACTGGCAATGAGTCTGTGTATCTGTTTGTGATGTCCCAACCCCATATTTCCAATTACAGATACACAACTGCACACTAGTATAATTTTGACTCCTTTGTAGCCATGAACAGTTAGGGATTATGATTGCATAAGATAAGCACTGCTCCCTGGGGCATAATCTCTCTTCAGACTGCAATTGCTGATCTGGGACAGACAATCTTCTTCTCAAGCCATAGTACAGTTTATGTACTGGGAACATTGACTGCAGAGAAGAGAATACCCATTTGATGAAACTAGATAACAGCTGCTCCCTAATAATTCTTCTACCATGACACCCTTGATAGAACAATTGATGATCCCTGCTCAATGACCCTGTGCTATAGTTCTACATAAAAATAATTTTGGCACAAAGGCTAATCAATCTAATTAAGCATTATACATGTTTACCTATAGAATAACACACATGTACATTATATTTATGGTCCAAGGTATGATTTAGCCCCACTCCTCTGTGTAAGAAGCCATTTAACTGCACAATAAATCTCTATGAATCACCAATATGCAAATATGTTAAATTGATGAATTGAAGCAGACGGCCTACTTTAAACAGGAAAGGGGTCTTAAATATTGACCAACACGCAGCCTTTAAGTGAATTATTCAGACTTAGTCATGATGATGTTGTAGACTTTACAACATAAAACATGTCAGAGTCTCTTGTAGATTTACTGGTAGTGATAATATTCAGCCTATTCTCTTGACACAGCTATGAAAGTGGTAGAATTGTGTACACTGAATATTTACATATCGGATCTTTATTGGTTGTTCGTAGATACCAAACGAACAAAGCTGCTGTGTGTATTGAAGCTCTTCAAAGGCTTTGTGTATTGCTACCTCCTATTAAACCTGTTTCTTAATCAGCGACGTTACACACAACAAGTTTCCGTCAATGGATAAGACAAAAAGCTAGATGAAACTACGTGCAGTCGTAACTGTGTTGTTACCACTGGTTTACCTGGGCATCTTGTTGACTTGTAGCGCAGCTGTCAAAAACACGGCAGGTAAATCCAAGACTATACCAAAATTAAAGTACAGGCTCCACTGATAACAATTGAGCCAAAGATTCAGGTATATCCATGTTATTACTGTACACAGAGAGAGTCCTCATCTGGAACTCCATATCAGTCGTCTGCCGTTATCCCCTCATAGTGGAAGCTGAAGAGCTATCTGTGAAAGGTTACAGCAAAGTGGGCATCCACACACTGTGCATGAGAACTGTATCAACTATCCCAATATCCACCTGCCTTGGTCACATGACAGACAATGGAGGAGTACTATCAGGCAACTGAAATTAAGAGCAGCATTCAAGCATGCCGGCTCCACACCATGTGTGCCTATGCTGTGTAACTATCAAACCCACGTGTACAATAACTCGAGTTCCTTTGTGCATCTTAACACCACTGGAAAGTCCTCTTGAAAATGCAGACAGCTGAAGGTTTGCTTGTTGTGACTGTTTGTGAACAGCAATGGTAGCATGTTCTACTCCTTAGGATCTGTGATAATATTGCCATTAATCTAAATACGCCAGTGGTTCAGTTTGGTAGACAAACACATGGTACGTCCACAGAGAAACGCTGCTGATATATTGTCCTAAATGGTAGAATTATGATGCATTTCATACACAGTAAGAGTGTTAGAAATGCCTGGTTACACGAGAGCGATGATCTTCTGAGCCGTTATATAGCAACAGGACAAAGCCGCCAGCACTCGCAATACCTCGTGCAGGTTTGTATTCAATGAGCGCTGGACCCTGGCTACCACTGCTAGCCTCATTAATATGCAGACTCATCTTCCTTGCACAACTAATTACACATTGAAAAATGCTCAACACTATGATTTGGAAGCATTTCACTACAAGCCGGGACCTGTAATTGACAGTTCATGCAGATGCCAACTTAAAATTAATGATAACCTTCAGTCATTTAAAACAGTCTTTAATGACCATATATTTTGGGTCTTAGTTTTATACTGTGTTGAATTTGATGGTAGTTATTACACGATATTAATAAATGGAGAGTTCTTTGTCATCTTACTCTGTTACCATGGTGATGTACAAAGTCCCCAGTGACCTATCTTCTACAAAGGTCACCTTTGTCACTGAGAACAATATGACAAAGCAGGACAGTGACAGAAAAACAAGTCGTCTTGGGTTCTCACAAAGAGCGCGTCAGGGAAATGACTGATGTACGTTCATATCACCACTAATTGAAATTGCACATTATATTTAATATTTCTGCAGTTGGCTCCACTCAAAGCAAAATTAATGTTTACATTAGATTCATCTTTCAATATTTTGTCAACAGTACCTGAGCTCCCTGACAGCATAAAATGCCACATGAAAGCCCCAAATTCTAAACATAGCATACACTCTGATAATCGGTAATTTCTGGGAAATACATAAAGTAAAAGATCTAATCCTGCCCTGCATGTTACAGTCCCTACTTGACAAATGCTATAATCAGTTTACAGAATACAACGCAGCTTTCACACAGTACCTTCCCCTTGAATTAACCCCTTCCCGATCACAGTATCATGGAGTTAATAGCTTTCCTTGGCGCAGGTTGGGTCAATACATCCAACCCCAGCCAAGGAAAGCAATTGACCTGAGGTGTGTCATCATGAATGGTCTTTCAAATTTCAACACAAATGTTTTTAGTAACAAGAAATTTAAGTAAAAATCATTAAGACATATGACAGTTAACACCCAGGCCCTTTAGGCTGATTGGGGCACACAAGGGTTAAGACTTCAGAGTTTTTGACTGAATGAACAGTTCTTGTGTTGTGTGCTAAGAAAACTGTTGACCTGGGCATGTTGCCTTGACACGTCTCTTCTAGAACTTTCACTAACATGTTGAATTCTAAGTAAAAAACACTGAAGACACATCATGTGACCAGCAGCCAGTTTTAGTCAGTTTAGGTGACAACTGGATTAGAATGGAGAAGAAATGAAAGGACTTCCATTATATGTGACTAATCTCACCTGAAAGTACCAGGCCACATGTCAAGCTGTTTTTCTTAGTCACATCACGACAAATACTGCACCCTATGACCTCAAAAAATTCCCTGTTGTCAGCTGGACTGACTGTAAGCACTGTACTTAAGGTATTGGTGTGTTTACTCTGGGCTACTTATGGCCGTGTTCTGGGTGTACATTCTGCCAGGCAGGTAGGTATAGCTGCAGGCATTGCCTGATAGAAAACATCACCTCAGTCAGTAAGTTGACTGCTGCCCAGTCCTCGCCTCAATCTGATGCTCAAAACTACAATTAGCACTTTTTTTATCCTCAACCATTTTTGGGGGTGGGGGGGGGGGCTACTTCAGGTATGTATTTATACACTTTTGACACAATCTTCATTAAACTAGTTTCACCTTTTCCCCGCATTTTCATTTTGATGTTTTTGTCACTTGCAAAATAATAAAAAGATAAAAACAACAAATGAAATGAAGGTAATTTGCAGCAGATGAGTGCCCCTCCCCCCCCCCCATCCCAAGGTTTAAACTCCCACCCCCACTCCCCATCTGGGACAGAGCCAGCCCTTCATGTTACCACTTTACTCAGCTACACCTGATCTTATCAGTGGGGCAGAATTTATACAAAATTATCTCATTTACAGCTGGCGGTATAATCTATCGCGTGAAAACATGTAAAAAAGGTGCAATTGACTGCTTTTCACATGCCACGGAGTCATTCTGTCAGGTGACCTCTTGACATACCATACCATAATTCTGTCAGTTAACCCTTTGACACGCCATGGAACCATTGTGTCAGTTAACCCTTTGGGTGTTTTTCAGCCACACTTACTGAATTTTTATAATGATTGTGCCTTCATTCTCCCCATGCAAAGGTCTCTCCTCAAGCAGTGGCATGCCTGCTATAACTTGGCTGGTTTTAGCTTTATGAAATACCTACTCCAGCTCAACAATTTTCTTGTCACTTTGGAGCACATTAAATTGCACAAGTTGTAGAAATACGCAGAATGCATATTAATTTCTTGCCACAAAGCACGGGTTTGACGCCTGGCAATCACGGGGGACGTGCGGGTCGCATCACTGTCACAGACAGGCCATATGCTCATTTCTCACAAAATTAGCATTTTTGGAGCAATTCAAGTTCACAAATGTCAAAGTACTCTTCTTCTAGTACTTCCTGAGCCATGTATAAGAAAAAATAACAAGTATTCTGTATTTCCAAAATATTAGAAATATCCCACTTGTACCCCACAGGTACCGAGTCATATCTCGGCATATCTCACCAAGTGAGACTAGGCAATTAGGTATGCAGTTGGGGCGGGAACTTAATATGCATTTATTCTATCAGCACTTCCTACCTGGGTGATTTGACGGATAGCCATGACAGGGTGAATGCAGGATACTGGTGAAACAGGTAGCCTTGGTATATATATTATATAGCACCAAATTTCTTGTGGTAAATGTAACGCAGACTTGACAAGTGCCAAGGTGGTGAATGTGCCAGTTTACAAATATGATGTAATGAGTTTTGCTCTATGCATCTAGAGGCCTGTTTACTGGGTGTGGACAGTCTTGACCAGTTTTGTCCCTAAAACGGACTCTTCAGAGACTGGGTTGTAAGAGGCACAGACACCGGTATTTATACCCTCATGTACCTGGCCCTAGTGACCTGTTGTTATGTTGTGGTGTTATACTTTTTTGTGTGTGCGTAACGTTGGCTAACGGTCGGATCAACGAATTAGCCGGTGGCTCAGATATCACGTGTCTTGTGGTAAAGGGTTACATATACATGTTGTTAAAATATTCCTGTAAATTTTGGTAGCTGTTACCTGTAAATTTGGTAACTGTTACCTGTAAATTTTGGTAGCTATTACCTGTAAATTTGGTAACTGTTACCTGTAAATTTGGTAACTCTTACCTGTAAATTTGGTAACTGTTACCTGTAAATTTGGTAACTCTTACCTGTAAATTTGGTGACTGCAAAACTATTCAATGAATTGAATGTTACTTTAACATTGAATTTAATGGGAATACACATCTCTAGCCTATAAGAATGTTGTGTATTGGGTAGCATATTCAGCCAATACACATACAACTGCTAACTGCGACCTCTCCTAAACCCACACATGAATAAAATGATGGTTTGAGTACATATACCTTCAAAATTAACAAGTAGTTGCTGACGCTAGCCAGATCGTCCACCCACAATAATCATGGTGCTAAATACACATGATGTACATCTGTATGACCTTGACATTCGTCCTCAAGGTCACTCTGGAGCAATACCAAGTGAAGTCCTAACTGGATACATTTACTAAGTTTAATGAAATTCTATAAAATAATGCTGGAAATGTTGCACAGAAACAATTTTTTTTGTGGGGCTATGGGACCTTGACCTTTACCCTGAAGGTCACCTATCGGAATTTCAAAGTGAGGTCCTACCTTGAAACATGTTGTGACCATGTTTAATGAACTTCCATTACATCCTTCTGTAGATATTGCATAGAACAGAATTCTATTTGAAAGGCCCTACGAATTTGAAGCTTATAGATCTTTGTTAATTAATTAATTAATCATGGAGGATAATTAGCCATGCAAGACTATGCTAGTGCACTTTTCCAATATAAGAAGTACCCACAGTGCAAATTTTGAAGGGTCATTAATTATACTTTCCAAGAAAATGCAAAGACAAACTATGCAGGTGATTTTGAGCTGCTTAATGATCTGTGTTTATTAATCAGTAAAAGAAAGTAATCAGCCAAACAAACTCATGCTCCTACACACCTCCGACCTGAAATCTACCAACCATGAACATTTCAGAGGGCTAGAATTTACAGTTCCAAAGATATACGCCGGACAAAAATGTTTCTGGTCTGGAGGTTGCTTAATAAACTTTTGTTAATTAACATAAACAATTAGGGACACAGAGCAGTGCCTATGGATAACTACTACCTATGACCCACCAACTCTATAATGGACAGTGCCCAGTACCATATACCTCCCCCCCTCCCAAGTTCATGGGCAGGAGATCACTACATGTATTACATTCAGGGTTTTGGGGGAAGGGGGAGGGGGGAGGACAGGGTATTAAAACAAAGACAGGGGACTGACCATCATGTTTTTTTAATGCACATGAAAATGACCAATCACAAAAAAGGCTACCCCTGTGAAGTCATTGCAAGCCCAAATGTGAGGTGGTAAAGGGAGCAAGAATAGAAGAATTCCCTGTGGGTCCCTCTAGTCAACACAGCGTGAGTTAAGACAGCATGAGTTAAGACAGCGTGAGTGTGTGAGTTAAGACAGCATGAGTGTGTGAGTTAAGACAGCATGAGTGTGTGAGTTAAGACAGCATGAGTGTGTGAGTTAAGACAGCATGAGTGTGTCGTGAGTTAAGACAGCATGAGTGTGTCGTGAGTTAAGATAGCATCAGTGTGTCGTGAGTTAAGACAGCATCAGTGTGTCGTGAGTTAAGACAGCATGAGTGTGTCCTACTGTCTATTCTAGCTTGAAACTTAACCTCAAAAACAATGCACGCAAAAAACATCAAATTTTTGAAGGTAAATGTAGTTGTATGAGGTAAGTAACTATAACTTAAGTTTTATCTCATTAGCCTCACAAGTAACAAATCTAATCCAGTTATTTCAACATACAATCAACCAGGAATATACAACACTGACCCCTTAAGAATTTTGTGTATTAAATTGAATACACATAGAATTCCAAACTGCAATCTCTGCAATTGAAAATTCTGATTTGATTAAAGAAAACAGAAGCATTCTGCACAGAAATTTGTTGGTCTGTTTACTGCATTCATACCTAAGGGGTAGTAACTGGTTTCATCCTTAAATGTAAACAAGTTTTCACTTCATCCCATTTATCAGACTAACAGGACACTTGTGTGCCCCACTTTCTGTCCTTGTTCAAGGAGCCCATCCACTGTGCTCCCTGTTACCTTTCTCCTGATGACAGTGCATACTGTATGCATTACTTGATATGAATGCAGCCCTTCTCTGCCCTGGTATTGTATGCCCACAATCATACAGAAAGGTTCATTTAATGTCCATAATGGTCCAGTAATGGTATCACGTAATGGGCGAGCACTAATTCTATATAGACCATGATCAGGTGCCCAGTAAATCAAAATGAAGATGGTAAATACCTGGCCAGCTTTTGCGTAAGTCGGAACCATGACCAAGGCACGTGCAATATGTTGTGCATGGGGAAATCGTCACCGGCAAGAAGGGATCGCCGTTGATCGCTCACCATAATAACTTCCTAGCTGACATGGGAATTACACAACTTTGTCAACCTTATTCATTCCTCACAAATCCATAATGACCTGCCTGCATGCAATGTCTTGTGGATCTGCAGCCGTCACGGAGAAATCCTCCTGTGATCTTGTCATGTCATTTGCTGACGTCCTGGTGCAACAGTTTTGCATATGAACTCTGGACTTCTTGATCCTTCTTCTCAAGAGACATGCCTTGAATCACAAACTTTTTCAAAGTGCCCCGTATAACAACAAACTTGTTGTGGTCCACACAGAGGGATCATTCATTGTTTGCTGGTGGTCATGGAAGTATGGCCACCACTTTGCCGTGTAATGTAGGTTCCTATTCAACACAGACCTGTCCAAGTGCACAATCCAGGGGTACGAGCAAGTTACAGCAGATCCAGTGTACACACCATGAATACTGCCATGTACGCCCAGCTTGTTAAATGACCACTCTCCATACACAGGTCACCAAAATACCCCCGAGCACTTTTACACAAACCCAAAACATCAGCACTCTGGTAGTGACTGAAGGAAAACGTGACCATTAGAAAATAAAAAAGAATTCTCTTGGGGTATGGTGGGAGCAATCCGGGCTGACAGGAGCAGTTTCATGGCCAATTACCCAGTGAGTTCCCCTGGTACCTGACATTTTCCCCCATTGCAGACCAGAAACAGGTATGTCACATTGACATTTTGACATATTTCTTCATTTTTTGAGATATCATTTTCTATTTTTGCTTGTGACGTTGTCAACATCAAGGAACACCCAGAATACACGATACTTTTTAAGGTGAACAGTGAAACTCAAACTGATCACTACAGACACTATACAATAGTCTGCAAAGTCCCAGATTTTCCTGTCCATCACGTCAACCCCTCAAGATCCCAGTTGACCTTCACTGACCCCTGTGATTTCTATGACATGTTTTTCTTGAAAAGATTGGATCTTCCCATACTGTAGTCTTCATTCTATCAAGCACACACAGGGGTGATACAAAAAGTACAATCGATACAGATATTTTTTTTCAGTTCATCCAAGGAAAGGACTCAAGAAAATGACATCAAAAGAAGCTGACTAAGCCACGCATGTTTTCTTACGGCCATTATTTATTGATAATGCTGTGGTTTACTGGGCAGGGTACTTCATGTCTTGTCAAACCTCCTGTCACCCTGGTCTGGTTTGCTACCTTTCATCTCTCGTTTTTTTTTTTATTGATGGCGACACTGTTTGGACAGGAGGCCCGGCCTCTTAGTACACAGTAGTTGCACTCTTTAAGGCCCACTCAGCCAGCATAAAATATGACGACCCCTGGTGACCTTGAAAATAGGTCAAGGTTGCTAAATGTTGACCTCAGCCAAACTTTCTACCCAGTGTGATATTTCTACAGTACAAGTTTCATAATAGCAACTCAACTTGTTAAAAAAAAGTGCTGGCTGAACAGGTAAAAATGAAGGGGAATTAAAGACAAGCTACATGTATATTAGAATGGCATAACAGAGGTCAATAGCTTTCCTAGGACAGTCTGGCCACTGCATCCAGCCTGCCTTTGGAAAACATGTTGACTTAGTCTTGTTCAGAGGTGAAACGGTTAAAATGCTAAACAAAAAACTGGTTTTCCATAATGTGGTTTTTCTGATCTCTTCTTGTAAAGTTTCATATTCATATGACATGTTGCTTTAGAGACAAGGAGAAATCAACCTTCTCAACAATTTTTCTGTGTTCTTTATGGATAAACTGAGGCAAACTGAACTCAAAGGGTTAAAGCCTTATGTTTGCACAAGGTGCATCTACACGTCAATGTCTCTCTACCTTGCCCTGTCTGTGTGTGGCAGTCACCAATTGCCTTCATATGCATCTGTAAAGAAGGTTCTGCCTGATGATCCTATGTTATATGAGGAGTCAAACCATCCAAGGCTCGCCCAGAGTCTATAAATGCAGTTGCACACAATTTACTAAGAAAAGGAAGGGAGCATGACATGTTTTGCTAAGTACGCTATTGAAGGATATCTGAGGTTATCTCATGATGCATGAAGTAGCTTTTTTTTTCAGTGGTACTGTATAAAGACACCTGCCGTACATACACAGAGCCACACGGCTACTGTCGGCCTTTTGACACCAGATCACGCACAGCCGTCACTGGTCATACTGGCCAGATGGCTTTATGATCCCAGTCCTCAGCTCACACTCACAATGCCGCACCGTACTTGTAATATCCACCATATGTGAGGCTACATAATACAAGTCCATTGTTGCTGTATATCTGGATCTTGGATGACCCGACAGCTCTATTAACTATGTTTACTTTCAGTTAATGCCTGCAACCACCATATACAAGGTAGAATGATGTGAAGTGGACAAATGCCCTATCACTTCACCTATTCAAAAGTACTCTGAGCTTAAAACTATGCATATTTTCAATTATTTGTTCTCCCCTCGACTTCTATGCCGATAAAACAGCTCTTGCTTTACCTTTACCGGGCATGCAGTAACCGAACACAGTGTGCAGTCATTCAGTAATGAATACTCCGTGCAATCATTCAGTAATGAATATTCCGTGCAGTCATTCAGTAATGAATACTGCGTGCAGTCATACAGTAATGAATACTGCGTGCAGTCATTCAGAAATGAATACTCCGTGCAGTCATTCAGTAATGAATACTCCGTGCAGTCATTCAGTAATGAATACTCCGTGCAGTCATTCAGTAATGAATACTCCGTGCAGTCATTCAGTAATGAATACTGCATGCAGTCATTCAGTAATGAAAACTGCGTGCAGTCATTCAGTAATGAATACTCCGTGCAGTCATTCAGTAATGAATACTCCGTGCAGTCATTCAGTAATGAATACTGCATGCAGTCATTCAGTAATGAAAACTGCGTGCAGTCATTCAGTAATGAATACTCCGTGCAGTCATTCAGTAATGAATACTCCGTGCTGTCATTCAGTAATGAATATTCCGTGCAGTCATTCAGTCATGAATACTCTGTGCAGTCAATCAGTAATGAATTCTGCATGCAGTCATTCAGTAATGAATACTCTGTGCAGTCATTCAGTAATGAATACTGCATGCAGTCATTCAGTAATGAATACTGCATGCAGTCATTCAGTAATGAATACTGTGTGCAGTCATTCAGTAATGAATTCTTTCTGACCAAATGTATTTTCAAACCTACCATATCAATTTTGAACTTCTATGCAATATTGGCAATTTGTGGCATGCATCAAAATGCCAGCCATCCTGGGTTCAACGTTCTATGTCCTCTTTGGTTTGCTTCCTTTTTGAGACCACTTTGTACCTACTGTTAGTGTAATATTTTTTTTTAAGGGGGGAGGGGTTTGGGAGGGGGGGGCTGGGGTTTTTTTTGGGTTTTTTTGTTTTTGTTTTTTTTTTTGTTTTTTTTTTTTTGTTGTTTTGCTTTTTTTCTGGCCTCAGTCATTTTTAAACCAGCACCCAGCTGACAGTGCAGTCCAGACCAAGTTGTGTCCAGAGCCACCAGGTGTGATGTGATCCAAACTGTCTGTCTATGTCTGTCTGTGTTTGTATCCTCACAGAGACAACCGGGTGACCAGGCGTAACCTTCCTCGTAATTTATCATCCATGATGCAACTTCCAGTCATGATCACTTGTCCTTGTACCCTCTGTCTGTGGCCTACCTCCATTGCCCACATCATTTGTAGACTACATCTACATCATTATACACACATCATCTGTAGACTACATCTACATCACTATACACACATCATCTGTAGACTACATCTACATCATAATACACACTCCTACAGTCACTTTATGTGACAAATATCAATGTTCCTCTCATGCCATATTTCAGTTCTGCCATTCTAAAATTATACTGTCAGTGCTCCACCTTGGAAACACCAAAGGCAGCGGCAAAGTGGTCTCTAAAAGGAGATCAGGTCCATGACTAGAGGCTTCCCCATTACTGGGTGCCAAGCTGTCTGTCAACAGGTACCCCTGACTCTTTCCTCACCAAGCTTCCACAGAGGGAAACTGCACACAACTATCAGGGCTTTCACTATGTACAAGTGATTTTGCAGGACAGATACTTGGCAATGAAGGGTTAAACAGACAAAAGATAAGGATTTTAATGCATGAAACATTAAATCTGTCCCACCCATATCACCTCAGGCATGTAATCACAAGCCACCCATGGTACAGAATTAGGAACGGTGCAGTATTTCTCCACAAGTCACATCTGTCAAACCAAATCGATATCTAGTTTTTCACAAACTATGGTTCTTCAAATTCTTTTCTCATTGCATGAGCTTGATCTCACACAAATGCAAATTTTCTTAAATTGGACACCCCCCCCCCCCCCCGAAAATGCATTTGAAAAATTGCACAATTAAATGGTGTATATTTGGAATGTAATACAATACACCAGTTCTGCACATTTTAATTTTGCATGTCAAATACTGGCACAAAATTCTGCAGAGTGCAAAAAAAAGTTGTAGACCTTAGAGGACAGTCCTGGTGACTGAGTGACAGTGAACTGTCAAAGGTCAAATGTTTATGCTTTTATTTGTCCCTAACCCTTTCACTGGAAATATGTAGACAACCTCAATCACCCCTTACCTGAAGTCTTCAACCCTAGCTCTGCCTTTAACCCTTTGACAATCTCTCTCTCTCTTCTTACCCCTTTCTTTGACAGTCTGTCTCTGCCCTTACCCCTTTCTTTGACAATCTAGCTCTGCCCCTAACCCTTTGACAGTCTATCTCTGTTCTTTAACCCTTGGACTGTCAAACTCTGTGAGTATCTTTCTTTGACATGAGAGGTGTTCATCATCCAGTGTGTTCTGGCCAGTTGGTGATCAATGACACAAGAGCATAACATTGTTATTGTTGCTGTTTTTAATGATTCATAAACAACAAATCTTCTATAGAGCTTCATTGTTAGATTGTAAAGTTGGGGGCATCTGACACCACTGGTTGGTGTCAAATAGTCTAAACTGGGAAATATTCATGTGTATGACCAATGAATGCGTTACAAAGCCAGCATATCCAGACCACCGCAGTCTAATGTACCCATGTTCAATGTTGGTTGCAAGTCAAATTCAACTTTGACACCTCAGAGTCTTGCTTCTCAGATTTCCCATTCCCTAGGTATGCAATTTTAAAGTTAATGCTCTGGGGTGTATACCACCCAAAGGCAAACATGTTTCAAAAATTCTAAAAGTAAATGTATGGCAGTAGGGCCTAGTGTGTTCTTGTTGAGTCAAGTGTGGTATTTGCTTTGTTGATGATTCTACAGCTTTGACCCATTCAACTTTACTTTCCTTGGAATGGGCCCAGTGGCCAGCAGTGCTCTGATGACAGCAAGGTATTATCAAGGTTCCATCAAACATACATGGACCCAGCCTGCTCTGACAGACGCCTGGAGGTTGCTCTCTGGCCGTCCCACACCAAACCTTCAACTCTTTCCATTCTAAAATCTACCTGGTGTAAGGCCCCGGTCACACCACAATGATAACTATCAGATAAACTGTAACTATACAGATAACTATAAAATTGTACTTGTATTAGCAGTCACACCACTACGATTTTAGTAGCTATAAAATCATTCAAGAGCTGCCAAACTCTGTATTTATAAAGCAAAGGTAATTTAAATCCTACCCTGTACACTTGAAGACTTTGCAGGAAAATTCTCTAGGCAGAATCATGGCTGAAAGTGATGATGAAGAATTGATGTTGCTAATGATGTATCGAAGGAGTGTGAGGACGAAAAAGAGAAAAACAGTATGGGTCAACAAGATACTCCAATGTCGTGGAAGCAAAGGAAAATTTGATACACTTTTGAGAGAACTTTTATCACATGAGGACAGGGTTTTTTTTCAGTACTTCCGAATGTCAGAAGCCCAGTTTCTGCAGATATTTGAACTGGTGAAGGGAGACTTAGAGAAGCAAGTTACTCACTACCAGAAGCCAATCAGCTCAAAAGAAAGACCAGTCGTATGTCTTGCATCCTTCAATAGTGGGTGTGATTTCTTCCACAGCATAGGGTTCTTCTCTACTTCTAAAATCAGCATCTCATTCGGATCCTCCATGAGAAAGCTGGAGACGGCAGGAAGCTCCAAGGGGCAAACTTTATTCCACGGGTTCCCATGGAGAAATATGTCACATGTAAACATTGCCTGATTGGTCCCAAGCTTTTATCGTGTTGTTTCAGCAAGAAAAAAATCACTCCTTGATCAACTTCAACGACAAAGATTTTATCTGTATCTGGGTATCATTATCATTATCATTATCATTATAGCTGAGCTGTGACTGCTGAAAGGAAATTGTTCCAGAACGATTTTTTTTTTCTTTATCCTTATAGTTTATCTTTATAGTTATAGTAGTGGTGTGTCCAGGGCTTTATTAAAAGACACTTCTTCCAATAAAAATCAATGAGCAAGACTCAAATAAACAGGCACATGAAATTGATGTTTTAATAGTGATCTGCGTCCTGTATTATGCATGCACTTAAAGTGTACATGTTTTAATATGCAGTTTCTGTTACCTCCATTGAAATGAAACATCTGTCTCTTTTCATATACCTTTTTTCAATTCTAAAAAAATCAATACATTTTTATGGTGATTAGCATACAAAGTTTGATTTATGTGACAAGGAACACATCATTTCACTCACAAAACAGGAAAGTTTTTCCCGTTGAGCTGTTTTACGTAGTTTATATTATCACCACTAGATGTCACCATGTGAGTATCCCCTGGTCATGGATCATGTTGGATCTGGTGACTTGAAAAATCATCATTCATTTTACTGTTCAAAACTGCCACTTCTCTTTCATTCTGTTTCACAAGAATGTTTGAGACATTCATTGAATTACATTTACCAGACAATGCGAGAAGCATCCAGAGTGATTGGAGAATACCACCGTGGAACAGCCCTTCAATGATGCTGACATTTTTATGGCTCCCATTATGGTGAATTGAGATAACTGTTCTTTGCTTCCACCATTACTTGAAAAACCTAGTCACCCACAGAATGACCTTGTTTATCATGTTAATCTGTATGTTACAGTCAATTCCAATAAGAAACCACCCTTAGTTTTTGAGTGGTAAAAGTTCCATAGCCCAGGACATTGGCACCCATGCAGTGTGTGTATACAGGCCTCACTACCATACAATGACCTTCATTAGGAAATCAGATGTTTTCTTCCCCCAGGCCCCCTCACTTTTATAATGCTTTATGCAACATTTCTACCTGCAGAAATGTATAACACTACATACACTTGGAAAAATATCTGATGATTTGACTCATGCCGACAAGTAGTACATGTAACACTATTAAAGTCGCATCATGTTTTTCTAATTTCTGTCACTTGACAACATAAAAAGATCATATACATGTTCCCCATAGGCCCAGAGCATTGTGAAGTAAAAGTCGATTCATGTCTTTAATTTTGTCACTTAATACACTGTATAATCATACATTGTGTGGGGGCCAACTGGGAATATTTGACACCAGGAATATTTTAAATATATAGATACTGAATCCAATTTTGGATCATCTAAGGGAAATAAAAAATAAAGCTCAGAAAATTCTGTTTTGGGGTCAGTTGGGAAATTAATTGCTTGGGGACATATATACAACCCTACAGTAATAAATTCAAATACATGTAAACTGCAGTGTAGTTGAGCATACAATTGCACACTAACACTGAACCAGTGGTCAACACAAAACAACGAAACCTGCTCAGCTAAGGTACAAAAATATTGCCTCTCATCATATGAATGGTGGAACCTGCTACAAAGACCACCTCTCTGTGGAGACCACAAATCTTTTAAGCCTTAAAGTGCTAATCACAGCTATAGTCGTTTTGTCATTACCGTAGAACATATAATGATTAAAGGATTCAAATTCCTCATGAAGATACCTTTCATTCAAATACCAGCAAGCCTAGTCTAAAGCAAAAAGTAGTCTTAGTCAACAGCTTTCCTTGGGACACTTTGCACCCATTGCACACAAAGCATCTGAAGGAAAGCTGTTGACTCAGTCTTTAATCAGTGCTTTAAAGGTTAAAGACTAACCTATCACCACACCAGACCCTATTTCTAAACTAAATTTACTTGTACTTTCAGGCCACATGTCATCCAAAAACTGAGCACATTTTGCTGCCACTGGGACAGTCACTGTAGCAGGTAATATTCAATAGGAAATATATTTTTTTTTGTTTTTTACCCTTACTTTGTTGTACCTATTTTAAAAAATATATATTATGTTACTTAGCAAGATGCACGTCATTGTCTGTCTGACATATGGACAAATCTACTGCCCACTGAACAGCTTCACTACTCATTAGATATTCAGCTATCTAGACCCATCCACTCCAGACAGACCAAGAAAACAAAATTTCAGGCATGTATGAAATTCAGACCAAAAATTTCATGCAAATTCCTAATAATTATACTGTCAACAATTCAAAATAGTTGTGATGGTATTCTCCAAGTAAAACTCTGGCATGTGAAAGTATGTTATAGACATAAGGTGTGGGCATAACATGAATTAGGATAAGGCTGGACATATTCACATTTCACAATACAAATATTTTAATTTCTCTCCATTCATGCCTGAAAAGCTAATGTTCTCATAACACTATCACCTACATATGACTGAATGATGTAACAAAATCATGACGCTTGCTTTAACAGACTGGCAAAAGATTGACGTAACATTGGACTCCCCGCCATCATTTCCATTGTATTACGGCACTGACAACTTACAACCAATATGCGTACTTGGCACAGCCTCAACGCCAGCAAGCTACATGGAATATATGCCATACAGAGCCCTATTGCCGGAGACCTGGTCTGTCTTGACAAGAGGTCTTTAATGACAGGCTCACACAGAGTTGCCTCTGTTTTAACCCTTTCCCCCTTAAGCCGGCCAAAACCGGCTGGTGGTCAAATGTCCTGCTTCAGCGTTTTTAATTAATTTCAACCGTTATGAAAAACAATTTGACTGAGAAATGTACATGGGACTTATCAAGATCACATGTCCCAGGTCAACAGCTTTCCTTGGCATGGGTTGGGCACTTAGCGCCCAACCCATGCCAAGGAAAGCTGTTGACTCAGTCTTAATTCAAGGGAGAAAGGGTGAAGCCCTCTATAACTGGCAGCCACTGTAAAAAACCCAAGAAGTATTCAGGTAGCTGAGAATATTTTTTCTTTTTCTAATACATAGTTTTAAAAACTAACTGCAAATTAATAATGACAATTAAATAAATTTTGGCATGTGATAAAATCCATATTCCACCATGTTAAGATGCTCTGACAGCACTGATTTGACTGCTTTTGCAGGCTGTCAAAATTGGTTCAGTTTGTTTTTGTAGTCACAGTTTTCAGATATCATCTGACATTTGAACAAGCTGCTAACTACTGCCACAAAATGAATTCACAATACTTCATCAGTTTAATATCATGCCTTCGGCAAATTGCCCGAGTCCATGTAAAAGAGACATATGCTAGGCAGACACCAGGTAACGGTGATCAATCAGTTGTTAGACGCCTTGTGATATAACAAGCAAGCAGGATCTGGCCATAATAAGGGCAGAATGTTGGGGGCATTCTTCGTCTTATGACATGGTTGTCAAATGGCCAGGGCCTTCATTAACTATGCTTCGTGTATATCAATGTAGCAATATAAAGCTACATAGTTACAAGACAGGGAGCCCAACGACTGGATTAAGGCTACCTGGCCATGCATCTCTTATGGCTATGTGCACAACTTATTGGGACACTCCCTTGTATTCAATACACAATTCAGTCAAGACATGCTACATGTACTTTGATGGGTGGTAAAATACACAAGATTTGAAGACATAAAATTCAACAGTATGCTTGATTATTATAATGACAATGTATAAAATAACAACACCTAGGCACATTTTTAGTTTATATACCTATCGGTATTTTTGTGTATACATGTACAGACACGCATTATTATTATTATTATTATTATTATTATTATTATTATTATTATTATTATTATTATTATTATTATTATTATTTACACATACATATATTCACTAAAACACACGCACATGTATTTTGCAGTCAAATTAAGTCCCATTGCACAGGGCACCAGCAGTGTTATCTTTTTAAAATACAGCCTTGTCAACCACATCAACCTTAATTGTTTTTTTGGAAAATTAATTTTTAGGCAGCCAAAAAAGGTACATACATATCACAGTTATAAAATGGGGATTGAATCTTCAAATTTACATTACCTGACAGTATGCAGCAACAACAAAAGCACAACACATCAAAAAATTAGTCTCTGAATTCTTTTCATCTTTTCTAATAATACTCTGAAAGTCTCCACAAATCTGTTTGAAATTGCTGATGATGTTACCCGATACGATTACCAAGGACACCATGAACTATGACAGAAAACTAACCTGCACGTTGTTGCCCAGGGATAGTGGTTGTATGCTCTTACACGCTATCATCTGAGGCGTTCCACCTACACACACACTGTCAAGCTCATCACAGCCTTAATGGAATTAACCTTGTGTTACAATTATGACATGTTTAGTCATGAGTTTATTCTTGTATATGCATAATTAAGCTTATCTCCGGTATTCCCTTCATAAATCCTTATTGTGACGCAGGCTCCACACCACACCAATGCCTAGTATGGCAATTTTCCTTATTTCACCTAATCAGATCACAAATTAGCACACCGATTGATAAATCTGTATCAGCGATATACTTAACCCCCGTGACACTGAGGCAATGGATTTCCTCATGCACCTGGGAAAGCTGTTGAACAACTGCCTTGGTATTTAGCATTGTTCAAGGACAAAAAAAGCACAGAACATTTATGACAGACCATTTCTGGCAGTTTGTACTGGGAAATAGTTGCCAATACATCTATACATAAGGTAGTCCTAACTTAACAAGAAGAAGAGGCAAGTGTTGATAAAAACAGATACTGTTGGGTCAACTCATTCCATACTAAAGTCATCCTGCTGCTGCCCTTGTGGCAGCTGCAGCATGACTTGCCAGGCAGTGCCAGAACCACTGACTTAAGACTATAGGCATGTTGGTACTTGAACAAAAGCTCTTTTCATGAAGAATTTAAATATGCAATTGTCGTCTTAAATCTAGGTAAATATACAGAAAAATCAGGGACTGGTATGAAATGAGTTAGAGTACTACTCAAAGTAGACACTGATCTGTGTTTCATGATATTTTCTAACATTGCTTGTTCTTTGTCAAATGAAACTTCAATCAACAATAAGTTCATGAAACAAATCATGAACACCAGAATAATTGCTTTACAAAGTGAGCAAATTCTGTGATTATAACATGAATATTACCATCCTAATTGAAAGCATTATTGATCATTGAATATAACTACGGAGTAATCCAACTAGTTAATCTGATATTTAGTCAAATGCAGCAGATGTGATTACTCTTGCCTGATGTAACATTGCCTACCACTCCACAAAGCTGTTGTTACTTACAGCCAGTTATGTCAAGGAAAAGGTCCACCCTTAGCAATGTCAGTATTACTGAAGAATGACCAAAATCTCTTGCTCTTGTTCTAGTTGAAATGTTTAATTTTGATTTATGTAGCCAAATTTATACCAAGTTCACAATTCAATTTCCATGAACATATGGTCTACAGAATATATGCCCAGTGTCTTTACCAAACCAATGTCCTAATTAAGTGGAGTCTTCTTTCACTATGGCTATCCAAAGTATAAAGCCCCATTCACAATGCTAAATTTGACCACATTTTATTCATAAGACTTGCGAAAGTAGTGTTTAGGTCAGCTAATATTCTTCTACAATCCATTAAGAATGCGCAAGCCATTTCTGAAAGCAAAATCTACTATAGGAGGTGGTATTTTTGCGGATGTTAACCGGTATTGTCTATTTGCCCAAATTCTGTTGCATGTGTCAACACAAAATGTGCATGTTTGCCCAATGTCCAACATGTACAGCCCACCAATCTGGTACATAAACCCAAAAGTTCAACCTTACAGTGTGAACTATCCATCCGCATTTATTTCAGAAGTCTGGTAAACATTCTTATACCTCCCAGTACTGTGCTTTACAGTTTTCATATTAATGTATTTAAAAAAAGCGATATACTTACATGTATGTCCCACAAATGTCTTAAATCTTTGTACTAAAAACATCAATAGCTGATCAACTGTATCGACTAACGATGATTAATTCATGACTGCACAGAATTGTTTAGCAGGTGTCCATTACTTAATGTCAAACAGTCATTTTGTTTGCTCTACTATATAAACACTGGTCAGTCACAGTTCTTGTCTTGCCAAGCAGGTTGATAATCGTGGAAAACAGTTCACGACTGTGACATGTTTGTTTTTATCATCTGCTGGTTTATCACAACATCCAAGAATAAGACAATTCAAAATGACTGTTATTTCCCTGTACGATACCATGATGATAATACTCTAACTACGTGTGAAAGGGTCGGCAATCCCCGTGCTAGCACAGCCAACATAAAACTAGAAATAATTTGGCGCATCCAGAAGTGAGAGAAAATGCAGAACTTGTCCAAGCAGACCTTTATTTCCTGCTTATAGATAAGGAAATTAATTGAAATATGTGTATGCAAATTAATGACTCCTAGCTCTGTTCAAGTTGCCTCCATTCATTCACAAGTCATTTGTCGAAACATCAAAGTTCCTTCACCATTTCAGAACACAAGTAATATGACAAGCACTTAGTTGAAGTTTGTTAATGATTTATCAGATATATGGATCCCTCATCAAGAACTTTTCTACCAAGTTCAAAAGGGTAACTGACCCCAGTCTGTTACTCTTGTCATTGTCATGATCTCCTGTGACAGATGGAAGGACTTCCAGATCTACACTGTCTACCATGTGACCCACCTGTTCTCACTAATGTCAGCCATACTATAAGGCTGATGCTTCTGCTTGGCCCTCAGATATGTCTCTGATATGAACATAAAATTAAACTTTTCCTCCCAGACAGGACATAATACTTGTAGTTTCCTGCTTGCTATTTTAGTGAGGTATATGGGTAGGCCTCAGGGGGTTAATTTGACCCTAATATTATAAACTATACACTGTCCCTTTTTTATGTAGCAGTGACCCAGAGAGCCCCACCAGCTCCTATTAACCACAAAATACTGTAAGTACTGTAAATATCAATTTTTACCATAAATTACACTAAAAAAAAGTGCTATAATAGTCAAAACATAGTTCTGAAAATTGAGGCTCACATTCTGAAAAGTACCACTAAGCTCCCTCTTTATAATGCTGTGGTCGGTCCACAGATCAGACCATGTTTGTATGAGCATTCCCCATTTCTGGCCAAGTGACTAGTGCTGAAGGTTGCTGGTTTGACACCTGGCCTGACACCTGGCCATTCCATGGTCACCAAAACACATAGCAAAACTGCCTTATAACAGAGGGATATATTTAACATAGGAATAACCAGAAAAGCAATTTACGGAGAGCCTAGCGACTATAACTGTTATATTAGAATCCACCTTGTAATGAGAGGTGTTATAAGGAAGGAGCACTCTCTGGGATGCTTAACAGGAAGAATACAATATTCTTCCCTGGGTGCTTAACAGGAATAATACAATATTCTTCCCTGGGTGCTTAACAGGAATAATACAATATTCTTTCCTGGGTGCTTAACAGGAATGATACGATATTCTTCCCTGGGTGCTTAACAGGAATAATACAATATTCTTCCCTGTGTGCTTAACAGGAATGATACGATATTCTTCCCTGGATGCTTAACAGGAAGAATACAATATTCTTCCCTGTGTGCTTAACAGGAATATTATAGCACTTTTCCTGGTTCATCCCTGTTTTGTGTCTATACACTGCTCCCTGTCTTCAAAGACCATTCCAATGACAGACCACCCATCTCCAAAGACCACATTTTCAGCATACTTCCTCTGGTTCTTTTCATCTTTGTCATCCCTCCTATGAATGACAGGTCTCAAGAGACCACAATCCCTAGGGGTGGTCTTTTAAGACAGGTTTCACTGTGTATTGCATGTTATCTCTGGGACAAGTTTGCCCCAACAGACCATAACTATCGTGGTGCACTTCTGCAAGTATATGCTTTGTACATTAACAGTTTAAAACAATGTCTCTGGCTCTCATACATGGTGCATGTAGACGTACTGAAGGAATACATACTAAGCAAATGAACATCTTAGGGATCCTATGTGTGAGTTTAGGGTCTGCATACAGTGTAAGTATTTCTATCAGGTATGGTTTATTCAGGCCACAGACTGACCTGCCTGCCTGTGGGCTAATACACACTGCATGCAACACATGTGAGCAGAAACATGAACCGGGAGACCTGACTATAACACTTCATGTTGAACAATGACTACTGGCACTTAACAGTCACAATGCTCATAATCTGTCTCATATGTATGTATGTATGTATGTATGTATGTATGTATGTATGTATGTATGTATGTATGTATGTATGTATGTACATGTGTGTGTGCATGTGTGTATGTATGTATATATATATATGTATATATATATATATATATATACATATATATATATATATTTGCCTGTTTCACTGCCCTTCTTGCCTTAGTTGTATTGCCAAGGCTCTCATCCTCCATCAAGGAGCTTTGCCACAGCACAGCTTGACACAGCAGGCAACCTTGACACAGCCTGACACAGCAGGCGACCTTGACACAGCCTGACACAGCAGGCGACCTTGAACTCAGGCTGATCACGATTTTTGATGTATTGTTAATTCACTTAATCTCCCGATGTTCTATTCTTTGCTTACTTTGCTGATGCTTTAAAACTGTGCAAATAAGAACACATCGAAAGACGTGTTTAACACAAGACTATAGGGAATATGACTAAAATACTGAACTTAAAGTCAACGTCTTAAATGCTTAAAGCACCGAAGTTAATCTCCTTGAAAATAAATGCATTCACAGTATTAGCCATACATTGATGCAAGGGGTCCATGACAGTACACCAAAAGCAGTTCACCGAAATGAACAATTACCAAATGACAAATTCACAGGAAAGTTTTTTTCACCATATATTAAACTCACCAAATGAAAATTTGGTAGAATTGCCATTTTATAGAATGGTTATTTGAACTAAATTTTGGTGAAACTTCACCAAAAATTTCATCGAAACCTGTTCTCTTTTGTTGTCTGTTTTATTAAGAAAACTTGTTTTATTTATCATTTCTGTCTGTTTTTTTTTTTGTCTGTTTAATTTGTAATTATTCTATTTTGAATGGGAAATACCTGTACAAGGGGCTGCTGTCTGAGCATTATGTACATTAATTAATGTTATTATGATGTTATTATATGTAGTAAAATTTTACAGTGTTCTTCCACTCAAAAGCTATAAACAGAAATTTTTCTTCAAAACATTTAGTTCCCAAATTTTCTCATCAGTACCATTGTGACATTTAAACAATGGCAAATTTCATATTGAATGGTTTTTTCCTATATTCAATTTGGAGAATAAAATCTGTCAAATTTCATGTTTAATCAATCTCGGCAAATTGGTACCGAAAAAATTCCCATGTATACAGCATTCAGCCAGAATTAAATGAAAACTAGAACACGCTGATTTTCTGACAGAAAATCAAATGTCTCCCTGTGCGCTCTTACTATTATAACCCTCATTTTCATAAATAGGCATACCAATTCCAATGATCCACAGATATGGTGAAGATACACTCTTTATTGACATTTCAAAACGTTGATTTTTGATGAAATGCCCAAGTGACCTTGAAAAATAGGTCAAGGTCATACATCTGCAGTTACAAGCAAGGTCTTACAAAAGTCTTACATGGAAACATAACCACACAAAATTTCAACCTCTTTAAGACAAATCTTTCTCGAGTGCATGTGCAGTAATTTTTAAAAAGTGGCCATGTGACCTTGAAAATAGATCAAGGTCACCCATCTACAATCCCAACCTAGTTCATATTATGATACATAATCATGCAAAATTTCAGCCTCCTAAGTCAAATCCTTGCAGAGTTATTGCGTCCGCGTCAATTTTACATGACATGCCCATGTGACCTTAAAAAATATGTCAAGGTCACCCATCTGCAATCCCAAGCAAGGTTTTATATAGGAACATCTTCCCAAAAATTTCAACTTCCCAAGTCAAATCTTTCTGGAGCTATCGCGTCCCCAACGCATGCAACAAAGTGTTGAAGAACAAGAAGAAGAACAAGAAAAAGAAGAAGAACAAGAAGAAGCGGAAGAAATGGACGCAAAAACAATACCCCTGTTGCATGGGGAGACATAATTATGAATTTGAATTCCTCACAAGGGCAGCTTTAAGGTACGTGTCTCAACATGTTTCACCTGGAGGCAGTGGTTTCTGTACTGCCTGAAGAGTCATGCTCCAGCTGTCACGAGTCAGGCAATGGAAAAACCACTGACCCCAAGGCTTTACAACTTGCATAGAATGAGCGAAACAAAACATTGCCAGCTACGCAGACCCGTCTGCTGCGACCCATCTCCATGTCAGAAAATATAGAGCTTGGCCTCTGTCAGATACTATAGAGCTTGGTCTCCATGTCAGATACTATAGAGCATGGTCTCCATGTCAGATACCGCTGAGCATGGTCTCCATGTCAGATACTATAGGGCTTGGTCTCCATGTCAGATACTATAGCGCATGGTCTCCATGTCAGATACCACAGAGCGTGGTCTCCATGTCATATACTATAGAGCCTGGTCTTTATGTCAGATACTTTAGAGCATAGTCTCTGTCAGATACTATAGAGCATGGTCTCCATGCCAGATACTACAGAGCACTGTCTCTGTCAGATACTATAGAGCATGGTCTCTATGTGAGATACTATAGAGCTTGGTCTCCATGTAAGAGCGACGTAAAACCAGCCTCTGTGGCACACCCCAGAACCCTTTCCCTGATAACTAACTGACTTGTCCCCGGTAACTTTGGTTGTGACAATTTCAGCCTGAGGAAGCCTGCAAGCATGGCGTGACAGGTATGTGACCGTGATCATACAGCAATTCAGATGGCATGGCCACATAAAAATGTCTGCTTATCTGTGGCACGCTTTCAAGTCTCTCATAATGATAGCTACGCATGAACACTAAGATCTTGCTCATGTTGGTAATTAGTTTACAAGAATTGACCAATGTCACATATTGGTGTTTGCTTTCTCCTGCCACGAGGCCTGTCATTTCATCAGCTCAGTTCCTGTCCTGTGCACAAGAAAATTCTACACATGAAACTACCTTGACCCTTTTTCCTGCAATAGTGAGGTTCTCAAGTGTCCTACAATGTGCTCCTTCACTTCCTGAATTCTGCTCACAACCTCAATCTCAATTGTCATCTGATAAAATATAACATACCTTTGAAAACTTTGCACCTTCCGAGGTGATAAGACCCTAGAAATAATCCCAGCAAACTCGGGTGTATGCGGTAAGCCTAGATGATACATGTATGGCAAAGTGTATGTGTGTACCACAGCAATATGCCCACTATGTACATATGTTTTGATAAGTCTGCGTCCAGCCTGTCGTTCCTAATGCCTTGAGGCACCCAGTCACTCGAAGACATATTCATGATTGGCCTGTTGACCTAAATTACTGATTGGTCGACTGAGCAGCTCACCAGCAAAAGATTGGAATGTTAATTATGGGTATTATAATGAAGGTAGATCTGGCCACAGAGGTGGCCACATGGATACCCATGCCACCTCTATACTGAAGCAGACCCTTCCAATTAGTTGATTTTTATTTTCCTCACAATTGACAGATAAAATCACAAGAATAACAACTAATTCAAGCTCTCTGCAATGTGACCCTTAACCCTGTCACTTCATTGAGAGTTGACAATTTCAGTTTGCAATGGGTTATTGTTCTTAACAATCACTCTAAAATTGTTAAGACATGACAGGTATGATATGTGGAGAATCAAAGGGATTTACACCTGTGAAGGTGAGTCTGGACCCTCTACCTTTACAGCAATATAGGCACTTAACTCCATTCACTATTGTTAATTACAGTCACTTTGATCTCCATGCAACAATATCTGTGACAAGCCTGTAGCATGTAACACATTGGCAATGGATAGTTATCAAATTTTGTTCATTATTTCATCCGTTTAAATGCCCAGTCTATGAGTAACCTCAGGTCAGTCCATTTTGTGAGCCAATTTTTAGGGTTAGGGAAGAGAAATGAACCAAGAGTAGGTACAAAATTGAATATACCAAAAAACAGGGCTCACACAGATCAGAAGTAATAAGTGAACTTCTATGTCAAATGGACTCTGAAGATTTATAAAAGCACTCAAATTGAGAGCTAACCACATGCAGTTACCCAATGCATTCCACAGTTCCTGGAGCGCTGGTCTGTTGTCTGCTCCCAGTAGGGTTGGGGTGTGTTCAGAAGATAAAGCTGTTCCAAGAGTGTGGCAACTGGTCTTTGTTTAAAAGTGAGAACTCTTGATTGCTCTGCAACACTCCGCCCAGGTGACTGGCTGGTCATGAATGGTCATGCAGTATACTTGCAACCTTTCATTGCAGGATGATCTGCACTGAGCGAGGGTGTAAAGGGATTTTGTACTTGTGTATTGGCTTTTTTATTTACCGTATTAGCACCTAAATGTTTATTTTCTGTCCTTTGTGCCAGCCATTATTTCTAAATTTTCTTATTTTGATTACCTTGTACCAGGGCAAAATTTTTACCAGGGCAAAATTATTACCTGTACCAATTTCCCTGCACCCCGCTCAGCCCCCTTCCGAAAAGTGACAGAAACCACTGCATTGTTTCAAATCATTTTAATAATCCCCCTTTTGTAAATCAAGCAATGGGGACACCAAAGGCATATACACTCATCCGCAGGCCAATCTGGCAACCATTCTCTTTCTCGGTTTTGGTTGTTTTATTTTGCCAGGGGGACCCCCTATGTTTGACATGGTATAGTGTAGGTTTCTGACCTTAAACTAGGTTCATCTAGTAAACATCACAAAATCTCTTTCATGGATCTATATATTTTATATCACGCCTCATTGTTCACTGATTGGTCATCATTTTTTCCAGTCCTGATATTGCCTTGCACCAGAGTGAAATCCTGTTTCGTGTTCCTGTTTTTTCAACATTGGAAACCCCCCAAAGTTCAGCTGAGTGGGCAGGACATTTGGGACAGTGTTCAATGGACCACTGATTGAAAATATCAGTCCCTGGGAGAGCAGGTTTGTACTTGGAGTTTGTGTTGTTTTCCTGTCCAATGACTCAGACCACTTCCAGGAATGACCAATTGCACTGAAGCAGAGGTGGCACCTTTCAGGTTGACTTCAAAGTAAACAGCTCTTATCATCAAACAGCTGTCCACAGGACACAATGTTTGGCCATGGCACCATTGTACAAGCAGGTACACTGCCCGGGAGTGATTCACTGGAGGGGTTCATACCCCCTAAATCCACACCTTCTCTCCCATAAAAACCCCTAGGTTTTCATGATTTTTGCTTTCAAATGGCTGTAAGTGCGTGTATGGAGGATGTGGGGGGTGGTGGGTGGTGGAGGGGTTAAGGGGTTTTCGGTACTAACATACTGGGCATTTTTATTGGCCATACTTAGTGTACTGGAAGCTTGATAATTTCTGTACTTCATACCAACCATTATTTGTACATTTTAAAAAAAATTTCTGTACCTTGTACTTGGGGCAAAATTAATACTTGTCCTACCCCCCCCCCCTCCACCACCCTCCCAAGCTGGATAAAATTTCTAGACCAGCACCACAAAACTATGGCTTTCTGGTGCTAGGAATGGGTGACAGGGGGTGAGAAAATGTTAAAATTGGGGGGGGGGGAGGGTAGGTGCTCAATACACTGACCTTTGACCCACACTTTGAGCACCCATACAAATAAATTTCCACATCTGCCCCTGATTCAAATCCTGATTAGTTCACCTCAGGTTTCTGTGAATTTCATGATACACTAGAATCCAGTAGTAAATAGCTGTCCTCCATCAACTATTTCCTTTTCCTTTAATAAATTTGTCCTGCAAGCATGTCTGACAGGGACCAGTCAAGTTCCAATGAGGACAAGTTAAAACTCAAAACATTAGCTCTGCTGGTAACCAGGAATTTCTGTTTTCTCTAAGAGATTTGTTTATAGATGGACCAGCAAGTTTGAATGGATGGCCTGTAAAATACCAAAACTGCCAAGCCTGAGGACCCCAGCAGATAAAGAATTACAGAGCCTGACATATTTATAACACTTTATTCCACTTGCCAGGATGTGGTAAGCTGTACCTTCCCTGTACTGACAGACACACACCAAACCTGATACCTCTCCTCAATTGGTTCTATTTTCAGGTAGCCACCAATTTGCTCTGGATTCATCTTGCTAATCATCTGTCCTCATAACACAACCCACACTTTAGGTGAACTGGATCCTATCAAAACTCCCAACTATTACTCACAGGCACCTCTTTAGCATACAAACAAGGAAGCTCCTGTAACAGTAACTCCTCGTATCTCGTAACAATAACTCATCGTATCTCATAACAATAACTCATCGTGTACCTGTAGAGTCTCACCTGTGTGACTACCAGGTACTTAAAGATATACTACAACAACAATCAGGACCTTGCATGAATTGAAGACAGGAACCTAGTAATGGCAGGCTGGCTTCACTAGCTTTGGCAGACAGAGAAAAAACAGGTGTACGCTGTCAGGATTGAGCATATAAACAGCAAAAAGCAGCAGGATAAGGTTTGCAGGGGAAGGTGTGTGCCTTAATGCTCGGCACCTGGCCTGCCGTGTTTATGTGTCCAGCAACTGTCTCTCTGTGCCAGGGTATGGCTGCAGCTTGTGAAAGATTTACAATGAAAAGTTGAGCCTTCAGTCACGCTTAACTTTAGCTCCTCAAGAAAGAAAACCATTGATGTGTTGCCTGGGAAACACACCTTCCCCTGCTTCACCATCAAATTTGTAAGTCCCAGAGAAAAATCTGTTGTTACTTGTTGTATAGGTGTCCAGTATATGACTCACTGGTAATACACAGTCTACACAATGTGCATTATATTTCAAAAGACAAAGCACTTTGTAATGTTGATGAGGTCATTGTTATTGTTTCCCATAATCCTTTTGTATGGTGACTACTGTGCAAAAAAGAAATGTCTTCAAGTTGTGCAAAATTCAACCATTTGTATCCGACTAAAAAGTATTGAGGCAGGGTTTCATTTTAAATTTAGATACCAGGAGAACAAGAAAAAGTCAAAGGTGGAAAACAGGTACATGTACAGTGTACATGTATTTATCAATCGAGTTTTTCAGTGTTTTATAAAAAGTAGATGTACATTGCTCTGTAGAGGCAAATGCACCTCCCACCTCTGTTTTGAAAGTCCTGCTGAGCCATTCATGTCATATCCATTTTGGTAAATCCTGATCCCGCTGGCCACAAATTACACAAAATCCTGCATGATAGAAGTAAATGTTGAAAACCCCCTGTCTTACCTGGAACTTCAGCAATATTTCTCCATACAGCAAAAGCTTTGAGATTCTGTGAATTCTGCAGAACCACCACCAAGATGACTAACTTGGCTGGACTGTTACACTGACGTATCCAGCACAAAACTACCAAGAATTCTACAGAGAGAAGGTCCACACCTGAGGCAATTCCGAGAGAACAGATGTGGCTACCCATTTGTAGCATAAACAAGTGATGCAGATGTATCTATTCCGTGGAGACACGATGATAACACAGTGTGGGAGGCCAACGAACCCGGTACACAGCAACCCAACTTACTGTACAAAGATGCCCTGAAGAAATCTTGACTCATGAATCGTCCATGAGGATGGCCATCAACATATCCTATTGACCTCTCTGTGCACTCATAACAAAATATTGTGTTTTCTTCACAAAAATATACATAGAGACCCCACCCCCACAAAAAATAAAAAAAAAAAAAAAAAAAAAAATGAACTCACTCCAAATTTATGACAGATTTACTCAGATAAAATTTAACTTATCTTGGAAGTTAAAGAGGGCAGCACACTCCAGTTCCTCACAAAAAGGGCCTTCGTTCAAGTACATTTCTTTCATGTCTGAAGCTTATCCTGAATGGGTTTCCCTACATGGGTACGCACGATAAGCTTTTGATTGTAATCTTTCATTTGATTTGTCACTTATTGGTTTCCATTGGTAGACAAACCAATGAGAGGCCATGGTGCATTTGATAAAATACCGACTCCTCCCACTTTCAAAATGGCATCCTTTTCAAACTTATTTTTCTGATAGACCTTCGATTTGGTGCGTATTTGCCCTTTTAAGACATAGGAGATAGAAAACCCAGTATGGGTGGCCCATTGGGGATAACATTGGGGTCACTTCTTGTATTTTTAGGCTTTCGCTTGGCACGGCCTCGCAAAAACATGAAAATCCGACAACTTGTGATCCCAATGTTATCCTCAGTGGGCTGTCTATACTGAATACTCCATTCTCAACTACCTTGATTGCAAGTCTAGATTTTTGCACCTTTTTAGTTATGCTCCAGCTACACTGGAACCTGCCTAGAGAGACCACGCCTAGAGATGAACAAACTGTGGTCTCTCTAGGCAGGAGGTCTTTCATAGGAGGTAACAATATAATGAAAGTTCTCTCAAGGCAGGGACCACTGTATACATAACGGATCATATGTAAATGACCCACACTCACTGTTACAAGGACCCACACTCACTGTTACAAGGACCCACACTTACTGGTACAAGGACCCACACTTACTGTTACAAGGACCCACACTTACTGTTACAAGGACCCACACTTACTGTTGCAAGGACCCACACTCACTGTTACAAGGACCTACACTCACTGTTACAAGGACCCACACTTACTGGTACAAGGACCAACACTCACTGTTACAAGGACCCACACTCACAGTTACAAGGACCCACACTTACTGTTAAAAGGACCCACACTGACTGTTACAAGGACCCACACTCAGTTACAAGGACCCACATTTACTGTTAAAAGGACCCACACTGACTGTTACAAGGACCCACACACTCTGTTACAGGGACCCACACTCACATTAACAAGAACCCACACTCACTGTCATAAAAACCCACACTCACAGTTACAAGAACCCACACTTTCAAATTCTTAGCGGGAAGGCTGCACTGTGGATTTAGATACAACTGTCTTTGTATTACTTGCCATTACTTCTCAGTAGTTGTTTGTACTTAAAGCTCCATTGAGTAGCCCCTTAACAGGTGGGACAAATTTCCAAAGTTGGGCAATATGAATTCTGAAATAATAATGGGCAAAATTTCTCTTTCCTTTCTACGCTCGGTCTGTACTCTTCTTTTTTAATACTTTTCAAACAAAAATTCATGCACATTCCTTTAAATTAATTGTAGTAAACACTGACACAAAAACAGCTCTAAATGTTAAACAGTCAAACTAAACTTTGTATATGACAGAAAATGGGCTACACATACCTACCTCAGAGCTGTCTCCACAAGTATCGAGCAAAACTTCCCCAGCTTCTCACAACATGTAAAATTAAAGATAAACACCAGCTAAATCCACAAGTATTCATATCTGTTTACACGGACTTTATAACAACAAGATTTGTGAGAGGTGGGGGCCACTCTGTTTTCCTGACACCATACAAATTCTTCCACCTAATCATTTCCTAGTTTCATTAACAACAAAGAAAATATTTCCAACAAAAGCAAACGGAAATTGTGTCCCACGCTCTATGCACCAAGAAATGACAACACAGGTCACCACTACCAATCCTAAACACTCAAACGCAAACTGCTCCAATGTTATTTACGTAGTTCATGTTCACTCAACGTCAGGGTTCGACAACTACAGTACCCAATGGTGATGTCATCATGTTCTACAGTACCCCATGGTGATGTCATCATGTTCTACAAATTACATTTTGCTTAAAATTGGTCAAGAATTACAGGACGTGTCTGTACACACCAACTGAACTTCTGACTCATCCAATCCATCTGTCCTGCATTCCTCCTCTCCTCTCTCTGGTCTCTTATCCTCATTCATGCTTGGTATAACTTCAATTTGCCTGCTAAACTGACCGTGCTATCTCCAGGTTTCCTCAACTCCAATTCAAGTGCAATAGTGATAATATGAAGCTTGGATTGCTTTGGAGGCAAAGTTTTGATCCAAATGTCATAAACAGATAATTTTGTCTGTTCATATCCTCCTTATACAACCCAAGGCCTTCAGTTTTCATAACTGTCAACCCCCAAATGTTTCTAATTGAGATCCAAAAAGGGCATCATAACAAAGAAACGGGCCATTTCCCCATAAAATGCCTCCTGTGCAGTCTCAAAACTGGAAGTTTCCTGCCAAAATTGGACAAGTTGACAGGTAAGAGCTTCCCCAGCATCAACAGCCCCCCCCCCCCCCCCACTCACCTACACATGCGTTTAACAAATTGTTGACATACTGAATTTGGTGCCCTTTTCTAAAGTGCTTAATGACCTTGAAAAATAGATCAAAGTCACACATCATATAATATTGCAAATTTTGTCCATTATTGCTTAATACATATTTGGCATCAGTGAACTTATTATTTCATGGACATCATAATAAAATACATGACCTTGAGAAAGTAGGCCATGGTCACCTATATGATGCAATATGGAAATTCCATATATGATCCATATTTGTGGTACATTTGGTATTGTTAGCCTTCTAATCCTTTAGCATGTCAAATTTAGTATCCTTTACAATATCCTTAATGACCTAAAAAGTTTCAACTCATTTTGTTGTCATCAAAATAATAAATTTAATAAACCTATGATGCTGGTTTCACATAATACCACCAATTGTGTAAACATGATCCCAAACATCATAGACTTTTGTCTCTATAATATTCCTGTAATAGTATGTTGATACCTGTGCATAAGTTCAGACTTAATGACCATAACAAAAAATTAATCTCCTGAAATGTATTCCTTCTATAACCTTGAGAAAATAGGTCAAGGTCATCCATATTATGAAATATAAAACTTTTACATACAATACACAACTCTGGTACATTTAGTATCCTAAGCCTTATTTTCTCTCAATATACTCATTTTTAATGTGTTTTCAACACATTTTGGTCCATCTCTTTCATAATACTGCAGGTGCTGCCATCAAATTTGTTTGACATTCCCACAAAGTTTTGTGATGAATCATTACAAACTCTTCCCAAAATAACTTTCTCAAAATTGTAACATCTTGGACCATTATGTAAAGCTCTTGGTGGTACATGTACCACCAATATTAACATTGAACTTGACCTAGATTTATTTATTTATTTATTTTTATTTTATTTTTTTATTTTATTTTTTTTACCTAGATTTACGTACACTTTGATAAATCCTGAAAGTTAAATTGGGCTAACTCGAAAACTATGGACTGTATCACACACACAAGCAAAACTTTACAGATGGATGGATGGATGGATGGATGGATGGATGGACGGATGGACAGACACACAGACAAACAGACAGACAGACAGACAGACAGACAGACAGACCTGAATGAGCACATATGCTGTGTGACTTAAGGTCAGCACAGCTACAAAAGCACAAATGGTTTTATTCCAATATGTCAGTAGTTGAGTGCATTGATAGAAGTGCCAAAGTCTGGCCAATTTACTTAATAAAGGCTTGGCCCCTGCTAAATTTGTGATTGGCAGGAGAAGCTTTTAATGACAGGTTGAGGGAAATATTACCCTGATTACTGATAAAATATTGTGTGTGATCCTAGGTACATTCAAACCATTAACAGTGTACTGCTGCCACAACATACCAGGCTTTCTCAGGCTAGGTCTCATCTTGCTATTAAAGGAAAGGCTGCCATCTGCTGGTCACATCCCGTACTAATATTTCCACAAAGTGAGCCAAATGCACTGGGACAAGCCTGGCCAGTCTTCAGTCTCTACTTTCTATTTTGTTTGGCCCCCTTGGAAGCTGGACTCCTGCCTGTCAACATTCCATACCTCAAAATAGGAAGATTTTTGTAAATTTGAGAAATCCATGTGGGAGATTTGAATTTTAACAAAGAATATAATAGAAAATACTAAATTTTCATAGGGGAGATTCTGCCAAATTTGCAAAATTTTACATGTTAATCAAAATAAAATTGGGTGAAAAAGTGGGAGACTCCCACCTTCTGGGGGAGACTTGACAGGTATGTGGACTTTCAATTTTTTCTTACTTTTGAAAGAGCCCAAATGCTAAAATGATTATTTTTGCTTCAGTAATTTCTGATTGATCATTACTGAATACACTATTAGGATCACAATGAATGAACGAAAACTTCCAGACACTGCCTTGTTTTGCCTGACATTTCTGCTTATAATTTTCATTAAGTGTCAGTTTCATTATATATTACCAGCAGACACAGAAGCTGAGAAATCCTCAAGCAGATGTTATTCACAACAGAATCTACCAATGGCTGCAATAAAACAGGACTTTCAGCACGCTGGACTCAAATTACATTTAAGATATGACCAAAGAAAGATTGTATCCAGCAGAACAATTTTCTAACTGTATAATGCATAATGGTGAGCAGAATAGCACTGCTTAAGCATTCAGTTTTGGCATATTATTCCTTTGCATACTGACCACGATTACTTTAATAGGTCACGTGTCACAATAGACACAGACTTGCTTTTCTTCCCTTCACTCAAGGAGAGGTGTACCATCACAGGGGAATTTGGGCAATTCCATATAACCCCCCCCCCTTTTGACTTGTAGTCAGAGCTAGAAACTCATCTCAGTGGGTAGGTGACCAAAAAATTTATTTCATGCCACCTTTGTACTGTGTTATCAATTGGTCAGTCTGAAAAATTTGGGCCACTTGCTATCAAGTTTCTTATACAATAAAGTGCTTCGCCAGCTTTATGGGTGGCATTTAGCCACTTGGCCACTGCTTAGTTTGAGCACTGTGTCATCACATCCCAATAACTATGGTGTTTTGGTATAATCTACTTAAGAATGGAATATGACATTTATGTTTTACTTGGCAATAAAATATTAGAAATTAAAGCTAGAAATAGTTCATTTTTTTTCCATATTTTAGTTTTACTACCATTCACTGCTTACAGCACTCAACCGTGGTTCCTCCAGTCACAATTTCAGGAATTTACTTGTCAATCAGAGAAAACTGTTCAGAGTAAAGTACACTTCTGTAAAGTCCACATAAAATATTCACTTTCTCCTGCTCTGGCAACCAGACAATGCGGACTCTTTATTGGGGTAGACAAATGATGTCCTTCCAATGGCCACTTGTGTTCTTAAGCTTGAAAAACATGAACTTCTACACCACCATCCAGGTTGGGCCATTATTCTACCTGTGGGGACCAGACCTTGTTCAAACTTGACCCCACAGTGACCCCCAGCAAGGGTCAGTCAGGTGACTGAGCTAAAGAGGATACAAATACCTGGGGGTGGGGGGGGGGGAGAGTGGCTGGGAAATGAGCACCTGCACATTTCCCCAGTTTGTTCCAAGCTCAATAACGATCACTGCCACAGATTTCACAGATCACACAAATCATATTCACAGAAGAACAGGACATTGCACATGCTGCAGCCTTTCCTTGCATAGACCACCCTGCCCCAGGGCCAGTACTAAAGTGGTCACATATAAAATAAGTGGCCTTTTAATGAAGGTCAAATAACATGCAAAAGTTGGTACAAATGATGACAAATGTGGTCTGAAAAGGAAGGTGGTCTCTCCAAACAGTTCCTGCTGTATATGCATCTAGCAAAAGTCTCAGGGCTGTTGAAGACCTCCCCACCAACACATTAGAACAGAGAGCTGTGGCTTGTTAATGAAATAAAGCAAGCCTCACAGCACGATGTGCACAGCAGGCAAGTCTCTAATAGCTGATATATAAGAAGACAAGTTCACATTTCAGCCAGGAGCAAGATTTAAGCTGCATGTAGCGACCTCCTTGTTTCCAATCCACGTATCTATTATGTCTATTAACTTGTACCCTGCACCAAGCAGCGGCTGTGATTTGCTACCAAACACTTCATTTACATCCCAGCAGCTGTGCATGTTATTCATCTTTTTTTGGTCATCATTTCCTGTTTGGATTTGTTTAAAAAGTGAACCCTTTCCCCCTGTTTTAATGCCACATTGACTGGTCCATTACTCAGTGTCACTCCCAATTCATTGCCTTCCTCTCCAACCAAACTCAATGAACTCAAATGGTGCAGCAAACGTACTCCAGCCACAGGTACGCTCCAGTCGAGAGGGAATTATGGCTGCATGGCCCATCACCCACTTCAGCCATCACTACAGGTGACAATTACAAGGTGGATAATGCACCTTTGAAGATTCACCAACAAAAAACTGCAGACGAGGAATTCCATTAAAACCACATAACAGCCAATACGATAAATGGAGCTAGAACCTTTTAAACATGAGGGTTACTACAAACTAAGATGCCCCTGGCAGCCAAAACAAGGGGCTCATGTCCAAAGCTGGGTGGTCCCGCACACGCCACTGCACTTTGATGTACATACTGTCTACGCCACTCTACCTTGCACAATAGTTTCTTACTTGAACGAAGTGGAGGATTACAAACTTCTTTGTTATAATTTATATTTTCCCACCACATTTATTTGTGACTGATTAATATCACACTTTTTCCTTTTTTTTGGGGGGGGGGGGAGGTTCCTTTTTATCTTTTCATATATTTTTTGACATTTTGGGGTGAAATTTTATTTGCCATTTTTTTGACACTTTATTATTTAAGGACAAAACGCTTTTGCAACGGGTTTTGAAACCCCTGTCTTCATACTAATTTCTCCCCTCGACATTTTATGATGTAAGATGAAAAATTTGTGGCATAATTAAAAAGTCAAACCAATTAGTTTAAAGCAGATTGCCCGTTATGTCAAAATTTTACAGAGGAACGTGTGCAATATAGACAATAGTAATTCCATATGTATACAGGTTCGACAGGGACAGGTTAGCTTATGGAGAGTAAAGAGTTCGAACTGCGGAATAGGATATTGACTACTAGGAAGTGGTTCTGGGCAAAAAGACACAAATACAAACATGCATCTGCATTTAAAAAGAATGAAACTGTTGTTAGTCCCCACGATTTCCCATGTGGTTTAAATCAACCACAATAATGGGGTCTTGTCACTAGCTCCCATACTGTCTACAAAACAAACAGATCCATACTTTAGGCTTCTGCAACCCACAACAAAGTGACAAACTTCAGTTTGTGGTTTGACCCTTGGAAGAATGGAGTCCACTTAATAATAACTCCACTGCTGTCTGTGGTCCACTTGAAATCAATCTTCCACACCACCTACATGTGGGCAAAGCTCAGCTTCTGACCTTGTCAAAGATAACGAGGAGCATGCAGGCTAAAATGTGGTAATATTCATAAACAATTAAATGTACTCAGTAATCAATAGAACTCCAGGTATAATTTCCACTTTCAAATTTTGAACAAAAAAGTGACAATTAATTTCAATCCAGAAGGCGCAGCTGAGGAAAAGTCTGACTGAAAACTTTCTGGCCTGAACTTGCACTTTGTGCTAGTTAACAAGCTAGCAGCAAATTCTGATGTAATATTAATCAAAGTGTACATAACAGGTAAACTAAGATGCTTCAATGTGAAAAATGAAAAAAAAAAAATCACGTCCCGTATACAAGGATTCTACCGTTTTTAGCCTGTGTACCTGTGATGGTCACTTGCATGAATACTCTGTACCAAAGGTTAATGATCATGTCAGCTCACCTGTTAGATCTCTTTGTACGGCTAGATCTGTATATACGCTCAGAAGTCCAGCTATGCTCAAACAGCATCATTTAGCCTGTTTGTGGCAACTATCACGAACACTCTTTGTCTTTTTAGCGCCAATATCCACATACATTTGTACTTGCCAGTTTGTGGCAGAGACTTGGCCCGGCTGTCATGTGACTGCCAGGACACCCTGTGTTGGCCGCACATAGCCTGTGACTCAGACACAAAGTCGCGACACAAAAATGGTGTCATTATCCTCAACTCAAGCCACAAGAGTGTGCCAAATCCTAATTGAAAAAAAAGAAAAAGAAAAAAACAGAAAAAATTATTTGACATGATTTTCATTGATTGATGGATGTAAGTTCAATGTGGAACTTGTATATCGTACTTTTTCACCTTCAATTACTGTGTGGTCATCCACAGTGTGACAGGCCAGGCCCTGCTGCCAACACAGGACACTTGGCTGGTACTTGTCGCTCCATTCCATGGACCAGTCTGACGACATGATCAGCAGGCCACATTTAACCCATGTGAAACTGATTCAGATTTAACCCATGTGAGACCGATTCAGATTTAACCCATGTGAGACCGATTCAGATTTAACCCATGTGAGACTGATTCACATAGACCCCCATTAAACCAATAAATGTCACATTACAATGTATTATTGGGCACATACAATCAGGGAGACCTGTAATGGCATTAAGATGTGGCTCTTTCACAGGCCTAACATGTCACCGAAAAATAAAGACATCAGGACTGCAGGATAAAGCCCTGAGAAACCAACGCCTCCTTGTACTTGTAATCAACAAAAATGAAAAACTACACACAGGCAGCACAGTGCACTTTAATATGAACTTAATGAAGCATTGTGGGATAGACTTAAAATGTCACAGAATGAAAAAGAGGTCAGTGGTTTATGGGATCAGGTTGAGCGGGATAATGTCCTATCTATAAAGGCTGACCATCACCAGCACATGTACTGTTATCATGTCACATAATGAGAAACAAGAGGGGCTGTGTGAGACTTAACATGTCACAGAGCAATCAAAAGAAAGAGCTGGCCATATATGGGATGTCTCAGAACAAAAAGAAAAGTTAGGATACATATGGGATATGGTTGAAGGAAATGTCACACAGGTCTCAAATAGGGACTACTCTTTGGAATGTCACAAACCCTTGCATCAGAGTCAAAAGTGTGCAGAAATATATGGGACAGATTTCTGATGTCACAGTGAAAAGTGCGCAGAAATATATGGGACAAACTTATGATGTCACAGAGTCAAATAGTGTGGGGGAAATATATGGCACAAACTTCTGATGTCAGAGTCAAATAGTGTGGCGAAATATATGGGACAAACTTCTGATGTCACAGTCAAAAAATGTGGTTCAGTTTATGGGGTAAACTAATGATGTCACAGTCAAGTGTGCAGAAATATATGGGACAGACTTCTGATGTCACATAGTAAAAAGTGAGGAAATATATGGGACAGACAAATATCATAGAATAGCAGAGTGCGGACTATATACATACAATAAATTCAAAATGTCACAAGAGATTTGCAGACTTGATATATCACACAGTGACAGACAACCAAGAGTGAAGGGTTACATGATCGACTATGAGGCAGATGTCACACAGTAAGAGTGACACATAACCAAGAGTGAAGGGTTATGTGATAGACTATGAGGGAAATGTCACACAGTAAGAATGACATATAACCAAGAATGAAGGATTACGTGATAGACTATGAGGCAGATGTCACACAGTAAGACTGATACATAACCAAGAATGGAAGGTCATATGATACACTATGAGGCAGATGTCACACAGTAAGAGTGACACATAACCAAGAGTGAAGGGTTATGTGATAGACTATGAGGCAGATGTCACACAGTAAGAGTGACACATAACCAAGAGTGAAGGGTTACGTGATAGACTATGAGGCAGATGTCACACAGTAAGAGTGATACATAGCCAAGAGTGAAGGATTATATGATAGACTATGAGGCAGATGTCACACAGTAAGAGTGACACATAGCCAAGAATGGAAGGTTATATGATAGACTATGAGGCAGATGTCACACAGTAAGAGTGACACATAGCCAAGAATGGAAGGTTATATGATAGACTATGAGGCAGATGTCACACAGTGAGAGTGACACATAACCAAGAGTGACGGGTTATATGATAGACTATGAGGCAGAGGTCACACGGAAAAAGTAAAACAGTCAGCAATGTACAGATGACCTTGCATCAGCCAAAGAAGCTTTTTGGGTCTGTGTGTTGTGTGTTTTCTGCTTTGTCTAGATATGAATAACATAACAAAATGCAATGTTGAAATGGTAAAAAACTGATATGACTAGATTGGCTGTGGACTGCAGAGATTGGATTGTGTTATTCTTTTTTCTTTTTTCAACTACGCAGAAGATATGGCACTGTTGATCCAGTTTGTATAATATTGTGTCCTGTACAAAACAAAACAACATTTTGAACCAGAAGTTTTTGCTTTTTCTGCAAGACAAAATCAAAGTTCATCCAGTGGAATATTTTGCCTCTGAAGAAGAAAACTAGTATTATTATTACTGCATGGAAACCAAATTCCTACAAATGACCCTGTGACATTGAGCGTTATGTCATGGGGCCCCAGATACAAACTCAACTTACGTCTCACCAAGATGCATAATCAGACCAAATTTTACAACAAACTTTTGTTCAGTTCCTCTGTACTTCTGGTGTAGAATCTGATCACACATAAGTGACTCTGTGACCTTGAGAATTAGGTCAAGGTACCCCCCCTAAAGAGATTTCAACATAGATCTCACTTAGCTACATATTCATACCAAGTATCGTATAACCAAAAGTGCTGAAGAACAATCAGAAGCAGAAGAGGGGTATTCAAACAATGTCTTCCAAGTCCCACTGGGAGGCATAAATACCTCAGTGAGATCACTTCTTCATACATACAGGCTGACCCTAACCCTAACACCCAGTTTGTTTTTAAAATTCTGAATCCCTCAAATTGTCACAACGAAGCTTCATGAAAACCAAGACTGGCAACAACTCATGTCAAAACACTGTCTGCAACTGCCAGTCAATGTTTCCTTTTTCTCTCATCCACATAATTTCTCACACTTGACACTTGAAAAGCTATATTGTAAAAGTAAAAATGACTTGGTTTGTATTTTTTCTGCCATATTGAAGATGCAGATAGCAGTCATAATGCAAAAGTCTACCTGAGAACATGACAGTCACACGGTGCAGTAGTACTTGCTAAGAAGATTAATATTTGAAGGCACTTTGGTTAATTTCTTTAATTTACCACAATTTAAAATGAGCTGCAATACTGGACCCCAGTTTGATGGTGGGAGCGCAGTTTTAAATAGAAGGTTCCACTTTTGGCAGGACTGACCATAACAGCTGTCAATGTTGCATGAGCCCTGGTCAGTGCAGTGTAGCTCTGGCCAATATGATGTAGCTCTGGCCAGTTTGATGTAGCTCTGGCCAGTGAGATGTATATAATGAGTAATTCATTGGCTACATTCTGGATTATTTGGCTGATAACTGTGGGCTGGCTACCTATCTGCTGCAAACACCTTTATGGGTGGCCAATGAACACACACTACACTTGTGTTTATTTATAATAACATTAATCAACAGCTAAAGATGTTTTAAGTGAGCACAGCTTCCCACTATGTAAATGACAATTCAGATGAGTGAAAATTCTTCAGTTCTGGAAACAAATAATTTATGTTCTGCCTGTTAAAAGCTGCAGTGGTCATTATAAGAGCCATTCCCGAAGACTGGATTAGAGACTGGGGACTGACAGCCCCGCTCCAGGCTATTACCATTATGCAACCCCAATGATAAAATAATATTTATATTATAGGTAACTGTGCTGCATATATATGATATAAGTGCTTAACAATTGCAGTTTACTTTGCGTAATTAAGTCTATGGGCTGAATCCCATACTATGCTGCATATACATGTACATAATATCAGTGCTCAATAATTGCAGTTTATTTTGCGTAATTAAGTCTTTGGGCTGAATACTATACAAAAAATGAGGGTAAATGCCATTGTGTGGATATACTCTGGTGATCTGGTTATGTCATCAAAGGCTCATTATTTTTCATTTAGGGAACCGGTTTAAAGCCCAGTGTCATAAAGTGGGGTTTGCTGAACCTTGTGGTAAGTTGCACATACCCAATGGTATATTTGGCTTACTGCGTTGGTTGGTGATTTAGGGGTGGATGCAGTGACCACAAAATGTAATCTGTCAATCTCTGCATGACGGGGTTCCTCTCACCCAAAGGTTGCTTTAAAATCTCTCTCAGGATTCTCAAAAACAGGATTAACTAAAAAATGGAAACATTTACAAATTCACTGTCCTCTGAGACAAAGAACCTGCTTGCAAACCCAACAAAATGGCCACCAGAGGCCACCAGATGGACTCCTACCACCTCCTGGACTCTTCAACATATTTTTGTTTTTTATCTATACTCATTTTTTCAGGTGTTTCTACCTGTGATCCCTTCACATGTCTGTTCATATAACTATTGTCATTCTCAACATTTTCTATTCCACAGCTAAGCTGTTGCCATGACCAGTAACAGAAACAAATAATTCAGCCCCAGCATGACCTACAATTACTATTTTTTTTTTACCTTCTGGTCATGTTCATTAACACTGTATGTTATTAAAATCACAGTTCTTTATACTCATGTTAACCTTCCTCTCAAGTGCTCTGATCACATAGTTGCCCTACCCCATCCCATCCCACCCCCACCCTCACCCCCACCCCATGTAAGTCTTATGCAGAACCAAGAAACAGCTCAGATCTCAGTGTCTCCCTGTAGCTGAACCTCAGAGGAAAAATGCTATTTCATCTTATTAACATGTCCTCCATTATCTATAATTTGTCGCTATTTCGAGGATAAAGAACACAAACTATGGACAGGTGAAGACATTCCCATGTTTTCATTCTGAGGGAATGGCGGCGAAACTGGCGGCGAAACTGGCGGCGAAACCGGTCGAACTAAATCTGTTATTTCTAGCTTAGCTGTCAGGCCCTTGCCTGGTCTTTTTCATTCATTCTGAGGGAGCTAGCTATTGAACAGGTACAGCTTGCGCACTGTCATTTTTTTCCACAGAGAAGGGATACTCTTTGAGTTTAATGTTGGTAATTTATCACACCAATTCACCCTAAATTCAAAATCAAATTAGATGTTAACTGTCTCCCTGATAAAATTTCAACTGCCAGGGTCTATTTTTATCATCTGATTACTTTGATCCAGGATGAAGGTCTGATCAGTCTATACGTACAGGTACACAGTCTTGACATAGAGGTACACACTGTCTTGACATAGAGGTACGCACTGTCTTGACATAGAGGTACGCACTGTCTAGACGTAGAGGTACGCACTGTCTTGACATAGAGGTACGCACTGTCTAGACGTAGAGGTACACACTTTCTAGACATACACACTCTCTTGACATACAGGTACACACTTTCTAGACGTACACACTTTCTAGACGTACTGACATCTGTTATGTCTAATTAGGTGACAAGTTACTAACATATATGTTAAGGCCCTAGTGTAAGTACAATGTTCCGGCGGTTGTTAGCTCAGTCCTGATGAGTCACTTTAGTGACAAAACCGGTCCACTTTTTTGGCAATTTTGGAACTTTGAGTTGCATCACATGGTCTTGCCCCGTCTCAATTGTGAGAGATCATATTCTTCTGAAATACTACTTTCTGCCAGCTGCCCAGTACATACACACAATTTGACAAACTTATCTGCAAAAAAAAAATCCCCTGATGACAACTTCAAAAGGTTCGTCAACTTGATTATTGTTTACTGAATTGTGAAATCAACCTTACTGCATGTCAGCAAAATGGATGTGGACTAATTATCCATACACCTGGGTTTATAGTGGCCAGTACACACTCAAGTGATGGACAGCACACAGCCAATAGAAATTCCATCGCTCACGTCACTGTCATTCATGACAGCTTATAGACCCATAATTTTTCCAGTCTGTACAACACATCCATCATCCAGGTCCCTTACCTCCCACTCCAAACTCCCCGTCTTGTCTGCTAACTCCCTGGTATACCTGCTTGTTTATTGACTTGTCCATTTTATTACAGCTACAGCTACATAAATCAGCATCTGTTAATAGTTTTCTTTACTTGAGTGTGCAAGTAAGAAACTATATTTTAATGCACCTACATTGCTCTATGGACATTATTGACCAGGTGAAGATAAAATGACTCAGTAAACATATACAATGCTTTTGGAACTAACTCATTCCATACCAGTCCCTGATTTTTCCATATATTTACCCGATTTTAGAAGACGACAATTGCATATTTACAATCTTCATGAAAAGAGCTTTCGTTCAAGTACCAACATGCCTATAGTCTAAAGTCAGTGGTTCTGGCACTGCCTGGCAAGTCACCACAGTATTGAATGAGTTAATAATTCCATCATCAGGACAACCGTAGCACTCATCATCTACTACTATTTATACCTTTATGTATGTATAAAAAAGTTCTATGTTTTATGGAAGACAATACAACCCATGTACAGTACTTAAAATTTGGAGCTGAGTCTCTGTCAGTTCTGGGAATTTTAATTCATTTTTATTACATTTCTTAGTGTTGATAATGTTATCATTTTATATTCAACATTCCATACTCTGAAAGTTCTGCACACACATATTTGCAATTTTTTTTTATTTAAATAAAACTGATAAAAACTTAGAGAACGGAAACATGGAGTATTACACTGTGCATGAAGTACCTATGTCCATAAATTATATACAATTGTGTATGATTTTTAAAAATGCAGAGCGACACTCTTTTTAATAGAAGTACAACACATGTATGTATTGTAAGACATCTGATATGCGGACGTATGAATACAGCATGGCAGGGGTCCAAACAAGAGTATGACTTGTGTACTAGTGACTGAGTACATACCTGTCATAGACTGTCTACAATAGACAGCCATGGCTTACTACCCTTCCCTGCCCCCACAGTTTGGTTACCACAGCAGGGTGCATTCACAGGGTAAGGGGTAGGGTAAAAGGACACTGAACCTCCATGCTTGGTTTGACACGAGCTTCTTATTTTCATTTTTTGCAATCATCAATATTGTAAGGATATTTTTGTTTTGCCAAGATAAAAAGTCTTGCCAAATGCTGAGCTAAAAGCATACGGCACAAAAAACGGTAGAAAAAAAGCAGGTTAACATTTCCATCACAGAGAAGTATTTGTCTCCAGATTCACAAGCTCCCAAAGAGTGGGTCCATAGGACACAAGTAGGCGGTCTTCATATATCTTCATATATCGTGGCTTCTAGGTTGCAATGTAGCACCAGCAGATACCAGACAAATCATACAGTAACTGAGTATGGGCCACTGCTAGACAGCTATCTACTGTATAAACACTCCCGGTGACTACTCTTCACTTTGTATAAACCATTTCTAGGGTCATTGAGTTATACTGCTTACCTAAGGAAACAGACTATACTATTTGGAATATGTCAAACAGCAAAGGTAAACAATCTTCTCACACAGGCCAGGAAAATGTGTTTCCAGCCCAGTTTTAGGTGCACCAGAGGCACATGACTGGGCGTCTTTGTTCAAACCTACCTTCCCAGCAGTAGACTGCCACAACTGATGGACTTCATCAACATCTTCATCTCACAACAAAATGCTACTCGCTGTGTCCTTGTATAACCCTCCGGCCACCTCCAACATGGTCGTCTTCTTCACCCTTGTCAAAGATACTTCATTTACCACAGGATTTGGATGGAATATTCCAGGAACCACACTGAGAGATTGATCTGTGGACCTCTTTCCACGCAATTTATCATACAGTTTGATTAGCACAGGGTTTCTTCCGTCTTGTGCGAGTGTTTGCATTCCCAGACAATATTTTTTTGTGCAGCTGCTGCCATACACAAGGTACATGTAAGGTAATAGGTCTGCTGGGCCTAGTTGTACGCACCTAACTGTATACATAGACACACATGACCTTCATGCCCCGACAACCACACAAAGAAAACCAGCCACTGCGATGCTTTGTACGGCTAACACACAGCACATCCATGAATGTAAGCCCCTCCATTGACGGGCCGGCCAAGGTACAACTGACACTTCTAATCTTTCATGCCAGACTCAACTTTCCCATCTTAACTTGGGCTGGAATTATGTGATAAAAAAAGGGTAGATTTAAGAGAGGCCCAGGGTTCCATGCCCTACCCCGCCCCCTGACTGCCTTTACTAATTAACTGAAAGATCTATTCTTTGCTCTTTCTTTGAAATCATTTATATTTCATTTTATTTTGGCTTCAAATGGCTCGCAATTGACTATTTGACAACTTTTTTTCATAAAAAATACCTGGTAGAGCCACCCACCCACACCTTACAAAAATAAATTACCACTTACCCCCCCCCCCTCCCCAACAGTATTCCTGGATTGCCCATATCAAGGAAGATTTCTGAGACTGTTGTTGAGACAGGTATTGTATGCCAATGGTTACAGATCAGATACTTATGTCCTTGTCAGACATTGGAATTGGCTTATTCTACATCCAAGACTAGCCTCAATTTTCAAAAGCATATCATGATCAATGCATTTTGAACAGGGCCATGTCAACAAACCCCATTAACTCTTGGACTGCCAAGTTGGGACAGAGTCACAGCTTTCCTTGGAGTGCTTTAGGGACATTGCATCCAAAGTGCAGTGAAGAAAGCTATTGACCTGGGCATGTGGCAAGGTCTCTGTACCAGTACACATGCTGGTACAACAGTACACATGCTGGTACAACAGTACATATGCTGGTACAACAGTACACATACTGGTACAATAGTACACATGCTGGTATAATAGTACACATGCTGGTACAACAGTACACATGCTGGTACAACAGTACACATGCTGGTACAATAGTACACATGCTGGTACAAGAGTACACATGCTGGTACAAGAGTACACATGCTGGTACAAGAGTACACATGCTGGTACAAGAGTACACATGCTGGTACAAGAGTACACATGCTGGTACAAGAGTACACATGCTGGTACAACAGTACACATGCTGGTACAACAGTACACATGCTGGTATAACAGTACACATACTGGTACAACAGTACACATGCTGGTACAACAGTACACATGCTGGTACAACAGTTCACATACTGGTACAATAGTACACATGCTGGTACAATAGTACACATGCTGGTACAAGAGTACACATGCTGGTACAAGAGTACACATGCTGGTACAAGAGTACACATGCTGGTACAAGAGTACACATGCTGGTACAAGAGTACACATGCTGGTACAAGAGTACACATGCTGGTACAAGAGTACACATGCTGGTATAACAGTACACATGCTGGTATAACAGTATACATGCTGGTACAATAGTACACATGCTGGTACAATACACATGCTGGTATAATAGTACACATGCTGGTACCACAATACACATGCTCGTGCAATAGTACACATGCTGGTATTTCAATGAAAGGTCATGAAAGTGTAAACAAAGCTTGGTGGTACAATGGCCATGAAAGTGTTAACAAAGCTTGGTGGTACAATGGCCATGAAAGTGTTAACAAAGCTTGGTGGTACAATGGCCATGAAAGTGTTAACAAAGCTTGGTGGTACAATGGCCATGAAAGAGTCTACAAAGCTTGGTGGTACAAAGGCCTGGACATTCTCAATGCAGGGGGCATTGCCTCTAAGCCCCTCTTTCATGCGGGACCACTAGCTTGAGAGACCATATTTCCCAGGTTCATGTGAGTGCTAAATTCTCCCTGCTATTAGCTCTATTGACAGACAGTCTATTCAAGATGAAATAGTGACATGATTTGGTGTCATTACATGATATGGCTGTGGCTGGGTTCTCTACTTGTGTGGGAAAATACTGTGTATGAACTGCTTGCCAGCAACTTGTTTGTTGATTCACTATTTTTTTTCTATCCATCAATATCCCTGACTACCAGTTTTCTTGGGTCATTTTCTTCACACCTTTCACTCTGGTTGTTAGGCATGACAGCCACTCAAAAATAATTATGAGTAAATTCCAAACACAGTTTGTATATCATGATTGCATACCCTTTGTGAAAACCTGAAATGTAAGTATGCAAGTTACCATAACATGACTTTTTAAAATAAAAGTCTTTTTACTTGATTGACTTAATTTACAGTTATTATCATGTTCATGTAGGCCTTTTTCTTTATTTGTCTGTTCATTGATATTAACTTCATTATATTTCATCATGCATGCATGCAATCTATGTTTTCACTACATTTCAGGAGTCCCCCGTACAATGATGATGGAATCATTTACCTGCCTGTGTACAGGTAATTCTTTCATGTTCACCCTTTTGTGGCCAGAATGAGGCTAAGTCAACAACTTTCCTCAGTGTGGGTTGAACACAACAAAATGCCACAACTTAACCCAAGGAAAGCTATTGTCTTTGGACACACCACAAAGATCAAGTCTTATCTACAATTTTCAGCAAAAATTGTTCCTATTAACTTGAAATTTAAGTAAAAATATTTTAATAAGCAGATGACCTTTGACATCTGGGTGCTTTTGGACGCCTTGAGCAGAAGGGTTGACACAAGTCATTCTCCTGGTCAAACACGTGTGATAATGAAAGCTATAATAAGCTATTAAACTGTCAGTTAAAACTAAGTCATTATCTATTATCACTACCTTTTATCCACCATTCCGGGTCAGGATTAAAAAAAAATCTATGAGAGGCACATTGATCACACAAGAGACTGTTATAAAACAACCCCAGTGCACTTTGCCTTGTACTAGGTAACATAGTCCTCTATTAATTGACTCATCAATGCACAAAGGTTTCAGGCATTCTCTGATGCATTGTCACGATCACCTTGAATGTTGAGAACGACACTGGATCAACATGGCTTAGAGTTCAATCACTGAGTGCATCAAGACAACACAGACCACACTAAGCTGTTCAACTAAGACGATCTTCAGCAGACTTAAGGCTTGCAGTTTATTCAATCTGAAAATAATGCATTCTCCTAATGAACACCCATGCTCTAGTAAGTACCCCCCACCTAGTACAGAACAGTGAAAAAAATCAAAATACAGCTAAAACGCTATAGTTAATCATTATTTAAGGAATTACATTTACATGTATAATATCAAAAATATAGGTGTAAGAAAGAAACTTATATGTTATTTTGAAACAAAGCCAGGCCTTCATCTGGAGGACTACATTGTGACAGAGGAGGACTACAGTATGATATATGGGGACTATATTGTGACAGAGGAGGACTACAGTATGATATATGGGGACTACATTGTGACAGAGGAGGACTACAGTATGATATATGGGGACTACATTGTGACAGAGGAGGACTACAGTGTGATAGACCTTTGTGTGCTTAGTCTCTTACTCCTTCATGTCTCATTCTATAGTGAAGTCATCTGTGTATCTCAATAGAGATTCCCAAGAATTATCCACACATGAAGTCTGGTATCTCTGAGTGCTATGGTGTAGGGAATATGGCCCACGCAAGCTTTTTCTATGATGGGGTAAAAGGTCAAGGGCACAGTGACCTATTTTTGATGCACAATTCACATTTGTCAGGAATATTTGTCCCTCAGTAGGGATTATTTGTCCCTCAGTTGGGATTATTTGTCCCTTAGTCAGGATTATTTGCCCCTTAGTAGGGATTATAGATTGTACCCTGTCCTCACTCCATCCTGTCAATATTTCCTTTGCAGTAACTCCCTAAACCTACCAAATTTAATTTGTGAACACTTCATCCCATAATCCCTACTGAGGGACCAATAATCCTGACTGAGGGACAAATAATCCTGACTGAAGGACAAATAATCCCGACTCAGGGACAAATAATCCCGACTGGGGGACAATAATCCCTACTGAGGGACAAATAATTGTATGACATTGTACTCTTATTCCATAAGACTATATAAAACAGATAATTTCCATTGCAAGATACCTGCATTAAAGACCACCTCCTTTTAAAGACCATACTTATGACAAAGGGTGCTCTTATAACACAAAGCTTATTCCTTCGATATCCCTCACCTATTTCCTTGCCATACCATGTATTACTTTGGCCAATCACTGTCGCACATTGATGTCATAACTACCTCCATTGAACCATTCTTTTTTAGGAATGGGGATTTGGTCGAGTGGATATGTGCGTTTCCCATTTCAGCTAGGCGACTGGTGCCAAAGGTTGCAGGTTCGAGTCCTGCTCATTCCGAACATGAAATATATCAAGACTGTACAGCCTAATCCTACAAAGCACACTCAAAATTATACTGCACATTATCCAAAACACCGGCAGCCATACTGGAAAAGCCAAATACACGATGAGTCTCCCCCCCCCAGAGGTCAATGGTCTCTGTAGTTGAAATATGGCCCAGACAAGACTTTTCTATGACTGGGTCAAGGGTCAAATAGCGAGGTGGCCTGATTTTGGTAATGCCACAGACAGACATCTTAAGAAGTTATGCACATACCACGTATTTTACAGTAGCTTGCACGGACAACACTGTGGACAAGTAAGGTGACATAGACTGACAGAGGGACAGATAGATAGAGATGGTACCCATAGCCCCTCCCCCCAGTGGGGTGGGGGGGGACCAATAAAGATGTCAACTGACAGAAATTAATTAGCTGACAGATGCAACAAGATCTTTCTCTTTATTACCAGCATAGATGTACCTTCCACAGAAAACAATGGTCCAGGTCAATAGCTTTCCTCCTTTTGTCCAAAGAACATCAAGGCTAGCTGTTGACCCAGTCTCTGACTTAGCACTCAAGCGGTTAAGGGAGTTAAAGGGTTAAAACAGTGCAAAATCATCACCAGTAACTGATACAGGTCCACAGCAACTTTGCAAAGCTCTGAGACAAGCAGGTTATAAGCTTGAAGGCAAGTGCCTTGAAATGGAATGGCCTGGATTTGAGGAGAAAAATGCTTTGGCAGACATTTCTAAAAACAGGAAGTTTAAGACAGCTGCCCTGTCAGCCCCATTCACAGGCAGCACATTCTAGGGGTGGCCTACTAAATACACACAATTACACACTGCAACGCTAGCCTTACATCCACACATGTGCCATTCCAAACCAGATTTTCTTCTCCTTTATCCTGGCTAAAGTGAACAAGGTTTGTGTTTAGACATCCCTGGAGTTCTTCCTCTACCTTTCTTGTCATAGTCTGGTGTGTACATATGGTTACCCAGCATGCATTGCCAACTGTACACAACATATCCATATCAAAGTGAACAGAGGCTCATAAAGCTATGAACTGATACAAAAGTAAGCAAACCTTACCTGCTGTACAAGAAATACTTTTGATGCTATTTTCTGATGGTTTTATTGATGTTCCAGACTTGTGCAATACAGTCTGTGTGTAGAATCTTGGATGCAGAAGATCTGTCTGAGACGGGAGTCAGGCCACATTGTGCTGATGTAACTGACACACAACACTGGGACAGGCGCTGAACTCCGTGAACTAAGGACCTGATCTGATCAGCCATAGCATTGTTAACTACAATCAGGACCAGCTAAACATCACATCACCATTTACGTAGACATTTTGGCACTACTTCCACTTGTAACAAAGTTCAACAAATCCCTGTTCAATAGAACAGCAGTTGTGAATGTAATCATTCTTCCAGCAACCATTACTACTTGATCCAGTTTGCCACCTCAGGGATCTAGATCACAAAGACGAAGATTCAAAAACTAACAATTTCAACAAAGTTGGATTGAAAATGAACTTGACAACAAGTAAAACTTGAACACTTGACTTTATTGGCACCCTGTGCTAGACATAACTGAAGTCAGTTCCAATTAAACTTGTATCTAAAGAGTAAGCCTGAGATCCTTCACAGATCATATGTGGAGAGAGAGAGAGAGAAAGAGAGAGAAAGAGAGAGAAAGAGAGAGAGAGAGAGAGAGAGAGACAGACACAGAGAGACAGAGAGAGAGAGAGACAGAGAGAGAGACAGAGACAGAGAGAGAGAGAGAGAGAGAGAGAGAGAGAGAGAGAGTCTGTCTGTGTCTGTGTCTGTCTCAGTTCATTATGGACAACATTTATCAAGTCCATAGTGCTATCATTTCAATGCTATTAGCCTTCAGGGTGAGACAACCTGCTTTGTGTGACCACTTTTGGAGCTGCATTGGGGCTGGTCTATGAGATAGACAGGACAACTATACCAACAAAATCACCTATTTATTATTGATGGAATCCCCAACAACTCGGTAATCCCTGTCAGTGCCATGGGATCAGCTGAGGCCACCCTTTATATACATAAACAATGTCCAGTCCTGCCAGTTTTTGATCAGTGCACACATACAAGTCCACATCAATGTATACATACACTTCGCGACCCAGGCTGCCCTCTTGATCAACATTATTATCAGCTCAAACACTCATGTACGTGAGAGTGACAAATATTTCATATTTTACCCACTGCCTTGCGGGACAAGTTCAAAATGTCAGTCGCAAATCACTTCAACATTAATTTTCAAAGTGCCTTGGGAACTAGCTGCGGCTGATCAAGTATTTTTCACCACTTATCATACAGGTGCATGTGACTCGATCACAAACTTCCACCAAAATACCAATACATGGTCTGTACAGACACTCAATTTTACAAATTTTGTGACCATGTTACAAACACAAATTTGATGTCAAGCACACATTAAAAACTCTTCGAATATTTTCTACATGTGATGGCAAATTTGTGAAAATAAATATTCTGGAAAAAGGTAAAAAATGTACATAATGTACTTGTGTAAAATTAAATGTCTGAAATTAAGTACCATGACTGTAAAAATGATGCTCTCTGGCCACAGGGAGCCAGCAAAATATTAAACTTTGTTTGCAAATTCTGGTTACACTCCGTTATTAACTTTGATTCCAGTCAGTCCTACCACTGTCACAAAGTACGGCTAAAAGTCATAACAGCAGATATATTGATCCTAATCTGTATACACACAGAGTAATCAGCAATCTACCTGGCTTAACACCTGCATTATTGGCTTATCATGTTGACATACATGTACCGTCATATCTACACTAGCACTGACACTGGCTATACATTACGACACCACTGTGGCATCAACTCTCAATATTTGCTTGAAGTAAAAGGAAAGTTGGTATTGTGTTACATTTGCCAGTCTGAGAGATTAACAAAGTAAAACCTGACAACTGTAAATGTGTACATCTTATACACCTATACAGTATACCAGTATACTTCTCCCTATACAATATACACACATAAATGAGAGAGAGAGAGAGAGAGAGAGAGAGAGAGAGAGAGAGAGAAAGAGAGAGAGAGAGAGAGAGAGAGAGAGAGAGAGAGAGAGAGAGAGAGAGAGAGAGTATCACAATTTACAAGTAAGGGTCAAAATATAAGGCTATCACTCTTCTCTTGTAGAGGGATGGTAGATGCACCTGTAATGTATGAATGTCCCTTAGAGAGGGGAGGGCAAGATAGCTGCAAGGGCAGGTTTGACTACATGTATAATATGTATGTACAACTTTGAGTAATGATAGTATGAATTGTGACAAAACCCTCATTAATTTGTCAAATCTACATGTTTAACATACATGTCCCATTGCTGAACTCCCAACAAAAAGTCATTGGTGTCAAATCCTATCCAAACAGCACATTTAATCACAACTGGAGGTTGAAGGTCACGAGGTCATGCCAGGGGACAGTCCAGGCAAAAAATTCCCCATGTAGCAACTGGCTGCTCACATGATGGGATTCTGTCCTGTGGGGATCTCCAGCTCTGCTTTTAATCCTACTCAGAATAATCAAGCTTCTGCCCATCACGTCATGAGTCATCATATCATATATAGAACACCCTTCCAATGATGGTACTAAAGTGATGAACTTAACCCTTTGACTGGGTTTACCTGAGGCTGGTTGCTGTGGGTAATGTGCATATGAGACGTGTCAAACTCAGCTTTCAAGGTTACGTGTCAAAACAGTGGCCACCTGACTTAGAGACAACACTGATCCCTGTCACCTCCCAGTCCTCAAGGATGGACTGGTATAACACATGGGTCCTCCTTAGTAACTCTGGCCACAACACAGCACAGTCTAATCTAGTCCTGAGAAAGAATAAAAAGAAAGCTTAAAAAATACATGAATTGCTACCTATGGATGAAATTTACAAGTTGTTGCCAGCACAGTCACACATAGTGCTGTTACATTTTGTAAGCTTCCATTTCTTTGCCCTCCAAAGAAATCGCAGGCACTGGAATGTGCCTGAGCAACAAGATTCTCTGATGCCACAGAGGAAAAGTAAAATGAAAGTCAGACATGTGTGAGCCACCTGGTGGCCACATTACAAACCACACACAGGGAGACAATCACCTACCCCCATTGGCATGTTTTTGCTTTCTGAGGAAGGAGACATGAAAGACTTGTATCTCCCAGGCAGAATATCTGACAAAGAGTGCAAGACTAAAATCCATATGCAGGAGAGCAGAATTCTAGTACATGTGTGAGGACCAGTCATATTTCAAAAACATAAAAATAAACACACAAAAAAATACCCAAATCCCTGGGGGACCTGTCTGATTGTCTGGCACAGGTGTGCCACGTGGAACAAGGTGGGTGGTTTATGAAAGAAGCAAAAATGGACTTTCTTTAGATGGACAGTTGTGATCTTTTCTTAACCTGCCACACGCTGAGTATATTTGTATTTATAAAGCCATGTACAGTTGTATGTTAATATTGCTCATACACTGACTGCAGACTCTCCACTTTCCTCTACTTTGTATGCAGTTTTGAATGGTAACTAATTATAAAAGCTAGAATGCAAGTGATTAACTGATGTGTGCCCCATCAGCCAATGCCCCTAACTGAATAACTAACTACCTTACTGCATCTCATAAATACAAAGGCCCAGTTTCCAAAGTTAAGAGCATATTGATTTGCCAGGACTGCATTCCAAATTCATTGTTTTTCCTTCAGAATGGTACATAAAGATTGTTTGGGGATTCCCAGAATGTATCAAAAGTTGGGACAAAAAGAAAAATCTAAATTTCACCTTGGCTTGAATGGGTTAAAATGTATGATATTGGGAAGATGTTGATCAGTCAGCGAGGGAGCACAAGGAGACATCAGGCTGCTGGCAGTGGTCAGCTAGTGGGCACCCCAGGCAGGGGCTGGCAGTGCAGGCAAGACCGTGCCCAGTGCTGCAACCCTCCCCCCCCCTCCCCACCTCACTGTTGCCAGCACAGACAGTGCTCAATCAGGATTCACAATAACTCTGCCACAACACACTCTCTCTGATGTAATTATTACATCTAGAAGAACCGGTTGATACTTTTATGTTTGCTTCTCTCTCTCTCTCTCTCTCTCTCTCTCTCTCTCTCTCTCTCTCTCTCTCTCTCTCTCTCTCTCTCTCTCTCTCTCTCTCTCTCTCTCTCTCTCTCTCTCTCTCTCTCTCTCTCTCTCTCTCTCTCTCTCTCTCTCTCTCTCTCTCTCTCTCTCTCTCTCTCTCTCTCTCTCTCTCCCCCCCCATGTCAAACTTAGAATTATGTCACAGCAACAAAAACACTGCATTACATTATGTGCCATTAAACCTTTGTTACGCCTGTCAGACACACCAGGTCCTCTGTGTACAGATGGTTCGCCCTATATGTTTTCCTGGTTTAACACATATTAACACACCACCGATGTATTTTGTTGTGTATTCAGCTGAAATGAACTGTAAACAGCAGATTCAACAACTTGTGCATAAAATGAGCTTTTACTCATGTAAAAATAAACCAAGCCTAAAGTCAACAGTTTTTGCATTTACTAGCAAGTCATGCTCCCACCACTACACTGGCAGCTGGGGTATCACTTCCCAGCAATACAAAAATGTCTGACCCCACACCCTACCAGCATGGGAATGAAAGGGTCAAACGGAACTCTTCCATGGAAGTTCAAACACATTAGGCACAGTATCCCATTTTATATATATTACCATTACATCCACTTGTCACCTCAAAAATGTTCTATAATATTCTAATGTCAATAAAACATTTAAAAAAAATCACATGATTTAGATTTACTGATTATGTGTCATGCTTTAATGCTCTTATTCTTTCTTTTTTTTCTCAATCAGTGGCGTGTGTGCATTGAGCTAACTTTCAGCTTGCAAATATCGGGGGGGGGGGATCTACAATTTTTGTTCATTTATTTCTGTCTTTTTGTTTATCAGTAGCATGTATTAAGCTAGCCTCTAATTTGACAATAAACTTGCAAACAACAGGGATGGATCTACAGACTCATAAGGGGGTTGCAGAAAGTAGGGGCTAGGGTTGCAAGATCCCCCCAAGGGTGGCTGGGTGAGGGGTGAGTCCCTGTGGGGATTCTTTGTATTCGCATGCCCCCTTGTCAAACTGTTCTGGCACCAGAAAGCCATATTTTCACTGCGTAGTCTTCTCTAAGTTTTTTTTATCAAACCTTTGCCCAATGAAGAAGAAAAGGCAAGAAAACCTTTCAGAGGTATGCATATTTACAGTTTAACATAAAAATGTCAAATAAATTTCAAGTTAAATGCAACTTGACATTTTGTTTGTCATTTTTTTTATAGGGGAGGACAATGGGGGCACATCCGGCCCTAATCAGCTCCTGAACATCCATCACCAATCTAAGCAGCGATATTCCCACAACACAATCAGCAGTAATGACAGCCCAGTTTCCTATGACAACAAATACCAACAAGGAAAATATGTTCTATACTCACACTAAGTGATAATTCCACCTGGGGAAGATGTCAAACTCAGTGGAGTATCTGGTATACATTAATATATCCATTGGCAACTACTTTAACCATCAACCTGTACACCAGCTTGACTAGTGTTTGTTAAATGCTGACCATCTTGTGAACTGCATACAGATATGCACGTATGCTGTAATGTTATAATTGATGAACTAAATGCTCACCTCTCAAACAAAGTTCATGTTAAAAGTCCGCTGGATGTGGGTCCAACAATGTGCAGTCAGCCAGGTTATGTCATGCCCAGCGATAACATCACGTTCACATGTACACAAAACATGCCGATGGGAAGACATGGCCGGTCCCCCTGGATCATGTCGTTACTTATTGCCTGCTGGCTGCGAACTTTAACGGCCAAATTTCAACCAATCAAGAGCATGTAATAGGCCACGGTAAAACACCAGGCAGGGATTGGGGCAATGCTGAGCCAGTACTTGGCTACTCTCTGATCTGCCCTGGAAGAAAGTCACACATCATTTCCTTTTTACAAAGAATTTACATATTTAGCCTTTCCTGTTTTTTTCTTCTTAAACCACATTAACATCTGCAAGTTTAACCATTGGTTCCGTGCATGAGAAACTAAAGAAGACTGAATTTCTGAAAGTATAGTCTGACATTATGGTGTAATCCAGATGCATTACAGCCACTAGGTGGCAGCACTCCATACCTGTTCATGTTCACACCTCTAACAATTCACTGGCATGGTTGCTTCTTCACATGAGCAAATCAAGTTGTAAATTTATTCAAATTCTGTAAGTCAAAAAGTCCTGAATTCAGATTTTTTTCTACTCTGAATTATTGTGGATAATATAAATTTTTGTGTTGCAAGATCTGTTGTAAACACTGCAATTTGATCCATTTGTACCAAATGTCACAAGGTACACCAAAAAAGTGTGACAGTTGGATATATTGGATAAGACATAGAAACTGATACACTTCATACACACACAAAAAGTTTGGGCAAACTGTTGGCATGCCAGCATGCCTCTCAATTAATTGACATGAACTGAAAGCTGATATGAACCCACTGCACTATGCCCAAATGTGAAATCCATATGGTTGGGGGGGGGGGGTGTTCCTGTACAGAAAAAAATGTTCCCATATAATCAGACACACTCTTTCCTAACTTTCAAGGAAAGAATTGTATCTCTATGTAAATGTACCTTCTGTCTTTAATCGTCATCTATCTGCTAGAGTGCTACCAGTGTCAGCCCAAATTAAAGTTAACATGATACCAGGCATTACAGACGCAATTATCTAGTACAAATGAATGACTTCAAAACAATAACAGGTGTTGTGAAAGACTGAGTAATCCCCCCCCCCCATGGTTTTCATATACACCAGTCCTTTGACCTTGAAAATGATGTCAAGGTCACCCAAATGTTATCAGGTCAAGCAATAGCATCATGTTACAATTCTGGTGAATCTGAGTTTGATGTGACCTATGAATCACGAGATATTGTGCTCACAAGTATTGTCATATGGATGGACAGTCACAAAAGGTGAAAAAAGCACATCACTCCAACAAAGTTGGGGGGGGGGGGGGAGAGGAAGCTAGATATAAAGACCCAATTTTTTAACCTCCTTTCTTAAGAATGCACCAAAGTGACCCCCAAAATAGGAGCAGTAGTTTTATGGTAAATCTGCAAAAATAATTGAACCAAGCTACTAAATTTAGCTTTGAGGGGAAGGATAGATGGGGAACACAGCTGCTGGCTAGTCCCATATGCTTAAAATCAGTCTAGCTCTCCTTAACACACATCAGTCTGATCACAGAAAACTTACTCAGATTTCTAAACATGTCCAGAAATCATGGAACCTATTCCAAGTTGAACACATTTTGCTTATTTTGTTGTCACTTTACCAGCAAAACACTTTTATCCTGATTACTCTGTTCCCATTAGACACAAGTAAAACAGAAATCTTTTGGATCCATTAAAATGTCATCCAGTTTCTATGGTGACAATCACCAGCCAATAAAACTATATAAATGAACCAGACATTGCTGATGAACAGATTAAACATTTTACCTTTTCATTTGTAAGCAAATGAACAAAGCAAGCAGCTGATATTCCATCAAAACTTTGGAACAAGAACTATGTATTATTCCTGTGGAACCCTCAATATTTAATTCCTGTAGAACCCTCAATATTTAATTCCTGTGGCACCCTCAATATTTAATTCCTGTAGAACCCTCAATATTTAATTCCTGTGGCATCCCCAATATCTAATTCCTGTAGAATCCTCAATATTTAATTCTGGTAAAACCCTCAATATTTAATTCCTGTAGAACCCTCAATATTTAATTTCTGTAGAACCCTCAATATTTAATTCCTGTGGCACCCTCAATATTTAATTCCAGTGGAAACCTCAAATATTTAATCCCTGCGAAACCCTCAATACTTCATTTCTGTAGAACCCTCAATATTTAATTCCCTTGGAAGCCTGATACACATATCACAGACAAACAATTAAACTTTTGAGACATATATAAGGATCAGAATCTGACTGAATACTGGATTTGAACTGTTCACCAGATGTTGACAGTAACCAAGTGGCCCCGAAGAGGAGAACAAATAAACACAGAGAAACAGAACAAACATCAAAATAATATCCTTTGGTAACTTTAATATGAAAATCTTACAGTTAAGAATTGAAAGAAGTGGGAATGCAAAAAGTGGGAATGCAAAAAGTTGGAATGACGAAATTTTTGAGGCTGTTCATAAATGTATTAAGATTTCTTGAAGGCTTAAAATATGATTGTGTGCTAGACTTTGGTCAGGTTTATTCTGCCCACACACCATTCTATTCTTTCATGTTACTTCCTAATTGTGATACTGTTAGTTATCTATCTGTGTGGTGGTGTTTCAAAATCTCCATGCTGTCTCGTGTATATGTACGGTACAAGAGGCCTTCAGATAGGCTGGTAAGCCTGTCAGTTAATTGTTTTTAAGATAAAATACATATAATTAATAATGATGATGATGATGATGATGACGATGATGATGATGATGATAAAAGCTATAATTAAATGCCCATACCCTCCCCCCCCCCAACCTTATTTTCTTCAAAGTACAATCAACTAATGTAAATCAACTTTGTTCACAGTGTTCATTACAGGCTTGAATTCTGTACAAGTTGATAATGTCCGCGGGTACGTGATGCAGTAATGTTGGCCCAGGTACATCACGTCCTGGCTCCTGGTTCCTGACTCACACAATTCCACGAGCTCCCAATGTTTGCCAAGTCGGGAGATATACAAAGCATATGCTGCAGCTGAGGTATTCATGTCACATAGGTGCTGATGATTTACCAGTGAGGGTATAACCTGCCCCTAGCCCCCTATTACCCCCACAGTCAGTTCACCCCACAATCTGCCCTCCTGCACCTGCTTTGTTTTGCAGCTTAGGGATGAGGGGCCTTAATGGACTGCAGAAGATTCTTAACTGTTTTAGTGCCAAGTGCCACTAAAGTCTATCTACTGAAGTCAAACTAGTCTGAATTATAATAAGGATCCCAGATTTGTATTCCTCTTAAAAAGATGTTTCATTCAAGTGCCAGTATGCCTATAGTTTTAGAGAGAATATCTCAGGTCAACAGCTTTTCTCTGTATGCATTGGGTGCATTGCGCCAAATGTGAACCGAGAAAAGCTGTTGATTCAGTTCAAAATTTGGCACTGAAAGGGTTAATTTTGCAGCACACAACCCACCGGACAAAAAACGGAGTGCTATAATCGGGCAGCAGTGGCAATGTCAGGCTAATTTGACAAATTATAGACATTTAACTTGCAACAAAAAAGATTGTATTAGTTGGCAAAATGTCCTAAATCAGATGGTGAATGACAAACAAGAGTGGTTAACGTTATTTCCATTAGAGGTAAAATAAAGTGACCCTTTGTGCTGGGTACATTTGTTTTTGTTTTCATAGGAGTTGCTTGCACCAGCTTGGACAAGGCCGACCTGGTATGGTCTATCAACACAGCTTTGGGCATCATTAGTCAACTCTAATTTACATATAGATAGCTTTTATGTTTCCAAGAACTTAATAACATGACGAAATGAATACCATTAAAATTTGACTATAACCTAATTAAAATACATTTAAATTTATGGCAGTGATGCTTATTATCCTACATGTAACATTATTTGCAAAATTCATAAAAGATTTTGAAAACATTCAAGACCCAGTGATTACTATTTTTATGAAAACATAGGTATTGCCCTTTTCACACCAAGAATGAGACTTTAGCCCTTTCTGTAGGTCATACTGGTTGTTTTCATTCGATGTTCCGATGTTCTGCTATCCAGAAAAAAATTTTTAAGACACAACTACAAGTCAATTAACTCTAACAAATTCTAACTTGACAGCTTCCCATCAATCTGCGAAAAGTAGCGGGGAAGAGTTCCCTTGGAATACTACATTCTGTGATTGGGAAGCAAAGGGTCATGCAAATCAAGCCTTTTGCCCCTTTTAAGGAGAACTAAGAGCCTCGATCAGATCACCCTGCAGATCTGGGTTCCTGGCAAACTTTGCCCAAAGTTTGCTCATTGATATCTTCACTTTGTGTGAAGCAATCATTTCAATTTAAGATCACATTTCTTTTTCTCACTGGTTTTAATGAGATCCTGTTGGGTTCTGTTCCAAAACCTCTAAAATCAGATATATTTTTACCTCTGTTTTTTACAGCATGCATCTTAGCTCCCTCTGTAAATTTCATTGTCTCATGGGCAACAGAAATGGAAGTGACAGATACTGACAACTTGATACCCTGGCCCACAAACGCAAAATGAGCGGAGAAAAGCAATGGATGGCATGTGTTAGACATGAGGCTTACCTCCTGAGCCATCACTAAGAAATATTGATGAATGGTTCCACTTGTACTGCTATTAATCATTACTTCTCAGCACAAAAAACTCCTTTGAGATTTACACTTTTCCAGGATTAATGACATGAAAAGATGTCCCTTGGTGAAATGTGTTTGAGATGAGAGGATAAGACAGCTGTGGACACTGCAGACGCTGTAGAGGCTATATAGAGGCTGGCTTGTCCTGTCACCTGCCTTTATACCTGGGTCAGTCTGTTCCTCATTACCCCCATTGACATGATGGGGCCATGACTTGGCCCAGCTCCCGTCATGTAGTCCACCATATTATTGCCTGGGATTACATTATGTCTAATTCCTCAGTACATTGCAGTCTGGTCTTTCTCTTGCCAGACTATCCTCAATGTTAACTTTCTTTCTGAAAAGGCAATACCGTATTCATCTTAATAAGTGCACAGTGCCCTCTGAAAAAATTTCATCCACAAAAGCTGATAAAAATGTAGATTCTATGTGTAATAACAAATTCTACCACTTGCTTGAAAACTATGGGATATTTTGGGGGTCCTTTCTTTGAAAAAAATGGGGGTGCACTTATTAGGGAGTGTGTGCTTATTAAGATGAACACGGTAATTTCTAGGGTGACAATGTGATATGTATGTTTACCACATTAGTTTTCTTTATAACATACAAAACCCCTTAAAATCCGATCCCCCCTCCCTCCCCCTTTGCTTTATCTGTACTTGGGGTGTGTTTTCAACAGAGCACTCCCTGCATATCCCTGTGAATTCCTGATGTACACTGACCAAGTGCAAGGAGACCTCCCTGAGCCGTCCCACCTGGATACACAGGTAACAAGAAGCAGCTGTTGCTGGTGTTCAACAGCTGACAGGAGGTGTCTCTACCGCTTACTGTCCATTTGCATTGGCTCTACTTCTGTATGGAGGAAATTCCTTGTTTCTCTCCGTGTGTGTGTGTGGGGGGGGGGGGGGAGTTCTTGTTTAGTTTTTGGGCCACAGAGATGTTATCCAAAAGCTGGTAAGGCCTTTGGTGTGCTATGCCAATACAATACTGCTATAACCAGAAATTGGTGCATACTTTTCAAATGTCTACCAACCAAATTTGAGAGGGATAATCCTAAGGAGAGTAACCACACATTTGACTCTGCATATAATGATGAAAACAAAGGGAACACTGTCAATGCCAATGACATATCAACAGGGAACATAAAGTGATGACAGCACCATCTAGGGCTATTTCCTGGAACTACGAAGGAACCGTTGCTGTTTTACAGAGCGTAGTTGCCTTGATCTGGCATGTATAAGCCATTCAACGCACTTACGTGCCACGCCATCGAACAAACTTGAAATTGCTATTTGCAGAGACAGAAAAACCTAATTACAGTTGATTTCTACTGGCAGAGTTGTATGAATCCATCCACCCAGTTCCAGAGGCAAGCAGGACGCACAGAACAAAATTTGGTTATTTGGGGTCATTGGCTGCTGCCCTGGGCTCTGACTAATTGCAAACAGCTTATTCTCTGCAGAACTCTCTTGGCTTTTTACAAGTATTTCTGCAGATTTCCTTGCTGATATGTTGGCCTGTGTTGGTAAGTTCCATGTCTCTGTCTCCAGCCTGTGCTGTGGCTATTACACCACATGATGATTTACCTGCTGAACACACCTTCAGTCACCTCCACGCACCCCCCTCCCCCACAAAGAAAAAAAAAAAAAGAAAATGAAAAAGGTACTTTCAAAAACTTTGCATAGATTATGTAGTAATTTCAATGACACATCATGTAAACAGTTCACGATTTGTTACTCACCTGAAGTATATCTTTAGATTTTCCTCCTGTAAACGGCAGGTCATGTCATACTTTACTGTCCACTCACAATGTCTCTACTGTCCACTCACAATATCTCGACTGTCCATGCTTTTTCGCTTCTGCACTGACTTTTCTGAGGAAAATGTTTTTCAAGCCTTCTGTGGGGACATCTTCCTTTCCATTGAACAAAGCACCAAATGCCAAGTGTCTGTATTTGTATGCTATAACATGCTGATACAGTAAGCCTGATTATTCTGAACGACTTGCGCCACAAACAAGACAAAACACCAGGGGCATGTTTGGACAATGTAAACACATCCAAACAAAATGTGTCCCACTTGCTACCAACTAAAGTTCTGTCTTCCTGATAAATGTAATGCAATACATCTGTTGGTAAGTCCCACTTTACAGATTGGAATGAATTGCCTGACACAGAGCGAGCATTTGAAGATGTCAACCATGTTTATGTAACCAGGCATACATTAATAGTGAACTGTTTATTCAGCATGCAGGTGCATTGGAGGTAGGGATTAGGAATGCAAATGACATGTGTCCACTACAATTCAAGTGGTCAGTAACGACTCGTATGACAATCAGTGAGGCAGGCAAGATTAGCTCATTAATCCCTGGCTAGGACAAAGGTGTCAGGTTTGACAGACTGACCACTGGCCAGGTGTCAGTAGACTGACCAATAGGGGCCTGAGTGGCTTGTCTTGTCACACTCCACATCAGCTGTGGCTGAGGAAACAAACAGCATGCAGACACTCTGTCCATATAGATTGTGTTGTTCATGTGCCTGGTTTGATTTGTATCTACCTGTGTCAGGCATTGTACTCACAATAGGAAGTATTAGATAACTAGGTGTGTTCTTTCAATATAGATTATACTGATCCCAAACTTTCCGTTATAGTAACACATTACCTATCTGATATATAGGTACAAAATATTTGCAAAATGACAATAACATTGACTATAAAAGGCACCTATCACAGGAATTTGTGTAGCCTTTTATAAAAGATCTTTAACAGGTTATTCTCAAAAGCCATGCAGTTTCTAACAATTTGACCCTTTTTTTTCCCATCTCCACAAAGTTACCCTCAGTCTTAGACCACCTTTATCATGTAACCACTTTTGGCATGTGTAGGGCATGGGGTTAAAGTAGTTACCACACACTTGATTTTACCAAAGAGACTCAGCAGTTTATATGCATTAACCTTAGCATTTTTATTTTATCCTTTAGTTTTATCTTTTTTCTTAGAATTATTTCATTGTAATCAAGTCTTTGGCAACTTGGATCACATAAAGTACCAAAAAATTAATATGGCTAAAATTAACCCATTCCTGGTCAGACTGTAGGATTAGCTGTGATGGCACGTCAGGAGTTAACAGCTTTCCTTGGCAAGGGTTGGCCACTTTTGTACTCAATCCATGCCAAGAAAAGCTGTTGACTCAAAGTGTCGCACCACAAATCTCAGCAAAAATGTTTTCAAGAAACGAGAAATTTAATCAAAAATGTTAAGGCAAACAACAATTTACACGTAAGTGCCTTTTTGGGGGGGGGGATTGGAGAGGCAAAGGGTTAAAATCAGCGTCAATGTCAGAGGGCAGTTTGATATTACTGCCAAGAAATGAGTGGCTGCTAGAGGTCGCTGGTCTGTGTTTCTTCTCCTGTCTCACCAGCCAAGACCCAACTGTTACACTGCATGACATATACATGCTCTGTCTGCCCCTCTAGCAGCTGAAGCATGTCTTGGAGGTCAACGTAGAGTACCTGATTTCACAACAGCCATGTTGGTACTGGAAAGAAGGCCATTTTGATGAGTATAAATTTATACATGTCCACATCTGATGCAAGGAAATAGTGAGATTGTTTGCTCCCATGTGGTAACCTTTCAGCAGTGGTACCTGCTTTAAAGACCACCTGTCATGAGAGACCACATTAGTTTTAAGACTATCTTTTCAAAAGATTGGACCCTAATTTCTTTGTTGATTTACCTGCAATCAAAGATCACCTGTAATATATGACCACTTTTGTCTGTCACTAAGCATGGTCTAAAATAACAGGCACCACTGTATTTGAAAAAAGGTATAGAAGTCAAAGGATTTGTACTGGAGAGATGAGATGAGATTGTTAAAAAAATGAAAAAAAATGCTAATTGTAAAAGCCAAAACGCCACAAGATGGAGACTCGCACCAAAAGGGAAGACTTGACAGGTCTAAGTTACCAACTGGGTAGATGTCAAACTGTATCATGGAGAAAGGAATAGGTGTTCCACAGATACACTGGAGTATGGAACAGATGTTGCATAGATACTCTGGAGTATGCCATAGGTGTGTTACAGATACACTGGAGTATGGAATAGGTGTTGCACAGATACACTGGAGTATGGAATAGGTGTTGCACAGATACACTGGAGTATGGAATAGGTGTTGCATAGATACTGTGGTCCCTGTTTAAGCTAGAATGGTGATGCTTAATGTATGGCATTGGATGCAGTTTGAGGAATGTACATGTACTTGCCTTGTGGCAAGGGGATTATCCATGCTGCTTTCATTACATGTATGTGTATATATGTATTTGTACGCATAACACCCCTGCATTCCTCCAACACTTCGCCCTTCATTCAACTACAATTAAGCGTCTGTGGCTAAACCTCATAGCAAGACATTTAATCTGGGAACTACTCAATAAAATCAAGAGTTGCAATTTGCCTGTCCGGAGAGATTTTCAATGATTGTCACCTGGACTGGTCTAGTTATGTCACTTGTGACACGGTAGGCATCAAAGTTAAGGTAGTTCATACCAGGTGAGGACCCTAATGGCTGCCTCAGTGCTGTGAGGTGTGGACATTCAGTAGACCCATCAATGGACGGGAGGGCTCACCGTGACTGCCATTGTGTGTGGTCTAAGGAGAAATACCTTTCTCTCACAAAAACTGCCCAGGGGAACCTAAACGACAGAGGATAATTGAAATACACACTGGACACTCAGACACAAATTACACCTATTTCCTTGTTTTCCCTCTAGGGGTAGTCCATCCATCCAATTTCCTTGTGGTTTCCCTAAGTAGGTGGCTTTGACCATGATGTACGTGAGAAATAGAACATGAGGGAAGCAGAGAGACTCGGGGACACAAATGTTCACAAATCTTAAGCTTTAATTGACAGGTCAGCACTTGTCAAAATCGATCTCCAGACAACCAGTCTTGTGACACAGTCACAGATGTACAAAATGAGTCAGTAATTCCACAAGATCACAGGGCTACACTACAAATATGACAGTCCCACACCTGGCTTCAAAAAAAAGTTGTGCACAGAGAAGAGAGGACGAGACACCGACAAGAGACAGGACAAACCTCATTATCTTTTTGCTAGTTGTTGGTCAATGGTCAAACTCATCTGAAGGCAATTTTGGCTAAAATTGTAAAGAATCACGCAACAGCTGGGATTTTTACTAAGTACCCCCTAATATCTGATGAAAGGCTCATTCTTTTCCTGTACCTGGTCAATAAACACTGAACTGGAGCGATATTGACCTTCTCATGGGGCTGCAGTCCAGAGAACAAGTGCTGTCTCTGTACCTGAACAGACCACAGGCGTAGACAATGGGTCACTGACCTTTTTTTTCCTGCAAAGAGACAGAAAATTGGAGTTGACATTAAGGCTGGAATTAGCTCCATCCTAACAAGTGACCAGCATGAAGGATGAGAGATGCCACCTTTGTTGTCACCCCTACAATGATACCCTCAGAGGGGCGGACTCAAACTCTAATGGACTGCTATGTCAGCAGTACCTATGACTCTCTCCAGACACCTGTCTCATCACCACACTGACACGTACAACAACTATAACCATCATATCTGAACCTCACATCCTTTACACTGGCTAAATGTCCAATGTCATCTCCTACAATACTTTTTTAAGGGTCTGCCCCATGGGGGGGGGACCCTTAAAAGAAAACCCTTATTGGCAAGGGTAAACTGGACCAGGTTTTGCATGTTATCTACCACCTTGCAATTTTACAATTAATTTTCAAAATAAATTTCCAGTGGACTTTGTGCAATGTTCAAAGGTCAGATGAACATTTCATTTCTAAAAATCTTGTGCAGAATATAATACATAAGTACCATACCCCACTGCGATCCTCAAATTTTGGGTTGTCAAATGTAATTCTGGTACAGAGTATTTCTGACTTGTGACCTTCACCTTTGACCTCATCATAGTTGACCCCTGTTGTGACAACAACATTTGATGACCCATGGTAGATGTTTTGATACAGCCCCCATCCTACGTCCTCCCCAAACACCATGACCTTTAACTCACCAAGTATTTGTGACACCTGAAAATGATAGTTTCCAACATTACTTGGCCACATTCCACCATCTCTACAAGCGAGGCGTTTCCAGGTTTAGCATGACATGATAAGTGCCTTCCCTTTTTTCATCACTGCATCTGACAAAACATAAATGCAGGCATGTCATACCTTACACAGACAAGGATGCAGTTTGCACTGATAATTGGCTGGATATCGTATCCGATATCCCACCCACATTTACCCATGATGCCACTCTCTCCACCCAAAATATTCCTCAACCTGCTGTTCAACTTGTCATTAAAACCAGACCTCCCTCAGGCCCCTTATGTCTTCAAGGATTACTCTCTTACACTCACTTCTAAAGAAAAAAATCTGATTCAGTTAATAAAACTTTACTATTACCTTGCTGTACCCTATTATCCCTTTTAAAAACCCCTGTCCCTTCAGTGCCCCTCTCATTTTTCTGACTCACAACATGCAGAAATAATGTAAAGTACCCTAAACTGTAAGCATTAATCAAGTGAAATAATGCTATAATATATAAAGCACAAATATGAATTTTAGTCGTACACTATGGGAAGTCCTTGAGAACTCTGCATGGTAAATACGAATTATACAGAAATTAATGGAACTACCATCAATATAACCTAAACACTGGGATATCTTTCACAGGTCCTCTGGTTCTGGTTTTCATATAATTTTTACATGCAGTAAAATGTTTTACACATGACTTGTGCCTGAGATAAATAAGGATAAACATCCTTGGTCAAGAACTTTCTTTTATCCCCCAAAAGTTGTTGACTTGTCTTATTTTGAAGGATAGTGTCACATAATGGTCTAGTCTGTCAGTTAAATTTTCAGTTTGTTTAAAGTCTTGGTCTTGTGTATCTGTGTGTGTCTTCTATTTATTTTAAGTGCAAATGAAATACAAAAATATTTACATTGCTTCCCCCCACCCGAGCCCACCCCTCTACATGAGTCACAATCAAAAGTCTGTCTGCCTGGATAGAAGGCCCTTGTTCAACACAGAAAATTCATTGTTTCCCTCAAGATAGGCCACTTTCTTATGAAGCAGCCGCTTTCTTTACCAATATCTAGCCTTATATGGGCATGCAGTTATGCGATCACACATTGCATTGTGGCTTTACAAACACATCCACTTCCTCTTAAAAGGAAACCCATCTGTCCTGTGAAATATTTATCACTCAGGCAGGCAGGCTATCACTATGGTTTATGTACCTCATTGTGCAGTCCTCATTTTTTCACACTTAAGTACTTCAGGATATATGCATCTACATCTTAAGGACTGAACACAGGAAAAATAGAGGTTCCTGATTTTGCAAGACAGATCAAATTCATGTCTCCAAGTGGAACATTTTGCTTCTGAACAGGAGAACTGATTATATCATTGCATGGAAATCAAATTCAAGTAAACGACCCTGTGACCTTGAGAATTAGGACAAGTGGATGCAGATACAGTCCCAACTTAGGTCTCCAATGCCCCTATAATTTTACCAAATTCGAATTTCTGTAAAGTCCTTGATCAAGGTAACCCACATAAAATCCCAATTAGGTCTCACCCAAATACATAATCCTACCAAACTTCACCAAATCTTGTTCAGTTATTCAGTTATTATCACATGAATAGCAATTCCACTTAAGTGACAAAATTCAAATAAGTAATTCTGTGGCTGTGAATTTAGGTCATGGTGACCCAGTTACAATCCTAATTTAGGTCTCTCCTAGACACATTATCCTATCAAATTTCACATTGTGTATCACTCTTCAACAGCTAGTGCACAGACTGAACTCATATAAGTGGCAAAATTCAAATAAGTTGTGACCCTGTAACTTTGAAGATTATGTCAAGGTGACCCAGATAGAATCCCAAACCAGGTTTCACTCTGCCACCTAATCCTTACAAATTTTACTTGGAAACCAATTTCACAAAAGTGACCCGGCAACCCAGAGACTTAAATCAAGGTGACCCAGATACAATCCCAACCTACATCTCACCTAGATGCATAATTCTACCAATTTTCATCAAATTTCACATAAGTGATTGTGTGACCTAGAAAATTAGGCCTAGGTGACCCAAATACAACCCCAAAACTAGATACATATTCCTAACAAGTTTCATGAGGTTCTTCAAGATTTATTGCCCGCCAATGAAAAGACAAAGAAGAAGGAGAAGAAGCAGGACAAATGGGTAAGAAAACAAAATGTCTTCAGGTGCCACAGGGGCAGGACAAATGGGTAAGAAAAAAAAATGTCTTCAGGTGCCACAGGGAGCCAAATTTGCAATGTCCACAAAACCATCGGAAACAAACACAAACAAACAAACCATCTGTAGGTGCTTGCTTTCAGGTGATAAATAGTAGCTGCCGGCAGTTCTCTGGCACTGGATATATTGCCTTTACCTTATGCTACATCCTTTGAAGTTCCCTTAAGAGCTTTATTCTTACCCATGTATATTTTTGGATGCTATCCAAGCGCGCCTTGCCGAGTCACCCGCCATTACACCTGGTCTTACCCCTACATCAAAGGATACAAAGTTTTACACATGCATGCCTGGGGGTTTGGTTTGAGAAAAGTACGAAATATGTTGTTATAACCCCGGATATTGGAATCATTAAAGTACACAACATCGATGATACATGTACAATTTGACACTAGCATTTGACATACAGTCATTGGACTCACTCATATACAATGCCACTTTGATGTTAGCCAAAAACACCCCAAGACATGCATATGATTGGCCGTTCACAGAGATAAGTTCATTTTTCAAAGCATAATATCTTATTAAAGTGAGACAAAAAACACCATGATCTACATATGACCATGACCATTAACTGTAAATCACCCTACTTTCATGCACATGAATTTTTGCATTTTTTATGAAACAACAAATCAGCCTTGTCTTCAATTTGAGGGTTTTCTTCAGTCTGAATACTTGGTCAATAACCTCTCTGAAATGTTTGCAGTAATTTAAATTTGTGGATCTAATAACACCACCAAATTCGAAACACTATGAAAACAAAGCAATTTACAGAAACAAGATAAGTTTATTTTCCAAGCATAATGTCTTATTGATTGAGACAAAAACACAATGAGACTTGCATAGCACCTTTAGGTCTCGCTCAGGTAAATTAATTTCAATAGTGTAATGTTTTATTGATACTTAAACAGATATGATGGGATGATAACCAGTGAATGAAAATTGAGGCTTACATGAAAGATTTCAGCTTATTATCTTGCTACAAGAACGCTTTTCCATGTTGATTCACATTGCATCTCCTGTCTTTGATGCCAGTACAAAATGAGATTTGCATAAGGAATTTTTATGCTGTTCAGAATGAGATTTGCATATGGGATTTTGATGCCAGTCCAAAATGAGATTTGTATATGGGATTTTGATGCCGAACCAAAATGAGATTTGTATATGAGATTTTGATGCCAGTCCAGAATAAGATTTGTATATGGGATTTCGATGTCAGTTTAAAATGAGACTTGCAAATGGGATTTTGATGCCAGTGCAACATGAGATTTGCATATGGGATTTTGATGCCAGTTCTAAATGAGATTTATATATGGGATTTTGATGCTAGTCAAGAATGAGATTTATATCTGGAATTTTGATACAAGTAAAACACATCCAATACACTGAGTGTCTACAAGAGACAGCTAAATTTAAGACAAAGTCTGCTCAATAAATTTACGGTTATTCAATATGGCAATGTCTGCTCAGTAGATATATGCATCTTCAACAGTACTAAGTCTGCTCAGTAAATACATGCATCTTCAACAGTACAAAGTCTGCTCAGTAGATATATGCATCTTCAACAGTACAAAGTCTGCTCAGTAGATATATGCATCTTCAACAGTACTAAGTCTGCTCAGTAGATACATGCATCTTCAACAGTACAAAGTCTGCTCAGTAGATATATGCATCTTCAACAGTACAAAGTATGCTCAGTAGATATATGCATCTTCAACAGTACTAAGTCTGCTCAGTAAATACATGCATCTTCAACAGTACGAAGTCTGCTCAGTAAATATATGCAGCTTCAATAGTATTAAGTTTGCTCAGTAACTCGCATATGGCAAGATCAGCTCATTACAATGGAAACTTAAGTCAATTCATAAATTTGAATCTTATGCTAAACTGACCTCAGTAAGTTTTAATCTTGTGGACACTGCATCCAGGCCCTTTAGATAACAATACACATGCAGACCCTTCAGATGACAAAACAAATCCAGGCCCTTTAGATGACAATACACATCCAGGCCCTTTAAATGACAATACACATCCAGGCACTTTACTTGACAATACACATCCAGGCACTTTGCTTGACAATACATCCACGCTTTTGGTTGATTTGAGGAGGAACAGGTTAAGTGCTTTAGGGCTACACTGGGGCCAAGTCAGCTCCTCAGTAAAAACACAAACAAGTGGCACAAGTCAGACGAAGCCATTACGCCCCAGGGTCATTTAACAAGCAATTTTCCAAACTCCATTCACAGAAAATGGTTCTAAGTCAAAGCAGAACCTTTTTAAAAATTGACAATAAAGTGCATAAGATGGGCTTTGAGTGCTGTGTAATCTGTTTGGCACAGAAAATAAAATAATGATCACAGCTAGAAGCTATTACTGGGCAATCTCTGACCAACCAGAGCAGACAGCTTTTAGTGAGACAGATTAACATACATCAGACAACTTGAAACTGCCATCAAGTTAACTGTGAACAAGACTTTTGTAAGCCTCCAGACTCTGTGCTTTCTGTGTGAAGTAACTGCAATCTCTGACATCCTTAACTCTTTACCTCCTGAACTGAGTCAGATCAACAGCCCTAGACTGGGCTTGTCATCTTAATAGGTCTTATTGACAATTCTCATTCAAACTGGGTTTTATTTCCATTGTTGTTGAAATTAGCCAAAAACATTGAAGCATATGTCATTGGTCCACCAGCTGATTTGAGGTGGAAAGGGTAAATTGTTGACTTGTAGACTCAGTGAACGGTACCAGCTGACCCTCTGGTGACCGGAGGCTCAGAGTCATCAGAAAACAGCTGTTGACCTAACAGCCTTCATTACTCTTAATTAAAAAAAGTTCTTATTCTTACATCACTAGATCATTTCTGATAATTTAAAATGGGTAAAGTTGCATTCCAATCCATGGGGACTAAGATGCTAAGGGTTACATCTCTAGTGCACTGGTTAGAGTCTGCTGGAGACCATGATGTCTACTTTGTTTGACATGTTTTCTCCTCTAAATGCATGGTGACCTTTCATGGCATCAGTGGCCCTAATGCTGGCTGTTACCTCCCATTCTCTGTGATAGGCTTCTCAGACGGTCTGGAGCTAACTTCAGGGTTCTGAGATATTGTCTATGCAATTAACTCAGACATTCTGAATCAAGCATCTTCCCAGTACTCTCTGCATCCCCTTTTTATCTTTTACAGGCAGGGACCATGTCTTGAAACTTTGGCGTCAAGCAAATCAATTTTGACCGTAATCCTCCTGAGATGGTCCCCTTTCTGGCTCTTAGTTGCAAGAGGCTGACTTTGTGAAACCGCGATGTAGTTTCATTTACATGTAAAGTGATGTGGATAACTGTTGATCAAACTTAAAAGAAAAAAGACATGATCTCGGCTGTGAAGTGTGACTCACTTTTGACCAGTGGGGATGACAACACAGACTTTTCTCCCAGTGGAAGGGTAGGAAGTGACCTGCTGTTAGCCAGGTATGACACAGACATATGGCAGACAGATACCTCAATGCTCCTTCCTGTACAGCCTATCTCCACTAGGGGGAGCCACAGATGGGCACACAAAGTACTATTCCATGGCATCTCCAGCCCAGGCTCAGGTGATGACATGTCTAGTAGCTTTGACTGTAAGTGAGAGAACAGCCCAACATCCTGCTTAACCAGGACAACATCCTGCTTAACCAGGTCAACATCCTGCTTAACCTGGGCAACATCCAGACCAGACTGTCCGAACATACACTCAAATATGTGATCAACGATTCTCCAACTATTTTCACTTTTATTCTATTTCCATTACTATTGGTTACCTGCATAACCACCCTATGAACTAATGTATGTTACTAAATGTCTTATTTCCTCCCTCAGTAATCATGTCAATCAGCTCTGTCCTCACTGTCCTCCCTCTCTACTCTATTGTCCTCACTGTCCTCCCTCTCTACTCTATTGTCCTCACTGTCCTCACTCTCTACTCTTTTATCCTCACTGTCCTCCCTCTCTACTCTATTGTCCTCACTGTCCTCCCTCTCTACTCTATTGTCCTCACTGTCCTCACTCTCTACTCTATTGTCCTCACTGTCCTCACTCTCTACTCTATTGTCCTCACTGTCCTCACTCTCTACTCTATTGTCCTCACTGTCCTCACTCTCTACTCTATTGTCCTCACTGTCCTCACTCTCTACTCTATTTTCCTGTCCATTTCTTCTACTTAACTCTTTCAGTGCCATGTTTTGGTGAAGTCAACAATTGTCCTCTGTGCACTGTGGGCACACAGTACCCAAAGCACATCAAGGAAAGCTGTTGACCTGGACCATTCTTACGCTCTGCTCGATGGTCTCTGCCACTCTAGGCATGCTGGGAGTTGAACGAAAGGTCACTTTACAAGGAATAGGAATCTGATAGCGTCACATCAATTCTGAGCACATTGACTTTGGTAATGTTGGCCATGAATGAGTTAATAAGGTAGAGTTAATATGGTAAAGGGTTAATAAGGTAGAGTTTATATGGTAAAGTTAATATGGTAAAGAGTTAATATGGTGAAGGTGAAGGGCTCTGATGGAGCTTGTTCCACGCTCTGACCTCAACCTGGACATCTGGTTCCAGTACGCAGGTCAGCTGGGTGTAATCCTTGGCCTTTTCTTGTAATCATTCAGCAGAACATTTTGTCATGACCTTTTGACCACCCCATAAGGCAAAAAACATCACAGAAAGCTGATTGCCTCACAGGAATACCCTTTAACCCCCTTCAGCTTAAAATGACACACAAGTGCTGCATTTTTCAAAATATTATTGTGATGAATTACATCCAACTGACAATAAATGACAGAAAAAGCATGTTTCAGCAGGAAAATAATTGGGTAGTGACAACATTACCTGGGGAATGCCAGACCCATCCTAAGACAGGACAAGGAATTTCTTGGAACATGTTATGTGGCCATGTTCAGGGTATGATGTATGGCTCAATGTACACATGGTAATGTAATGTCAACATACCATCATTCAGACAAAAGAAAACAAAATGTTGGTGCAATCATCCTGATAAGAGCCTTGCAACACCACATGAACAGCCCATAATATTACAAGCAACACATGTGTATACTGACAATGGGAGAACCAAATGCCAAGATCATGTCTCTTTGTCAGGTTTATACACAGAAGCCATGCAAATAAAATGAATGACCATGACCAGCCATTTTTCCTGATTGGCTATTATTATCACAGTAGCCCCTATCTTAGCCCCCATCTCATTAGCTGATTGGCTATTATTATCACAGTAGCCCCTATCTTATTAGCTGATTGGCTATTATTATCACAGTAGCCCCTATCTTATTAGTTGATTGCCTATTATTATCACAGTAGCCCCTATCTTATTAGCTGAGTGGCTATTATTGTTACAGTAGCCCCTATCTTATTAGCTGATTGGCTATTATTATCACAGTAGCCCCTATCTTATAAGCTGCGTGGCTATTACTGTTACAGCAGCCCCTATCTTATTAGCTGAGTGGCTATTACTGTTACAATAGCCCTAAACTTATCATCATTTAATCTTTGCATGGTTAGGGTTCAAAGTGCCCAACGCACATCAAGAAAAGCTATTGGCTTAGTCTTAGTACAAGAGGGGACGTTGGGGGGTTGCCATCCTTATGGCACAACAGGGGGCGCCACTATAGTTGACAGTTCTGCTGTAGTTGAGCTTTGACCTTGGCATATTTGTGCTGAGCATAGGCAGTAATCAAGCACAAACACAAATAAGCAACACAGGATGCCACGCGTACAGGTGAAGTATGCTAATCTCTTAACACATAGTTTTTCACAGTTAGAAGAGTTGATCTGTATAGCAACAACTTATAATGTTAATTAGCAGGTAAGCAAAACATTCTCTTTTTATCTCCTGAAATTGCCATTTACCTGCCAGTATTCCAGACCCAAATTAAACCCTCTCCTGGTCCATATCAGACTAACATGACAGGCTTCCCCAGCATTGACTATGTATAATGTGTCCAGCCCATTGCCAGGAAAGCTATTGGTCTGGGACACCTCATTATGATAGGTCACCTACAGTTGTCGGCAAACATGACTTCCTTTAACAGGAAATTTAAGTAACGACATGAAAGCAGACAGCAATTTACAGTCAAGCACTTCTGGCTGATTTTAGCAGGAGAGGGTAGTGGGTGTGCACGGTAAGCAAACGAGACAAAGGCCATACAATCAAGCACAACGTACAGGTATCCATAGCCACAGGCAGCAGAAATGTCATGTTTCTGGTCTAATTCACCCAGTTATAGTTTCAATAAAATGGAACAGTATATGAAAGTTACTCACATATATGGTTTTTGAAATTTTAACAGTTTATCTGTGTTTTGCAATGATCTTATTTTCGTAAAATTTTCTAGCATATTCTTAAGAAATCATGATAAGAAGAGTAACTGAGAAAATACATCACACAAACAAATATCAATAATACGCCTTCTTCCCTCATCTCGCAGAAATTTGTGTAAATAAAATTAGGTGAACACAAAGATTTTAATATGTACATCTCCATGGTAACACTTGTTAGAGTGAGCAAGGAAAACGAATCAATGTATCAAAAAATTCCAACTCCCACCATGTCACACAAACCTGTCTCCAGACTGAAACCAAAATATGTTTACTAGCATGGATACCTGGAACTCTGCACTCATAAAAAAAAAAAAAAAAAAAATCAACAAAGCCATACATATGCACTTTAATGTTTTGATAATTCTATCTCAGATAGCATTTTATCTTCAGAGAAGAATTAGTGCTGAGCTATAAATGAGTTCTACCAGCACATTACTGCACTTTAATTGACATCACGCTTCTTACACACTCTGACAACTTGTCCTCAAACTACACATACAAACTGACGGGGCTGGCACAGTTTTCTGTTTTGTTTGGCCGCCTCATCTCATCACAGGGTCAGTGAAACCTCATATTAATGACACTCACATGTGCATCATATTCACTTGAAGACACAAGTTTGGTGGATTTACAAAGTCAAATTCCTCTGCTACTTGGTTCATTCACCTGACATACTCATACTCCTATATCTCGCACATTTTACAGACAACAGATGGTGTCGTTATAATGAAGTTTTATTGTATTAGGGAAACAGGACAGAGGAGTCCACACAAATTCCTGAATAATTCATCTAATGCTTCCCTGTCTATACTCATAAAAAGATGCAGTCATCCCTGCATCCCACTAGAAAGTCGACCTTACTGTCTCCCATATGGTTGTCTTTTAGAGCGTGAACTCATGAAATACTCATGAAATACAGATGGGAAATTAAATCTATCTGCTGTAATTGATGCCGAGAGCAAATTGAATTAATGGGCAATCTGATGTGGAAGCATGAAGATTAGAGACTAAAATCCGTCATCAGGCAATGTAAGGTGCATGCTTGATCTCCTTATGCTTACTGGCCCACAAGGTGAAGCCCTCGCACTTGTAGAACAACGGCATTTCACATGTATGCCACAGGTTTTCCTGTCTCCTGTTTTCTATATGACAAAGTTCTCTTGCTGCAATTTAATGCTTCCTTTGTATACTTTGGCAAACGTTCAATGTCTAATCTCTGCAGCAGAATATTGAGGTAACAATATTTCAAAGAAACCTATCAGGCTGCAAGCAGCAGGCGGACTGACCTTACAGGCGGTCTGACCTTACAGGAGGACTGACCTTACAGGTGGTCTGACCTTGCAGGTGGCCTGACCTTACAGGTGGTCTGACCTTACCGGGGGTCTGACCTTACAGGCGGTCTGACCTTACAGGGGGTCTGACTTTACAGGTGGACTGACTTTACAGGCAGTCTGACCTTACAGGATGGATCTGACCTTACTGGCAGTCTGACCTTATGGGCGGTTTGACCTTATGGATAGTTTGACGTTTACTAGCGGTCTGAGCTTACAGGTGGTCTTACAGTATACAGGTAAACTGATTACAGAAATAGATTAAAAACATATAGTCTAGAGGTGGTCTGTTGAGCAGGCAACATAAAATGAAAGCAGCACCCAGCTGGACAACAACAACTCTGGTTTCTGTATCTCATCACTGTTGTCCTGCCTTCAACCTCAGCCAGCCTTTGTCATGTATTATCCTCAGCCAGCCTTTGTCATGTCTTATCCTCAGCCAGCCTTTGTCATGTCTTATCCTCAGCCAGCCTTTGTCATGTATTATCCTCAGCCAGCCTTTGTTATGTACATGTACTATCCTCAGCCAGCCTTTGTTATGTCTTAACCTGGCACTTCCTACATCAATGCCATCTGATACTCCCTTAAATACAACCACTCTAGCCTTGCCATCCATCTACATGTACCTGTACAGGCGACAATAAATCCTCTTACCTCCGTGAGTATCATCTCCTTTCAGTTGAGTAGAACTGTAATTGCTGGCCACTGAGACAACACAAGTCTCTCCCGATGCCCAGCAACAGACAATGGGAACAAAAATGCAAACTGCTTCATGCAAAACACTTTGGTTACTGAAGCTCAACAGATGTTTCTAATTGTACTCTAAAAGTGAATTGTCTCTGAAACACCAATGACATCAAATAAATAAGTTTGAGAGATTAACAAGCACGGATTCCTCAACTTTTAGAAAATCAACCAAGACTTTTTTCCAGTATTATTTTACTCCTGCCAAAGGAGGTGAGTACGCTGAAGTCTCTCTTCCTGCTGGTTATAAAATAGCCTTACCTGGAATATTATATTTCAAAAATATTTGCTCATATATATTACATGAAATTCAAAACAAATGTCCAGTTACAATACTAACATTATTATAAGCATGAACACATGGGGCCCTCACAGACCAATAGTGCACATGTCAAGGCACAGGCCTTTGAACTGACAGTGAAACCTCCTTATAGTGTGACCATCTGTTCCTGGCTGAATATATCAGGTATCACATCACATCAATGAGTCATACAGCAAAGGGAGATATTTTAAGGGTTAACATTAGTTTATCCGTGATCTCAGTCCTGGCCGATTCTTTTCTGTATCTAACTGTGTACATTAACTTAACCCTTTCCCCCTCAAACCGGCCAAAACCGGCTGGTGGTCAAATGTCGTCTGCTTGAGTGTTTTCAACTAATTTCAACAGTTATGAAAAACAATTTGACTGAGAAATGTACATGAGACTTATCAAGATCACATGCCCCAGGTCAACAGCTTTCCTTGGCATGGGTTGGGCACTTAGTGCCCGACCCATGCCAAGGAAAGCTGTTGACTCAGTCTTAATTCAAGGGGGAAAGGGTTAAAAAAGTGAATAATGTGTACAGTTTTAGAAAGCTACAAACTAAAGATTCATGCAGCAGAACTTTGGTAATGTTTTCAGAGGCAGCGTTAGCACAGCAATCATACAAGTGTAAGCGATCTTCATTCTTTGATATAAATTTCCAATTCAGCTTGTACATTTTCAATTATTTCTGTATCAAATTCATGGCAACCTGTAGAATAACACATTGCAAATGAAAACAGCGTGTCCAAAATTCTAAATATTTGTTGTTTTTGTTCCTGAGATACAGATGTTTGAAGCTACAATGGTGCCACATCAAAGGTAAGCTACTTTTAACTGACTCGGACAACAAAGGGCACCAAATTTTAAAAATATAAAACATGCTTTTTTATTCATGCATGTACTTTAGTTTACAGTAGATTTGAGGCTCTTATCTTCAAAATTGAATGAGCTTAATTAATATTTGTGGCAAATTATGATCTTTTGTATAATTGTTATGTAAACATTGCCGTCACCTAACATTACAAAATTGCAATTAACACAATTTTCAGTTTGTTAGCTTTCAGAAAATGTGTACTTTACTTAACTTTATGTATGAATCCAGGGTTATATGTAACAAATTGTGAAAGTGACTGCTAAACTGTATATCCTGGAGTCTAGTAAAAAAGTGTCAAAAAGGGAACATGTCAGGCATCAGAGGGTCATTAAGGGATACTGTTGGGTATCAGAGCTAGGGTCATTAAGGGAACATGTCGGGTATCAGAGGGTCATGAAGGGAACATGTCGGGTATCTGAGGGTCATTAACGGAACATGTCGGGTATCTGAGGGTCATTAACGGAACATGTCGGGTATCTGAGGGTCATTAAAGGAACATGTCGGGTATCAGAGGGTCATGAAGGGAACATGTCGGGTATCAGAGGATCATTAAAAGAACATGTCGGGTATCTGAGGGTCATTAACGGAACATGTCGGGTATCTGAGGGTCATTAAAGGAACATGTCGGGTACAGAGGGTCATTATAACGAGGCATTTAAATACACAGTACAAAGCTTTCAGACGCTTTGCCAAACTTAGGTTCTGGTGACGTTGTCTTAATTTTCCACTATAAAACACTTGCATTCTTTTTGGTTTGGTGCTAAATTGTTTTATAAATGGTGTGATACTTTATTTTAATTTTCAAATGGTGATGTCTTCCTCTATGCATCTACATGTCACAGAAGAGAAGTCATTTACTGGCAGAATAGCAATGGCTCCACTGAATACATATAGAGGACAAGAAAATGCATATACCTCGGAGTTGTAGACTAATTGTACAGGCAGGGATCAGTTATTATTATATTGTACAGGCAGGGATCAGTTATTATTATATTGTACAGGCAGGGATCAGTTATTATTATATTGTCCTTTATGATGTAAGAATTGATTTTGTTTGAAGTTACAAAACATGCTACACAAAAGATGATAAGTGAAATAACTTTGTATTCTGTTTTTGTTTTTGTGTTTTTCTCTCCTCACAATATACATGTATATCTTCAACATGTTAAAATACAAGAGACCAAAGCTGGACTGCAATTTTGTCCTAAACCTCCAATTAACCTCGCTCAGGTAGGCTGTATGGAGCATGTAAAATCGTAAGTGTACAAATGTAAATAAATCTTATTCAAAATACAAAGAAGTGGTCTCACTGCATCTGTGCCTGACATACCTGGTCACCCAGTCTCCATTTTGGTGGGGCTCACATTACCCCACAATTGCAATCTATAGACCTGTTGTCACAGACCATAATTTAATATTAATATGCAAATCACCAATTTAATTAACCACATATTTAAGCTTCCTAATGAATTTTATCCCAAAGTAGCACTATCACAGCTATACTTACAAATCATATAAATAATGGATTGTCACCCAGGAAAGCCGTTGATTCTAGAGTCTATCATAACCAGTAAATAAGAAACCATATCCTAAGTGCCGTGACTTGGCAACCCTACTCCTCTAGAGGACAGACAGAACATACTAAGTGACAAGGCACAGACTCAGGTGTCTATCTGGATAAAGGTCTTGACTGTCAAACTAGGAATCCCCACACTTCAAAACAGTTATGATCTGTGATTCCACTTTGTATCAAAAAAAAAAAAAAAAAAAAAAAAGACAAAAAACAAAAACAAAAAAAATCTCTGAATTTTCCAGTGATGCTGATAATCATGGTCTCAAATTGCATGATCCTACAAACATGTTGGAACTGTGGACCATAAGACATCACTTTGTATATGTGAAGTTTGTACGATCAAACGTTCTGACGCATTCACTGAGAGGTAACAGCTCCCTATCATGTATACTAGGCTATGCTCTCTGTCCTATCAAAGTTGCAGGCCGACCTCTGCACATCACACCAACATGAAAGTTCTCCCATCTCGTCTGCCCTGTTTGATGTGAGGTAATGTTACCCACGATGCAATGTAACACACCACTCTACAGCCTGCTGTAGGGGTAGCTAGGGGCAGCCAATCAGGTGAAGCCATTCGGACACAGGATGCTGCACCTTAATGGACTTGTCACAGTCACCTTGAGCATCATCTGGCTTGGCTTATCCGACTCATATAGCAATATATCATATGAACAGGCTGCATTAAAAATAAATCAACAAAACTAAGAATTTGATGGTATTTTAAACCAATGCTTGAGTGGTCCTCTTACCTTGTCAACAAGCTTTATTAATGGTTGTGTCATTAAGTAATGTCCCCACCTGAACAAATCCTATTTACGTTATTGTGACACCTACACAAGACAGTGTGCTCAATGTCATGAATTTTGCTTTTTCAAAAATGTAAAAATCCTGAAAATACATAAAATGCAAAATAGTAATCATGTGGAAATAAGACTCCTCACAGTATACTGGTAGAAAGAAGCCAATCAACTCTGCAGGAGTTCACTGATATTACAAAATTGGCAGCTGCATGACCAATATCATGATTCTCCACAATTATACCATGCCTCCTTTGTTTTCTCAAGGGATATATATGTCACCTGCTTACACATATATCCCTGCTTTAATTTCTGTGGCTAAATTTCAACACAGGACTGATTTGCTTTGGTGAATACATTTTAAAATGCATTTATATTCATGAAAACAAAGAAGGCATGGTTTAAAAAGGATACATCTCTTGTTCTCGTGATTTATCTGGAATCCTGCATTTTTAAATCCCTACGCTTCGCTCCGGGATTTAAAAAAAACAGGTTTCCAGATAAATCCCTTGAACTTGGGATGTATCCTCTTCATATATAACTGCAATCCAGTAGTCTGGATCCCTGCTCTCTCAGGCTCTGTATGACCTGCTGCTGGAAATAAACACAGTGGAGTCTGCCCATCAAACCACCTGAGGACTGAAAAAAATATTCTTAACAGAGGATTGGTCTTTATGGGGATACGCACAATGACAACAATGGTGTATCATCAATGACAACAATGGTGTATCATCAATGACAACAATGGTGTATCATCAATGACAACAATGGTGTATCATCAATGACAACAATGGTGCATCATCAATGACAACAATGGTGTATCATCAATGACAACAATGGTGTATCATCAATGATAACAATGGTGTATCATCAATGACAACAATGGTGTATCATCAATGACAACAATGGTGTATCATCAATGATAACAATGGTGCATCATCAATGACAACAATGGTGAATCATTTCAAAGTGCTTGTATAAAAGCCCATTATTCAAAGCTTAATTCACCATGTTTCTTCTTTTCAATAATGAAACTAAAACTGAAATACTCTGCATTAATGTGTCTCAAACCCTTTCCTGCTCAGACTGGTTAACAGTGACAGAATCAAATGCATAGTTCACTTTCACATTGATATGAAATATTTTGTGTAAGTACTGTAAACAAACTGCTCGTGTGACGTACCACGTCAGCTGTTTTTGGTATTAAGGCCTCACCACAGACCTGTCATTGAAATCTTTGTCTTTGACATCACATTTGTCACAGCTATGGAAAAATTCAAATTTACCCAACCAAAAGTGAATTCCCTTGATATAGATACACATTTTGTAGCTTACAAGAAAAAACAAACTTTGAATGACTATTCACAAAAATGCAGAAGTATATATGCTTTCTCTGTCAACGTTATGTGTTTCAAAAGCATTTTGAGCAGGCATTATTGGAACAAGTTTATCATTCAGACCACCCATGCCCCCTGGTGAGAACTTAATTGTCTAATTCAGTACACAAAACAGAGTAAAATCTTTTATTCTGGCCAGGAGAGGGTTACATAAGGATTTTGCAACACTAATCTTAATTCCAGTTATTGACTGGAATGTTCAATTTTGTACACTATATAACATGTCATCTTTACTGACCTGTTTTGGTGATGCATGAAGAAAACAGGAAATAACATGGTGGAAAATCCGGGTACCAGACAGGAAACCAATTTCAGCAGCAGATGGGAAACCAAGTAGAGTGCATCATCAATCAACAACAGCCACAGCAGGCAGACGACAGGAACATGAAAATAAACAGACAAGAAAATAATCCGTTAGCAACATGTTCACTCAGACACAGTTCTCTGCACAAACATATGAAACTACTACTCTGCAAGAGAATCAAACATGAATGGCTGGGGTTTTTTTGTTTTTGTTTTTTTTGTTTTTTTTTTTTTTTTGTGAAATACCTATGGATTTTATACAATTAACGAAGAGTCAGCTTGGGCCTACATACTTCACAAGATCAAGCAACATAAACATTGTATTTCTGCCCTCAGGCTTCAGCAAACTCATTATGTCTGTGTGTCAACAAATCATTTCTGTATTTTCTCTCATTCATTCATTCATTCATTCATTCATTCATTCATTCATTCATTCTCTTCTTTCATGCCTCCTTCCCTTCCTCTTTCCTCCTTTTTTACTCCTCCTCTCTCCACATTACTGAGTTTGTGACACCCTTCACTCCTAGCTTTTGCTTTGTTTGACATGTCATGCCCTAGCTTTCCTTCCAGCAGCTCTAGCATGGCTTACGGAGCAAAGGAAACACTGTGGACTTCAAATAGACATGTCTGTACAGGGCTTAACTCTTTCCATACCAGCCCCTGTTTTTGCCGTATATTTACCTAGATTTAAAATGACAATTGCATATTCAAATTCTTCATGAAAAGAGCTTTCGTTCAAGTACCAACATGGCTATAGTCTTGAGTCTGCGGTTCTGGCACTGCCTGTCACCAGAGTAAGGAATGAGTTAAAGTTCCTTGTGTACTGGAATCAGATTCTATCCAAAAATCCCAGACTTACTTCTTCCAATGCCATTTTTGGACCAAGTGAACAGTTTTCCATATATACCCAGGGGTAAAAGGTCTGCTGCTATGTATGAATGTAAATTGTGATAGCGTAGGTGCAGATTCTTAGTGGATGAGAGAGTTCATTTCCATGGTGAGACTTGATTCAACAGATTTTACAATTTTTTATTTTGAACAAAAAATTACAGGTAAAAACAACCAGCAGCTTGGTACTGGGCTTCATGCGAGCTTTTCGCTGATCACACACAGCAAAGAAATTTCCAGGGAATTCTATGTGTGAGGAGGCTCAAGATGTACCTGCTGGCAGAGGACGTCAGTATAGGGTTAAATATGAAGTGCACGGTAAACAAACGACAGCACCATAACATGATTAATATCGAACAAAGGCAAGTTCCTTTCTACACCACCTTGACGATTCCTCCGTGCGACAGGGCTGCATAAGACACACACTGTAAAGATCTGTTAGTTGAGTGACTGTGTGGGTGGGATATATGGAAGGAGGACGGATTTTTCTCTGCTGCTGAGAGGCGTATCTATAGCAGACTTGATTGGTTACTTTGGGATCACTTAAAAGCTGCGTGTGTGAGGGATGACGTCCTTGTATTCAAATGGTAACCCAGTTAAAAGTTTGACAATACAATAGTCCCTGCTCTGAGAGGCCACTCTGATGACAGACCACCTCCAAGACTACATTTATCGGTCCTTTGTGCTTATCTTTTTCATGTGATTTTTACCAGAGTTTCAGGAGTTTTTTTTTTTTTTTATTTTTTTCCACTTTGAAGAAAAGCCCCAAATTTGTTTCCAATTCTCTGAAATTATCTAAAATCATGCAGGATTCCAAATGTACAAAATTGCTTCCTAATTTTTATCCAAAAAGGTCTCTTATATTTTGTCTGCTGTGCTATGGCAGAGATAACACAGAACTTGGTCTGCTTTGGAGACAACACTCATGACAACTGGCTTAACTTTTTGTATTCACAATAATTTGTAGACCATGTATGAGTGTCACTTGTTGGTATGAATGACTTGTTCATTATGAGAAAAAATGGAGTTTTACACACATAGGTACACAAATTGACTTTGAGGTCACAAATAGTGGACATGCATAAAGTTAATTCAGAATTTCATGCCAGTTTGTTGAAGTTTTGAATACATTGAATACTTCCAAGAGCAAAATTTAAATCTGCCAAAATACTGATCCAGACATTTAACTCTTAAGGTGCCAATCACGACTAAAATCCTTTTCTAAATATATAATGGTTAAAAGATTTTAATTTCTCATGAAGACACCTGTCATTCAAACACCAGCAAGCCTAGTCTAAAGAAAAGCATAGTCTTAGTCAACAGCTTTCCTTGGGACACTGTGCGCATTGCATGCAAAGTGTCCCGAGGAAAGCTGTTGACTGTCTTAAATCAGCACTTTAAGGGGTAACATCTGGACAGCTAGCTTCAACTGATTAAAGTGGAAAAAGAGTTCACGAAAATTTACAAGAAAAGCAATTCTTTGCTTCTTACTGCTTAATCAGTCACCCAGACTAAAGATCTCAAGCAACAATTCTGAGTATGACTTCAGGACTGTCAGAAACATAACGTACCAACTGTTCTCTCTGACTGCTATTTACAGTGTGCTGTGACAACACACATTGGTTTCCCATCACAAAATCTTAACTTCGTCCTTTACAATATGAACGTCAATGTGACCTGGGACAATGACAAATACAAAGGATAATTTAAGAGGACAGACAAAATTGCATGTAATCAAAGTCATCAACACTGACAAGTGTTCATCACGCATGGCGCACTGCCATTAATACATTCTAATCTGGACAGGATGAAGGAATTTAATGGGCCTTTTCCAAAAACAATGTGGCACTCAAATGAAATGGTGCATAATCTGAAATAATTTAAAAAATATCGGCACCTAATTTGAAAAAAATGAAAAACAAAAGCATATGAAAAAAAAACAAAAAAAGCCTCCCCCCCACAAAAAAAATTATGTGATTTAATGGTTTCATCTCCAAGCTTCTGACGCAGACTGTCCAAACATGTAATCAAGCATGCATATCTTCACACAGAAAATGTGAAAATGGGAGTTTGTCATGAAAATTTATGACACGTAGCAGCTCCACCAGATTCACAGCTTTGCCTGCTCCCTCAGTGTTCATTTCTAAGCTTTTAAAAACTCTTGATTTTCCAAATTAGGTTTCAAGGGGAGACACTAAATCATACTGTCTGCTGCTAAGCTAAAACTTGCCAAAATCACTATCATACATGACAGCAATTTCAACAAACTTCAAATCTCTTAGATTGGGTACCTTCAAAACGTTCATTACTCTTCCAATCTTTCCTCCTGTTTCAGTAATTTAATTTCCTACATTGCTTTTCATCTTCTGAAAAACTGTTATTTTTCAGAAATCTGTATTGTGAAAATGATAGAATCTATTTATATCTGCTGCACAAATACTTCAAGTGTTCTCAGTCATTGCTTCATTTGTTTCCTTGCTAGCCCAGCTAATAATCCATTCATTTACCCATCTATCCTTGAATCCATCTTTTCATCCATTCATCAATCCATCCAGCCATTGATTCATCAATTTATCCATTTACTCATCAATCCATCCATCCATCCATCCATCCATCCATCCATCCATCCATCCATCCATCCATCCATCCATCCATCCATCCATCCATCCATCCATCCATCCCTTTCATTCCTCAGGTTATATGCCTACATCACTACCTTGGTTTGTTGACAGCAACATTTCCACAAGGACATCTTGACTCCACTCCCGATATTTGTTTGATTCATTAGTTTCTCAGCCCTTTCCCTCTTACATCACCCAATGTGTCCAGATGGCAACTGTTGTCTGCTTTTGTTGTTTTTATTGAGCCATTCCATGTTACTATGAAACACTTTTGCTGAGATTTGTCGATGAGACGTGTCATGGAGACATGCCCTGGATCAACATCCCTGGGTCAACATCCCGGGGTCAACATCCCTGGGTCAATAGCCCTGGGTCAATAGTGCTGGGTCAATAGCCCTGAGTCAACATTCCTGGGTCAATAGCCCTGGATCAATGGCCCTGGGTCAAAAGTGCTGGGTCAATAGCCCTGGGTCAATAGTATTGGGTCAATAGCCCTGAGTCAATAGTGCTGGGTCAATAGCCCTGGATCAATAGCTTTCCTTAGCAGGAGTTGGCTGGCGCCCCACTCCACCAAGTAAACCTTCTGACCATGTCGTGTTTTGACCAGTGAAGGGTTAATAAGCAGAACCTCTACCTCAGCCCAGGATCCTCAGCCTAACCCTCAGACCAGGGCCCTCAGCCTAACCCTCAGACCAGGGCCCTCAGCCTAACCCTCAGCCAAGGGCCCTGAACCCAGGAAAACCATGTTTTATTTAGTACTTTTGGCATTGGTTCCCTGTCCTACTGTTGCAATGAACAAAGGCAGTACAATTGGACTATACCTTATTGAAGTGACACCTCGTAAATCGACCGTCCAGGTTTATGTCACACTGTATCATCACATGACAAACCAGTCGGCCCTGCTCTCGCTCTCCACATCTAATCTCAATATTGAACAGAACTTCAAAAGCAATCCAGCCACAAGTCCATCATTGAGCATCTCTAACCCTTTCCCCTTCTGCTGGCCAAAACCGGCATCAAGTTGAGTGTTGTCTGTTTTAACGATTTTAAACTCTATCAGAATAGTATGCCCTATGTTATACTTTTTTGTGGTGCTTTGGCACCTACCATCAAACCCACTCCAAGGAAAGTTGTTGATTATTTTAATATCCAAGGGGTAAATGGTTAAGCTTCTTAATACTGCTGTCATGTTGCTGTGTAATAAGTAATAATTGCCAGCATAATTTCACACAGAAAATTACTGCTTCAAAAGATGCAACTGACAGGCAACTGGAAATGCTGCCCAGATATTAATTATGGCTAGTCTTATTACCCACAGACATGCACATAAATAAAATTCTGGGTCAAATGTAAACTGACAAATTCTTCAAGACGATACATTGGCTGTTGATTGCCCAATGGGTTTAAAGCAACTGTAGCTATAATGACCAGGTCATTTAATCCTCAGGAAAGCATCAAATGTATCAATTTGTCGGAATGAAAATATTACGTTGTATTGTACTGCCTAACTACAGGGTTTACACAGGCACGAAAGCTGCAGCTTAAAATATTAACGAATCTGTAGCTGGTTCCCTAACAGCTATAACAAAGTCCACCCCAGAGACAGATTTATGGAGTTCCCGTCCCCTGTGGACCAATCACATTGATCCATGGGCCCTCTGTACCAGCAGCCAGTGAGGGGACTGTGGGCTGCTCTAAGCTCCTGGCTTGGTGGGTACACAGTGTCAAAACAAAGCTACTGTGTCATTTTGATCTGGTCATACATTTCTGGCACAATATTTTGTACATGTCTGTCATTGTGATGTATAGCTCCAAGACTATAAAGATTCTTTAGCATGATGAATCTTTGTCAAAAGATAAAGGCACAGCAGTGATCAACTGTCAAACCAGGTCAAGGTTATAATATTTAGTTCAAGGTCACAGCAATGTGCACTTTTTTGTGAAAAATGCATCAAAGTCTCTGGACTGAGTCATGAACTGCCATTCTATTCAGGCTTTTTTCTGTGCATATTAGCAATTTATCATACATTCTAGGATCGTATTTCACAACCATTTGCTTGCATTAAGCAATAAAGCTGTCTGTGCCTTTGGGAATTGTGCTCTGCTCCATGCTCTCCATACGAACCTCAGATCCTTTGTCCATATTCTTCACCAACTTCAGCTTTCATCAAAGGAGCACATCGTGCACAGCCACCGGTGTTACCTCAATAACTGTATGCATACTGGTGTCACCTCAATAGCTGTATGCATACTGGTGCCACCTCAATAGCTGTATGCATACTGGTGTCACCTCAATGACTGTATGCATACTGGTGTTACCGCAATAACTATATGCATACCGGTGTCACCTCAATAACTATATGCATACCGGTGTCACCTCAATAACTATATGCATACCGGTGTCACCTCAATAACTATATGCATACTGGTGCCACCTCAATAGCTGTATGCATACTGGTGCTACCGCAATAACTGCATGCATACTGGTATCACCTCAATAGCTGTATGAATACCAGCAGCAGAATTGAATATTTAAAAATATTATAGGCTATCTGACAGTGTGCAAACTGGTGGGTAGACAGACTGTAGTTATGGTTTGTCTCCACATGCAAACCCTAAGGCTGCCATGGCAAACAGTGTATAACAGACTGTGACGGGTACAGCCAGGTAGTGCCCTGATCATAGTTGCATTCACTGGGCCCTGTCACATGACAACCACCTGACCTCAGTACACCCCTGTCCTCCCATGATCCCATTTTATGACTACAACTGTCAGATACTAGGACACATTGATGACTAATGTTCTGATAATCATTTTGTTAGAGGGACCCCAAAGAAGCTTGCCCAAGATAGCAGTAATCTATCGTTTGAAGTGAAAGTGTCTAAAATAACATGTCAATACAAGAGGCTACCACCTTACACCCGTCTTCATGAATATAGAGCTTCAGCCTAAAGAGCAACAGAAATTTAGACTCAATACCAGCAAACAGCAAGCCCTTCAGGCAGCCAGCAATACAGTTGAATACTTTCTCTTTTTTTTGCAGGAGGTAATGATCAAGTCTGTCCCCAAAGCTTGCACAGCTTAATGGGCAGCAGATGTCTCTTACACTGATCTCCCTGTGCTAAATACAGACATCATACAACAATCCACCATGAAAACACCCATCATCCTCAAAGTACTGTCATTGAGGGTACATCTATCACATGGCAATACAAAGTACTGTCATTGAGGCTACATCTATCACATGGCAATACAAAGTACTGTCATTGAGGCTACATCTATCACATGGCAATACAAAGTACTGTCATTGAGGCTACATCTATCACATGGCAATACAAAGTACTGTCATTGAGGCTACATCTATCACATGGCAATACAAAGTACTGTCATTGAGGCTACATCTATCACATGGCAATACAAAGTACTGTCATTGAGAGTACATCTATCACATGGCAATACAAAGTACTGTCATTGAGGCTACATCTATCACATGGCAATACAAAGTACTGTCATTGAGGGTACATCTATTACATGGCAATACAAAGTACTGTCATTGAGGCTACATCTATTACATGGCAATACAAAGTACTGTCATTGAGGCTACATCTATCACATGGCAATACAAAGTACTGTCATTGAGGCTACATCTATCACATGGCAATACAAAGTACTGTCATTGAGGCTACATCTATCACATGGCAATACAAAGTACTGTCATTGAGGCTACATCTATCACATGGCAATACAAAGTACTGTCATTGAGGCTACATCTATCACATGGCAATAAATACAGTTGGCATGGAGACCAACACCAGATTAACTGTTTATGTGCTAATCACAGATATTGTCATTTTCTCATAGCTGTTAAAACATATAATGGCTTAAAGATTTAAATTCTTCATGACGCTACCTTTACTTCAAATACCAGCAAGCTTAGTCTAGAGCAAAAAGTAGTCTTAGTCAACAGCTTTCTTGGGGACACTTTGCACACAATGCACACAAAGTGTCCTGAGGAAAGCTGTTGACTCAGTCTTACATCAGCAGTTTAAGGGTTAAATGATGAACTTCTTGGTATTGTGAACACAACCATCACCCTCACTTATTCTGTCGTGTATTATTAAGCACTTGGTCTATATTGATTTGTAACTTGAGTACATTTGATATAACATGTATAATGATTGACCATTTCATCAGGCAGACTGCAATCTACAGCAGTGGTCTTTACCCAGTCTATACACACTATGTCCAGCAATTGCATACCATCTTCTCTTCTAACAGACAAAAAGCCTCACATAAACCTGCCAAGAACTGCTCTGGTCTAAACCTACTACACGGCACTAAACGCAGTCCACTTCTTACAAACAATTTCAACCCATTGAACCTGGACAACACGAAAATCCTACGACACTATTGGCATATTTTACAATTCTCCCCAGAGTGCTGCAAAGTGTTCAAGAAGACCCCGTCATTAGCTTCCATAGAAGCCCAGCCTCAAACATCTTTTAGTCAGCACTCAACTAACATATCCTAGGCATAATGGAGGCCTACAGGGTTACCCTCCCCCCCCCCCCCCCCCCAACCCCAACCCACACGATCCCGCACATGGACTAACTGTGACATTGGCAGGGTGGGCCAAAAACAGAACCATTTCATTTCTAGTGCGACGGGACAAAAGTTTGACGTAAACACAGAGGGTGATTATGGGAGCCATAATCTCATTAATACTTTAACCTGCCTTAACCGTGGCCCACAGTACATCACAGAAACCAAAAGGTGACTGAGAGATCAATAATTAGAACATGAACATAGCCATAGTCATTTCGATATTTTATGTGTCCAGATTTTATAAATCTTACCAAAAACATGAATTTAGATTCCATCACTCTCCTCAGAAAGAAAAGACAGAGACACTGGATTTACGAGGCCAATACCTCAGAACCAGGAGGTCTCGACCCTTAGGCTGAGGTGCCTCAGCCTCCTTTTCATATTTTAAACTAACACATGATTGGGAGACTCAGTTCCCAATATAAAGCATTATGTTTTTTTGAGATTGTTACCACGGCCTGATGCAGATGATCACTGTATCTTTCTTACACAGCAATTGACCTAATCTGTATGAGAAAGCTACCACAGTGTAGGAGGTGGACCTTAACATCACATAGTTTAAAAGCGACTGGTCCCAGAGCTGATCCTGAGCAACCCAGTCCTTCAACCCAGTCATTCAACCCAGTCCTCCACATTCCTTCATCTAAAGCCATTCTAAATTAATTTTGTTTGAATTTGGATCAACGAAACATTTAAAGAAGCAGTAATGAGGTCATAAGTTGAGGATGAGAATGAAGACTGTTCTTACAAACTACTCTTTCACTTTTAAAACCTTTACCTGTTTAAAGGGTAACTCTTTGGACCCCACAGAATCTAAAAACTCATATATCAGCTCTACAGCAATAGCCTTGCAAAACTGTCTGGGTTTAGCGGGTTAAAATTTGCGATACCTAAATATATTCCCTATATCAGTCACACTTTGGATTGCCTACCTTAACCCCTGTACACACGACCACATCATCACACTCCATATAACCAACTTTCAGTCCGCATACATGTACTTCTCCTCTCTCTGCTCCAACTAATTTCCTGTGTACTTTATTTGGTACATCACCTTTGGCACCTAACGTTGACCCTGTGAATACCACAGAAAGCTAAGTGTGCATGCGCTCGGTCCATTATTGACCACATTGTGTATGCAATCGGGACCCTAATGTCCTGTTACATGCAAAATGAGACAATTCCCTTGGTTCACCTTCATAGGGTAAGAAATTACATCCATCACATTTGAGAGGCTAATGGTTGGTTGCAATGTCTGCTCTCACCTGCCACACAATACACGTCACAATACACTTCTCTTAATGGTAATTGATGCTCTTTGCTTCCACGTCAAGCTCACCAATAACTGAATTTGTCTCATTTTCTTTCTTGTTAGCTGACAGCCGATAAACCTTTGGCCTTCTTTCTTTTTTATACAAAACCTTAAATTGATTATTTGCAGTGCTGGATTTCCTTTTATCCTGCAATTCCAAACTCAAGTGGATGGTCAGGATAATTTGCGAACAAGACTCTGCACGTCAGCCTCTCTATATCCAGAGACAAAAATTATGTGCTCCGCTCTTACACATGCAACACTCCCATTTTTTTGTTTTTGTTTTTTCATCTCGGACAATATTAGCCTATGAACAACACAGTGGAAAGTGTACTAAGACCCCTAGTAACTTTAAGAATGAGTGTCTGTTTCATGGCTGTTTTAAGGGTTTACCAAGTTCTCCTGACAAAACTACACTTGTTATTAAAAATCTGAGACACGCTTTTTCAGTTTACATTGTCACAAACAGTTTGCCACAAATCTTATGTCCTTCAACATTAATCAGAATGAGGTAGTTCCCACACCTTTCATGTGTCTGTCTTGTCTGTATGTCATCCACCACCTTCCCCGTGTCCCTGTCTTGTCTGTATGTCACCCATCACCTTCCTTGTCTTGTCTGTATGTCACCACCCCTTCCCTGTGTCCCTGTCTTGTCTGTATGTCACCACCCCTTCCCTGTGTCCCTGTCTTGTCTGTACGTCACCACCCCTTCCCTGTGTCCCTGTCTTGTCTGTACGTCACCACCCCTTCCCTGTGTCCCTGTCTTGTCTGTACGTCACCACCCCTTCCCTGTGTCCCTGTCTTGTCTGTATGTCACCACCCCTTCCCTGTGTCCCTGTCTTGTCTGTATGTCACCACCCCTTCCCTGTGTCCCTGTCTTGTCTGTATGTCACCACCCCTTCCCTGTGTCCCTGTCTTGTCTGTATGTCACCACCCCTTCCCTGTGTCCCTGTCTTGCCTGTATGTCACCACCCCTTCCCTGTGTCCCTGTCTTGTCTGTATGTCACCACCCCTTCCCTGTGTCCCTGTCTTGTCTGTATGTCATCCATCATTTCCCTCTGTCCCTGTCTTGTCTTTGTGACTCCTGAATGCTTTTGACAGTTTCCTTACTGGCCAGTTCTCGTACTTTTGTCATGATCTGTGTTTGCAGGCAGCATTCTATGACAGTCTTACAATGAGTCAGTCTGACCAAGAGGCTGTTAAAGAGAGCCTTTGAAGACTGATAAACCTGGTCCATTTGAATGCTGGAATCCAGAACATAATGGCTCTGGGTCTCTGTGAACACAGTTTATCAAAATGAAACTTGTTATAAACAGTACATCTGAACACAAGCTCGTGAGTTTTCTGGGAATTAGGAATGTGAAGCTAAAAGATTCAGGGAACAGAAAATATGTTTGATGCCCTTGAAAACATCAACAAGCCACCCCAGTGACATGTGTCTGACCCCAGCCATAAACCAGCGCTGGGTAACAGAGCCCAATCTGTGTCTCCGCATAGATCAGTCTGCATGTTTTAGGGAAATGCCCCCCCCCCCCCTCCTCTAACGAGCACTTAATGTTACATTCTGGTCCATTTCACTCACACCATGTTGATACTTTATGTGATATTCATGTCCTAATACCCCACTAAATTGACCATAGTTTAGTTTCAGTTCATACAAATTAATGAATCAACCACTCACTGATTGCTGCAGGTCAAGTTTATGGGTCACGCTCAGTGGGCCCATCTGACATGTACACGGCACATACACTGCTCTGACTGCTTTGACATATCTCTGCACTTGTAGTACAAGTATTTGATATCTAACAGTAGAAATAATGTAAATGTACTGGTGCTCATTATGGACTGTACTCATTATGTAGCATTGCTCATTTTCACATGCACAAATTTTCATGGTTTTGGATATAGTTTGTAATAATCCTACATTAAAATGTTACTTCACTGTGTCTTAATTTTCCTGTGTTTTGGGACCATTGCAAAAAAAGAAAAAGAAAAAAGTGAAAAATAAAAGAGAAACAAAACTAATTAATTTATAGCACTTTGTTACTTGCATGTTTGACCTAAGTTGTCACTGTATTTATTTGTTTGTTTATTTGTTTGTTTGTTTTTTGTTTGTTTGTTTGTTCGTTTGTCCATCCGTGAAATTTGTTTCTTCAAATTGGTACTGGAAGATGAATGTTGATGCTTTGGTAACTCTGGAATCTCTTTGCTGTCATTGTCTGGTTTGATTATGAAAATGGGTCATGTTTTTCTACATAAGTCTATCTATCTATCTATCTATCTATCTATCTATCTATCTATCTATGTATCTATGTATCTATGTATCTATCTATCTATCTATCTATCTATCTATCTATCTATCTAATCTATCTAATCTATCTATCTATCTATCTATCTATCTATCTGTCTATCTATTTATTTATTGACCTTCAATCAGCAGTCATCAAGATATTGAACATCAATGGAAAAAAACATCGTAAAATGAAAATAAAGCATCATAACACAATAAAACAAATATTGCTGACTAGGAAGAGTCAAACAGGTGACTACACCTGTACAAGTTGACTCCCAATCAATAATTGGCGAGAAAAATCAGTTCAGCTATCACTGCATGATTATGGTCATGACTGATGGAAAAGGTAAAAAAATGCAAATATCCGCATATAAAATACAATAATAGTCCCATCATGTTGAGATATTTGGACTAAAACGTACGCATGGATACTTTTAAAACATTCACTTAAAATTTTAGCAGTCAATCACAGTAAACTGCTCCCACCACTTTGGACAAAAACACTTAACTCAACCAAGGGCATGTACTGGACAAGTCAAAATACTCTCATTGCAAACTGCTGTAGTAAGTATCAAGTCAACATTTCAAAACGTGACCTGATGGAGAATCCCGGCTATGGCAGGGTAAGAGGTTCCAAGTGTAGATAGAATGATTGACATAGGATGAACCGAAAGTTTCAGTTTTACATTTGGTCACTCTGAAATCTATGGATTTATTTTGGACTTTACTTATTTTCAGTTTTTGCACTCCACAAATTTTGATGAGACTCCTTCCTCCATTTCATAACAACCTTTCAACTTGTCATTATGTTTTGTTCTTCGCTCTATATTTTTCACTGGGCTTCCCCTTTCACATTTGTGTACCAACAACCATTTGATGTAATACAAGTGATTAACCCCTTCTGTGCCAAATTGTAGTCACCAGCTTTGTACCAACAATGATTTGATGTAATACAAGTGATTAACCCCGTCTGTGCCAAACTGTACAGTCACCAGATTTGTACCAACAATGATTTCACATAATGAAAGTGATTAACCCCTTTAGTGCCAAATGGTAGAGTCACCAGCTGTTCTTGGCATACTTTGGGTGCATTGCATCCAATGAATGCTAAGGAAAGCTGTCCACTTGGAGCATTTGTCTTTTCTTCATGAAATGTAGGCATGTTATTCTTTGATAGTTTTTTTTTAAATGATTTGAATCTGGAATCATAATTTGGGTGAATGCAATTTTTGTTGTGACTAGCAATGACAGATTTAAGCTAATTGATAGCATGCTAGCACTGAGAGAGTTAAGCCATTTCACAGTAACCTACTGTTATAAATGTTTTTCCTTCTCTTTGTCCACCTGCACACTCTCACCTTAGTCCCCAAAGCTACTGTTTTATTTTACCCATAAATTTATAAGTCACTTTTATTTCTACTCATTAAATTTTATCCTCATACAGGGATGACTAATTAGTGACTAATTTTATTAACATTCATTAGCTGATTGATCCATGAATAATTCTGCAAAGTCTGAGTCTCCCTTTCACTGGGTTGATTACAAGGAGAGCTCAGTATTGTATGCTGACAACTGTTACATGGCTGTGGTTTCTAACGAGTTGCCCACCATTTGGGTCATGCACCAATCTACACCAGTAACGAAGCAAAACACTAAATTGAGCAGCAATGTAATTGGAACTGGATACTCAACTCCTGATAAAAAGAGCTTCCATTCACGTACAGTGCTCCCTCATTATAAAGTCCCTCTTTAAAATGAGGTTTCTGATATAATGGCTGGTCCCTTGGCTCCCTCTCAAGCTCTGGCTCAATGACTTCTCCCTTATCCCCTCACTATGAGGCAGGTTTACTGTACTACAGTCGGCTAATGCATCCTGTAATCAGTATTACATCAATACCGAAAAATAATTTGCATGAAAGTTTTAGATGAGACCCATCAAGACAACATGTCCCTGGTCAACAGCTTTCCTTGGCATGAGCTGGGAGCTAAGCACCCAAGCCATGCCAAGGAAAGCTGTTGACTCAGTCTCAATTCAAGGGAGAAAGGGTTAAGTGCAAGAAACAGTTGAGGAAAATCCATGTCTGGCACATAATGAGGGAAAGGATGTCTGCTGGTATACACCAGGCTTCCTCCTTATTGACTATTAAGCCCATCAATCTTCATATTGTGTTGGTAGTTATCTACAAGGCAAAAAAAGGGACTTTATATCTCTATTATTGTACAAGCTATGGAATTTTTCTTCTATTTCATAATGACACTTTAAGATCCCTGGTCAAATATGGGATGATACTCTGGTGATTCCAATCCTTTTTTTACTTTCATTCCAGCAGAGGTTGATGGGATTCAGAGAGTTACAGAAAGTTGACAGCAACTGTCTATACCTACATGCACACACTACACCCACATACCACACTACACCCACATACCACACTGCACCTACATACCACACTGCACCTACATACCACACTACACCCACATACCACACTGCACCAACATACCAACTACACCTACATACCACACTACGCCCACATACCACACTGCACCTACATACCACACTGTACCTACATACCACACTGCACCTACATACCACACTGCACCTACATACCATACTATACCCACATACCACACTGCACCTACATACCACACTAAACCTACATACCACACTGCACCTACATACCACTACATACCACACTACACCTACATACCACACTGTACCTACATCCCACACTAAACCTACATACCACACTACACCCACATACCACACTGTACCTACATACCAACTTCACCTACATACCACACTGTACCTACATACCAACTACACCTACATACCACACTATACCTACATACCACACTAAACCTACATACCACACTGCACCTACATACCACTCTACACCTACATACCACACTGCACCTACATACCACACTACACCTATATACCACACACCTACATGTACTCACTACACCTACATACCACACTACACCTACACACCACACTACACCTACATGTACACACTACACCTACATACCACACTACACCTACATACCACACTGCTGTCAGGTCTCAACTATAGCAGTATGTACACTATGTAGCTGCATGCAGAGAACCAAGGTCAACTTCAGCTAAAACCTCCTCCTCTTTATAAAGCAGTACATCTGTCACTTTCAATCTTGGCTGATGAGCAGGGTTTTTTTTTTACTTTTCTTTTAATGTCACATACAAAGATAAACTACCAGGTTGCATTTTCTGGACAGACCTAGAAGTAATTGGACATATATCTTGTATGGGCACTGAGTACATTATAGATTGAAAGTTGATCTAGCTATACCGCCTCTTGGCAGCAGGACTTCTCTTGGTAAAACCAAATTGTGTTTCTTATCCCAGCCATAGATATGCTGGATCAACCTGTGCATATTTTCTATCATATATAAAATTGTAAATGGGATATGTATACTGGTCCCCGGACTTACAGCCAGACCAACTGTAAAGGTAGCCCATGGACTGTCAAAATAAATTATATATGACATTAGTTGGACTGTGCTGCTGGGTCCACTCCAACAACCCACAGGGTTTGGGTGTAGAGTACCCTGCAGGGAACCCCTCCAGGGAGCCTCACCAGACACAGTTTGGGGTTTATACTATTGATGTTCCCCAGGGTGGCCCCACTCAGAAATATGAAGCTTAAACTAATTTAGTCTCAATTCTTCAGCTGAAAAAATCTTGTATCTTGTGTAATCACACGTATTGTTTATCATCAAAGACAGTTTCCCTCCTTTGTCTGTCTCTTTTTGTTTTTCTTTCATTCATTTTGAAAAGTAGTTCTCTAGACAGAAGTGAAACATTCTCTCATTTGATAACCAAAAATAAAAAAACAAACAAAAACACCCCCCCCCCAAAAAAAACAAAAACAAATACAGCCCCCCCCCCCCCAACACCCAAACCTATATTTTAATGTCATAGATTAAAATGGCTTATGTCTGTCTCATCATTCATTTTTTTTCAAGTCCCTAATAATAAAGGATCATGGGACTAATACCTAGCAGAGATCATCATTCTGAGCCAATCAATATATGCCTTTTAGTCACATGACAACAACTTGTCACAAAAGTCTGACTAATCATGGCAGACAGCTCCCCTTTATGCCAGCTCTGTCATATCATGTGACCTCACAAGTTCATTCTTGTTTTACATTTATGTATGGCAGGGCTGTGCATTACACATTGAATTGAGACCAATTTGGGCTTTTGGTCTCCAAAACTTGGAATGCCAAAATATAATTTAATCTTTCTGAACAGTAAAAGGACATAAAGTATAAAGTTGGCCAAGTTTTATAAGTCCCTGGCCTCCCTTGATGGAAAACCAGTCACCACTACTGGCAACATGGTCTGATGCTGGGTTTGGCACTGGGAAAATACTCCCACCTGCCAGTCTGACTACACAACATCTGTAGTATGAGTCACACTCAGATCCAAAAAACTTTGTATACAACAATTTTGCACTTTAAGTTTCAGTCTGATTGATCTTGAAGATACATAATGAGTGGACAGGTATAAAATGCTGTTTTGCTTCCATTGGTTCCTGTGATCACCAGATGGTACATCTGGCTATCAGGAGTGATCCAAAGAAACGAGTTGCTGTGTGCTGTACGGACATAAACACAGGGCTTCAACAACCTTCCTCAGCAAGTTCCTTCACACCTTGGACTCTGTCAAGCAGGCAACTGGCGACCTTGACCCAGAAATTGTTTGATGCCCACATGCTGACAACTTTGCCAGGATAAATCATACAACTCTGACCTAAAGCTCCACAGAATGCTCTGTCACTCAGTTTTTCCGTTAACCCCCAAATTGGGATATATTACCCTTTCAAAACCTCAAATACCCTCTGAAAAAATTCTAAAGGGTCACAAGTATTGTTTATTTATATAAAAAATTGGTGAAAATTTTGTCTTCTCCCCTGAATTTCCCTTCTTGTGACCCCAGAAAAAAATTCCTAACGGAAACCTCGTCATTACAGGAGCCTGCTTCGTACAGCTCCACATTCTGTTCCCGAGATATCAGGCCACTAGCTGTGACAGCAGCGGTGGTAAGGGAGTGCCGAAGCCAAACATGTCTGACATCCAGACCCCCATCTTCCCCTATGGACAACTGACATTCTGGGGAACATATCTCAATATGTGAAAACTTGTTCAACAAACCAAACGGCCAAATTCTCAACCTTTTGCTCTGCATGCTGGCAAAGAGTCTCTGACCTGCAAATAACCCAAAACCATGACTTTTTGGTTGAAATATGTGCTTGCAATTAATTACTGCACACATCTTATGTTAGGCCAACATTGGATTTACATTAGGTCAATGTTGCATCAACATTAAGCCAAAGTCACCTGCATTGGCCCAATGTAGTATTCCATCAATTGATTCTGTGCTGCTGAGAGGCTGACACCATGCCAGCCTCAGTGCCTTACTCTGATTGGCTAACATGACAAGACAAGTTATATGGGTCAGTCTGATTGGCCAGGGTTTCAATATGATACACTGGCTTCAGAGACCAGGTTTACCCGTTTTCTTTTTTTTTTGGTTTTTTGTTTTTTATATATATATAATTTTCTCTGTTATTGGACCTTCACTGACAGACCTGGTCTGCACTAGTCTTCCCAGCGCTTCCTTGATGTATCCCACAATGCATTGGCCATTAAAGGCCTTTGTAAATAGCTTGTCCATTGCCCTGCAAGTCATACTGCTAACCTCCAAAACAGCTTTGGCATGACTTGCCTGGCAATGCTAATGCCACTTAGTACACACGAGGCACATTGGTACATGGAGTAGAGCTCATTTCATCAGGAAGTTGAGCATGTAATTCACATCAGGAAAATGTGTGAATGGCATGGAAGGATTTAAGGGAGACTGAATGCAATGCAGAACTACTACAGCCATACAAATCCACAAAAACGGTACTGCTATTCATTAACTCCACGCAAAAGACTCGGGGATATTGACTTAGCATTGATTTGTACATCTGTACACTTGCGCATGTTGAACATGATCACCCAAATTTTGTATTCCAAGATTACTAGATTTTGGGGGGTTCTTGATCAATCATAAACTGGGTTTTTTTTGTTTTTTTTTTTGGTTATTTTTGAAAGATATAAACAGTTAGCATATGCAAACAATATGAAACTTGAAACATAAAATTACACATTTCTCCTCAAAATACCTGCTCCATCATTTGAAACTGTAGCATTTCACTTTAACTTCAATGTATCCATAAATATATTATACATATTTAAAATGTATAGGAACTCTCTCCTGCAAAGCCTAGATTAGGTCCATCTATGACAATCAAATCTATCAGACCATTTAATGAGCTTACACCTACAATGACGGGTATCCATGATCCCTAGATTGGATGACTCATCACAGCCATAATGGACCTGACCACCCACATCATCTCGAGAACAGGACGGAACACAACGCACCAGAAACTCCCTGTTTGCCCACAAAAATGTAGCCTTACAAGATACACGTATTCTTCCATTTTTATTTCACTTTGAACTACATAATATGTTAATTTTACAGGCATATGTAACATATGCCTGTAAAATTTGACTATCACAGTGGCAAGCTGAGAGCACCTGTCTTAAGGTATTCCAGGGATCACTAATTGTGGCCTTGCAAGATGTGGTGTTTCCCAGGAAGTAAATTATATGAAAAGATTTCAGTAGAGCGCATCATATACCGACAGGTGTTATATGAAGACAAGCATGGTGAGCTAGTTTCTCATGGTTATTGTATACTGGGGGCTGCTTAATCAACACAAGGTAATTTCTCACAGTACTCGTCAAAACATGGATATGGATCAAACCCTGTTGTCGGTCGGGACAGGTGGTCTTTATACAAAGTATAAACAACATTAAAAGTACAGAATAGAGTATTCTGCACAGGAGTTCTTTATACAAAGTATAAATGACATTAAAAGTACAGAATAGAATATTCTGGACAGGTCTTAATACAAAGTATAAATGACATTAAAAGTACAGAATAAAGTATTCTGCACAGGTGGTCTTTATACAAAGTATAAATGACATTAAAAGTACAGAATAGAATATTCTGGACAGGTCTTAATACAAAGTATAAATAACATTAAAAGTACAGAATAGAGTATTCTGGAAAGGTGGTCTTTCAAGACAAATGACGCCTCAAGACAGGACGCTAGTATGACTTGTAGGGGACTGTATCTTGAGACACCAGTTCTACTGGCACAGAAAGTGGTCTCTTAGGTCATGTGTCAGAACAGGTAAATCAACACAACCACAATATGATTGGGGACTCTGCAAAGCGGTCCTCCAAGAGCAGGTGGTCTTTAAAGGCAGGGGTCTCTCTGGGTACAAACTGTAATACTTTCCTTTCAACCATTGTGGGGTATGATGAAAGAGAAGCTGGTCAGTCAATTACCAACAATGACGCCATGGTGACCACCTTACCTTTGTCCTACCCATCCCCTAGCTCTCCACGTTCCCGTTGTCTCTACCTCAAAGACGTGTTCATCACACTGCTTGGCCATTCCAGTCCCTCGGATGAAATGGGGAATACCTCTTATCATGGTTCCTTGTCCCTGGTCCAGTCCCAGTCCTGTCCCTGCAACACCTGGTCTCTTCTTAATCAGGTATTCTCTCCATTTACTCCTCACTTGCTTCGAGTTGCCTTCCCCGGGCTCACAGCTCACGTACATATATGGATGACGTAGTTTGTCAAGTACATTTCCTCTGTGTATCTTGCAATTATTAAAATGAAGTTTTGCATCGGGAAAGAATGTGATAAAAGGTAAGGTTGTCTGTTACGATGACAATGCTAGTCCCCAGCAGTCTAAAATCCAGGCATGTTAATTTGAAGGCAGATGTAAAATCAAGGTAGAAGAAAGATGCAAGATTTGTAATGTTGGCTCTAGGCAGCCAGCAGAAATGTGCAATAGGTTGACTGTTGTTAGTGGAAGAACAGCTAAGGTGATGTAATGTTGAATGAAATCATCACCATCACTGCTACTCGATGACCAGAATCTCTTGTACTTGATTGGTCACAGGGATCCTGTCACTGGCATCCGTGATATCATCGTGACTGTAGGTACTTGTGCTGCCTCTGTGACCATCAAAGCGTCCGTGACTGTCTGGTGATGGCCCAGATATCTAGGCTGTATGTGAAACGAGGTAACCACGAGGCTGTATCACTGAAGGCCGTCCCAGTAATTAACAATTATAAAGGTACATCCTAGGTAACAATGTGGGAGGCTGTCTACTACTGTCCACGTCCACACTGTATTTTATGGGTCTGTGGCCTAAACTTGACTGCACGTACAGCTACTGGTCTCCCATTTCCAGTCCCGTCAGACACAACACTGCAGTCTGCCGGCTCCATCAGGCTTGCCATTGCACGGCAATGCTCCAAAGCTGTCCTGAGACAACGCAGTGAGACGCTAGCCTTAACATTGCCATGTGCTCACTTTCCTTAAAAAGACATGAATCTTGGAGACGTGAATGTGGGCACCCTCAAGAACAGTGCAACACAGCAACTGCTGCGATGTACGATCTGCCTTACAGTCGTCAATCTCACTTGCATTGCAGTATTGATCTAACATCAAAATAGCTTCTATGTACATAATGTATTTTGTATGGTGCCATTTCCAGAAACTGTCGGGGCTGCCGCTTGTAAAGTGGCTAATGGCTCTTTTTTACAAAAATCCATTCTCCATAAGTTAAAACTACCATAAAGTTGTTCATAAAAGGCATATCCCTGGAGGAATGTATTAGGTCCACAAAGAGTTACACCATCAGCATGCACTTCACATTGATCCTTTGCTTCCCTATTCAAAGGGGGCAAATCCGATGACAACAGGTTCACGGGACTGGCTCCCCACCCCCCCATAGGACTGTCCCCTGGGACTACTTCATAAAGCTTTATAAATGACATTGTGAACTTAACAATGGACTAGACAGTTTCATCAGAGGCAACGCCAGCCTATGAATTCCTCACGTCAGATGGGTGGATTTGACGTACAGCAACTCGAGGCAATGCAGACAAATCTATTATACCTCAGTGTCACTTTCTAGATTTATCATCAGATGATGACTTTAACAAAAATGTAAGGACACAAAAGGTTGTAATTAAGGTCATAATTATCAAACGGTCCATAGTGATACATGTAAGTTGAAATCAGGAATATGATCTTTTATATCCCGAATAGGAAGCTAGGATTAACTATATCCTTGTTTTTCTGTGTTGTTAATTGATGGTCTCCTTCTGGGAGCCGGCACCATTCCATGGGGTGAATGTTACCGCTCACAACCTTCAATTTATATGTTAAGCACAAATTCAGTTGACCCTGGGGGCCAGATGCTGTACGATATGAAACTTTAGCCATCCAATCTTTCTTAATCAAATCAATGTCTCAAATGTTGTCCCGCTCTCTCCTGGCTGTACGGCCACAGAAATAACTTTATTTTACAAAATAATGTATAATTGTAGAGCAGCACTGCAAGTTGTGGCAACCACATATCTCTGATACCACAAGAGAGTTCAGACTTGTGGTTTGATTTCTGTCACACTGCTCTCCTATTTAATCGTAGATACATCAGTCTGGTAAAAGATTGGCTCAGTATACAACACAAACACTGTGATTGGATAATATTGACCGTTTAACCAGAGAATGGCAAACCAGGTTGTGGTACAGTGACGGCAGTCTCAGACATGCTTGGACATGTCAGAGCTCAATCCGTGGTTGGCTGATTATTCTTTTTTGCTTCATGCTTCAATTTTTTGACATTGGATTAGAAAGACGTGGTTACAGCTGCTTCAGTCCAGTTTTGAGACAGAATCTGCAGGCACACAATTAGAAGCTTTTCATATTTTGCCAAATATTTAGGACACGTGTAATTTTCTAAAATGTAGAATATCATTTCATTTTATTTAATTCTCTCTCCCACCCTGCCCCATCCATGATAAAAAACTCACTACATATATGCATTCACTGTCACCCAACGGTTAGCAATTTCCTTCAAGTTTTTTTTTTATGAATAATTTTTCAATATCTATTTACGGATGATGTTAATAATAAATTGCAAAAAATACTCACAAAAGACCTCAGTGAACAGACCATTTATTGTCTCACCAAAATGCTCAATTACACTTTTTCGATTGATAAGCATTTCGCAAAGAATCACATTTTCAAATCTAGATTTGAATAATATTAAATTTTGCGTAGCAGTTTGCAACGTGAAACCAGTTACATTGAAGACTGTCTTCACAGAGCATGCTGAGAAAAGTTAACAGCTCATATTTGTAAGACAAAGGAGTTACTGTGAGCCTCCCGTGTCATGTGACCTGTCTGTCTGTACAACATCTTGACCCACATACAGGAGCCAATTAAAGTAATGTGACCTCGCAAATTATGGCAAAGCAATAGGTCTGCCATGCAGGCAATAAGAGAGATATGTCTCTATTAGAAGAAATAAAATTTTCAGAATTATGTAAGTTCTGCACCTAGATATACCATGAATATTTTGGTTTCTATATGCGGTGGTTTTTGTGTTACTAAGCAATAAATTACAATGGAAAGAAATGAAAATACACAACTAGAGCCCTCTTGACTGCAGTGCCCTCTATAGGAAAGATACAACAACCTCCTAGTCTTGCACTTCTCTATTCAGTCAGACCTTTGTGACTTCAATAATGGTGATATACTGTAAATTGCTTTATTTTCACATGTATGTTATCATGGTTTTTGTATTTTTGACATTTCACTGTTTTGGACATGATTCCCATTCAAACAATTTTAAAATACTATTTCACTGTGTCTTTATTTTCATGGTTTTGTGCCACTAGTAGAGAAATAAGCGAAAATAAGAATGCAGCGAAATTAAAGCAATTAATAGTAAGTCCATCATCAATCATTGCTTAGTTCAGCTTGTCTGAGAGAGGTGATCGTCACTTCAGTTTTTCTCTTTATAAAGGTGAGCCAAGACTACAGCATCCTCACAAACCAGTGGGCAGGTTTGGTTCCAATCTTGAAAATTTGATGGATGTGGCTGCAGTTTATTTAATCAGCTTCTGACTTTGCCATCTGTTGTTCATACCCCCTTATCATGTTTACATTTCACAAGCTGCTCGGGTACCAGACTATAAAGTATCCTTTGTTTTCCCACCAATCAGGGCCAAGACCACCATGTGTGTTTGACTTGGGTGTTGTTGCTTACTTCAGGCAGGATATGGCCTGCTCTACAACAATATTTTTCTTATAAATTAGACTAATATTATGTGATTGAAAGCCCAGTTAGACAAATTGAGTTTTGCTTGGCTTTGGTATTCTCTACTGAGAATCTATATCTTCTGCCCTTACCACCCCTCCCTGTTGCTTAATGGTCAATGACTTTGACCTTAGTGCCAATCACCCCAAAGATACACAGATTTATACAATTCTGATTTAAGAGCTGTTACTGGTTATCTCTGTCCAGTTTTTTTTTTTTTTCAACTGGTGACACGTTGTGCCAATATATCTTATAGACTTGATATAGAAGTTTTTGTTATGATGGATTGTATATGTAGGTTTAATATATTTTTTACCTCGACAGCTGGACAGTTTGATATGTGCATCTGATGTAGCATCATCAATACTTTGTAGTGTACTGCTGTGGTCCCTAGAGGGCGCTGTATGCAATAAAGATTTCACACAATATGCAAAATACAAATATTAGTGCTTATACACGTAGAACATTCTAGTGGCATGTATGCAAATTGATGTAATCTGCTTCATGTACAATAATCAAAGGTGGCAATATTTTATTATTACTTGACAAATCTGAGTCGTTTACAATCAGCATTATCATGAACCTATATCATCACATTTTCTGGATGCAAACAAAGGCTAAATGAATATACAAATTATTTTGTTCCCACGTGAGGTTAAACAGGGTTCATAGAGCTCTTGAAATTAGTAATTCAATTTGTCAAGTAATTCCCCAGACCTAGAAAACTTTTCCAGACGAAAGTACTTGATAACACCTTGACTGTACAGTTGATCACAGTATATGTATAACAATGCATCCACTTTGAGAAGTATAACTTGCTTTCTAAATCAAATCAAAACGCACTAACAATGTTCCAAACTATATGGTTAATACAGGGCTGTCATGTTAACTGCAGACCTGTTCTGGCCCCCTATCCTGTAGCATGGAACTAACAGGAAGCAGGGCAGATCCATGTATCCAACATTGCAAAATGTGTTTTTGTGACAAAAATAAGGCACTCAGAAAGGAATAAGTTTAAGAGAAGCCATTTACACATGATGCAAACATACAGGAAGCTTGAAATATTAATAAATTGTCATTTGTTTGTCAGAAAAAGTGTTTTTTCAACATTTTGCACTGTTAGATACATGGATCTGCCCTACTTCCTGTTAGTTCCATGCTACAAGATAGGGGGCCAGAACAGGTCTGCAGTTAACATGACAGCCTCCTATTAAGCTTACACTTTTAATTGTACATGAACTGAATTTCCATAAACTGTAAGTTCTAGTAGACCTTCCAGTTTTACTGCAATTTACAGAACACTTTCACAGTGTTTCAGCAGAAATGAACTTTATGGCCGCAGATATCAGAGAGACACACAAACACAGCCTGAAACTATACTGTGCAGAAAAAGAGTGGTCCCACTTGTTTTCCATTGGTCATATTTTGGAGGGTGTGTGTGCAAATTGGCATATAAACGATGGTTTTTCTCTGAGTATCAGGTCTGTCACCAGTGATCCCCTCATTGAGACCTGTTAACTGTCACTGATGTCTCGTGCTTGCACCAGGCCATTCAATGAACCCCATGTGCACCTCAATACTGCGTGCACTTCATGACCATTTCTCTGTCTAATCCCACCCTTATCTCAATTCCAGGCCAACTTTTTCTTACTCTGCACTAGGCCATAATCTTGGCTTTAATGGCCATGCTATGCAACTCTACCTTCGTACATCATATATGCTGCAGAAGTTCATATTCATAGCACCCCCATGTTAAATCAATTGGACCGCTCAATATTGTTACCACCAGAGCGTACCTTGCACAGGTAGGACTCCTATGTGTCTGTAGTACAAATGCTGTACAAATTAATGCTCCACAAAAAACAAGTTTACACCCAACTAGATGTGTTTTCAACTTTACCTGGAGAGATCCTCAAGACAACTCCATCTGCGCCATCGAAGCTTGTGAGACCTCTTGTAATGTTCACATTGAGAAGCCAATTGCCGATTTGTCTTCATTCTCACCTTGTAACTGTTACAGATTAATTTCCACAGTCTGATGAGCTACAAGACTATTTCATACAAATACTCTGTGGTCCAGTTAGGTCTTTTTATCTACATGTGAACACATTATGAATAATTTTCTGCCGAGAAACAAAAGCTCTTGGAGATGAAGATGTCATTGTGACAGAAATAAGGTGATAACAACCTCACTCATACCCCTTGGAAAGTTTCCGTAGATATTACCACAAAGACAATTGAAACCCGTCTGACGTCATGCATTAAAACTATGCTAGCCACTTGTGAACAATAGAATAAATGATAATATAACCTAATTTCATCCATGGTACTTGATAATAAATGGGAATATGGCCCTGTTGCTATAATTAATATTGAAGTGGGCAACCTAATAGGATCAACTGCTAACAGACTGAACTAAGACTGTGGCAGGGAACTCACTCATCAGGAAATAGGGTCCCAAAACAACAAGGGAGCCATAGAATGTAACAGTTAAGTATATTTACAAAGTAACCCCCTGTGTCACACACACCTGCCACTCATTAAAAAAAATCATTACAAAGTATCATTTCCATATACTAACATCTATCAGGTTCATTTAAATGCTGAGTCAGTGATCTAATATTGACTTCTGTTTTCAAATTAAGTTTTCTCATTTGCCTAAACAATCTTTAACTGAAACACTATTTATACTGATACCTTTCATATTTGTGAGATTACCGTACCAAAAAATCAATCCATTCTGCTCAATAAAAGTCATTTAACTGAACCACGATTTATTTATTTCAACTTTAATATGCCATGGGATAATCCACCTATTTTTTTAAACATTTTTCAAATATAGAATGGCATAAAAAGTGTGACTTTCATCAAATATCCAAACTAGTAATTATTTTTTTTCTTTTTAAATAACTAAAAAAGAAGCAATGCTTCAACAGATGTTTAGCAGTTTGAAATGCGACAAAATTGCATTCATATGTATATCACCTGTCAATCTTAAATCTATGATTATATGACAACAGGGTTCTGCAATAATAAGACAATTTAGCAGCATCTAGGGCACACTCTGACATCGTAATATAACTTGTATTCTAGTTTTTCTCCGTCCATATGGACAGCCAGATGGATAGAATGACAAACCTGTTCTCAGTCCACTTGAGGCAATACCGGCGCACTCTGGTGGGAGTTGACAGGTGCCTAATAGATAAGGTACAAAGTATTCATCTTGGCACAAGAAAAAACATCCCTCAGATGTATTAATACTCAAAATATTGACTGACTCTTTCCAAGAGGAACTGACGAGTATAGATGGCACTAGCTCTGCTGAAATTCAGTAGCAGATGGTGACACAAGAGCAGAGAGAACACACTACAATGTTGTATATCTGTGTCTCCATCGATTATCAACGTCACATTCATTGACCACATTGCTCAGTGCATTTCATTCCTTGACCTTCAGTTGTATGAAGCCTGATGAAATACATGAATGGAAATACTGACCTTATACCACCGGACAGTTTGAATAAATTGAGCCCAGTATTTTATGGTCTATGACTGGAAAATCGATTAAACAAAGTGCTGGTCACTGATCACCACAATGGATCAATGTACAATGTATTAATTATGTTTTTCTTTTCTTTTCTTTTATATAGGCAATCCATGAAGCTCTTCAAAGATCACGTTTTAACCTAAAACATTTTTTCTTTTTCTAAATTTCAGTTTCTTTTTACAAACAAAAAACAGGCACTTCTGTGAAGCCTTATAGTATGCTCACTTCTGTGTAGCTTTGCGGTATGCTCACTTCTGTCTAGCCTTATGGTATGCTCACTTCTGTGAGGCCTTATAGTATGCTCACTTCTGTGTAGCTTTCCGGTATGCTCACTTCTGTCTAGTTTTATAGTATGCTCACTTTTGTGTAGCCTTGTAGTATGCTCAATTCTGTGTAGCCTTACAGTATGCTCACTTCTGTGTAGTTTTCCAGTATGCTCACTTTTGTCTAGTTTATAGTATGCTCAGTCCTGTGTAGCCTTAAAGTACGACAATGCATAGTTTTCTTGTGCTGACAAAGGAAACCTGTATTTTTGTCCCAATCTCTCAAATTTCATCACTGTCATATTGCCATTTTCATTCAGGGCTGTTCCCAGTTGTAACTACTACTTTAACCTTCTCAAGCCCTAGTCAGGTTGTCTGTAGTGCATTGTGGGAGCAAAGTGCACAGAGTGCGCTACAGCTGTTGAATGACGGCACATTGTTCTTGATGACAAAAAGTTGAGAGGAATGTAAGAGGGCGCTGCCCTCTGTCGCTGCCCTCTGTCGGCCTGCACCAGATGACAGTACATCAGACGCTGGCTCCTACATGTCATTTCTCATGGAAAAAGTAGCATACAGTTGATGTATCAGTATCTTATTCCTATGACTTACACCTCATCATCAGACTCTCCCATCTTTTCCTTGGCTTAAATATTATCCACATGGAACTAGTGCTTTTTTGTGACCACTCTCAAATTTCATCCTCCTATTCTCCACATTTTCTTTGGGCCCTCTTACAATGTACCCATACAACTGGTGCCTCTAGATCTATGTACAGAGTACAGGCCACAGACCACAGTTATAAATCCTTCTATTTTTCATATTAGTATTTTTCAGTCTAAAAAATCAGCATTTTGGTATTTTAAAATTCCGTGAACGGCATTTAACAGATAAAAATGTCAGAAAAACATGGATGGATTTTTGTCATATAATTCCCAGCTCGTTAATTTGTGATAATTGAAATACAAAACAACACCTGGATGTCAGCTTTATACAGGTGTATGAACTGTGCTCTTGCCAGAGTCACATCATTGTCCTTCCCCACCATAAAGTTCCCACCTGGCCTGGAAGACAGTGCACCTATATGACCACCAATGAAGCAACTCTGTGATGCAGCAAACCTGACTTAGCTAACTTTATTTAAACAGAAGCTACAGCATGCTGAAAACACAGTTTTTTCACAATTACGGACTATCTCCGTTGGGATGCGCAACCAGCCAATCACAACTGTGGTTTGTAACCTACAGTGGTTCCCCTAAGACCCCTCTCATCAAACATCAACCTGCTGCTGGAAAGCCTACCATCTATGAAGACAGTGGGACATCTTCTTTTATATCATTTTCATCTAGAGAAGCCCCCCATCTTAATAAGACCACTTTTGGGCTGCATTTGGGGTGGCTTCATAAGAAGGAAATCATCGTACCACCTCTTACACTCTACATACAACTGCCTCTAATCTTTACATACAATTAATACCTCTGAAACTCTGCATACAACTGCTGCCCCTAATCTCTAAATAAAATTGCTGTCTCTAAATCTCTATAGACACCTAACTGCTGCCTCTATATCTCTGCAGGGCTTGGCATTGGCACTGGCTCAGTGGCCCCTAGTCCTTTTTTGAATGGGGAGGGGGCACTATGTTTATATTTTACTGGTCCTGATAGCCAGTAAAAATTGAAAAAGGCCCACGTGGAGTATGCTACAAATGTTGAACAAAGACATCAAAAGTTCGGCTCATAACAATTGTGTCACTAAGGAGATGAAGATAAAACTCTATATTGTTAACTTTGGACGTGTGCATTTTATGTTTTGGGCCAGCATATCTCAAATTTTATTGGTCCCCTGGGCCAGGAGGTCCAGAAATCATCCCTCCCCCCTCCCTCCCTGCTCCCAGTGGGGCCTCTTGGTCACCTCATACCACTACTGTCTCTTGCCCTCTACACACAACTGGTGCTTCTGGCATCAATCCTCTATTGTTATCATTTATTCAGCCACCAACTTAATCTTTGTTTTGTATGAGTCCCTGTCAATGCCCTGTATTACCTTGCTGCATGGCCTGTAGGGCTTCAAGTTTATCACCTTGACAACAAGTCAGGAAATTACAAGGAAATTTAGCTTGGGGCTTGGATGCCAGTGAGCCTTTATGAAGGCTCCTAGGTATCAATGCAATAAGCCTGTATCAAGGCTCTCAGTATCAATATAGTGAGCCTGTATCAAGGCTCTCAGTATCAATGCAGTGAGCCTGTATCAAGGCTCTCAGTATCAATGCAGTGAGCCTGTATCAAGGCTGTCAGTATCAGTGCAGTGAGCCTGTATCAAGGCTCTCAGTATCAGTGCAGTGACCCTGTATCAAGGCTATCAGTATCAATATAGTGAGCCTGTATCAAGGCTCTCAGTATCAATGCAGTGAGCCTGTATCAAGGCTCTCAGTATCAATGCAGTGAGCCTGTATCAAGGCTCTCAGCATCAATATAGTGAGCCTGTATCAAGGCTCTCAGTATCAATATAGTGAGCCTGTATCAAGGCTCTCAGTATGAATGCAGGAGCCAAAACATAAGTTGCTAACATAGACTTTCAAGGGTTACTATCAATGGAGCACTAAAATACCCAGCAATCAGCCCCAATAAACTGAGCTGATAAGGGGAGAAGTAGGAAAACAGGTCTCTGACACTCTGAAGCACGCGACACTTGGAAGGTTCTCTAATGTAAGCAAACACCAGCTTTGCGCTGGGAGCACACCTTCCATACTCCAGTATTGTTGGCTCACATGTGGTTTCACAAGGAGTCAGTCCATCTGTTGTCTTACATGACAAAGATGGATGGACCATCCAAAGTGATCATGTCTGTTTGACAGAACACTAGCCTGCATTGCACATTCATTCCTGCAGCAGTTAACAGCGTTTATTTGGTGCTAGTTCAGTGTAAATTTTGTGCTAGTTAAAAAAACACTTGGTGCTAGTTTAGTGTACATTTGGTGCTAGTTTAGTGTATATTTGGTGCTAGTTGCAGACATTTGTGGCACAAGTGATCATATCAGATTGTTTTGTTTTTACCTTTTCAGGGCTTTACTGAGTTTAACTTCTCCCCGTGGTGGCATGTATCAGGGTCCCACATGTGCTCAGAAATCAACCAACTACACTGACCATGACTTCTGCCAATTTAGTAAGGAATGATATGTCATCTCAGTCTGTGCTGGTTGCATGTGTGGCAGACCAGCCTTGGGTAAGAAATCAACCACAGTTGTGAGCTTTGGTGATGAAATATACGCTGCCCAAAATTAGAAATGCAACCTTTTCACATGAGATCATATGCAGATTGGCAAAATCTAGCTTACACACAATGCCATAAGTAGCTGTAGGTGGTCACTCTTATTGAGATATAGGATATACCAGACACAGATATATGTTAACCGTATTGCAATGGGGCAGAAAACTGGTCAATTATCCCCAGGTAACATGGGACTTGGTTACACTAAATTTGCTTGGCTCTGTGCAGACCAAAGGGTCAGAGATTACCAACAGAAGTCTCTCCACATGGACCCACACAACTGTTCTGTGATCTTACAGCATCCTACAAGGTCTGCAGCCTATCTGCTCGGACCGTCAGCTGTTCTCTCTTCCTGAAGACCATGCTGTTTTAATGGCTTTTGTGTAATACATGGGGATTTAGTTACAGCATGGGCTTAAGACAGGATTATCTACCAACCCAACTGTCTTGCCTGCTGCCCCAAGTCACACCTAACTCTTTCCATGCCAATCACATCTAAAGTTAATCTACTAGTGTCAAACTAGTCCGAATTATCATTAGGATCTCAGATTCACATTCCTCATAAATAGACCTTTCATTCAAGTACCAGTATGCTTATAGTTCCAGAGAGAAATCCCAAGTCAACAGTTTTCTTGGCACGCATTGGGCCGATTGCGCCCAATGTGCACCGAGAAAAGCTGTCAACTCAGTCCAACATTTGGCACTTAAAGAGTTAATTCTGGTTCACAAACATCAAGGACCTCAACAATGCAAAATATTGTTACCAAGGACTACACAGAACACATCTTTTCAACTCTTCCAAAAACAGCACATGTAAAATTTTCCGCCCTTCACAATAATGATCTTTGTCTGTTTATAACTTGTAACTGTCTGTGATCATGTGGCTTGAACTTGCCTGCTTCGCATGCCATGTTTTTATATTTCTTCAAAGTCTGCCTGAAGTGAACAAATCCTGGAGACTGGTCTATTCAACAAGTCATGAGACCCTTTGACTCCTCTTGACACCTCAACAAAAATAATCATCAGTTCCATAAAATAAAAAATTTAATAACATAACAGCATAGAATTTCATCATGACTTGCTTGTGTTTTCTACCTCCAAAGAGTCATCAAGTATTGTTTCTCCAAGCTCAGGAGCTGGTTATTAATCATGTGGCACAAACTTTGCCAGATTCGTCTTTTATTTGGTAAAATCTTTACTGGTCTGGGGGTAGGAATGTATCATAAGATCTGACATCTTGAAGAAAATTATGCACGATCGATCGAAGGATGTGTGTGCGTGTGTATGAAACTGATGAAGATTGACCTGTCAGGCTACATTAGTGGGAACAGACCATATGATCATTTCTTGTCATTTCAATTGGACTCTTTTTCCTAAAGGAGACGCTAAAATTTTACATTCCTAATCATTTTGGTCACTTTTGATGATCAAACATAATGAAAGAAAGGTCTAAGACATAAGCTTTATTGAGCTGTACAGGACACTCAGTAAGGTACTGCAAAATATCAGGTCATGATCCAAGTCAGTTCTTCAGGACTGATTGACAAAAATTACAGTCAGCAATATTTGTATGGGAAAAAATGCCACAAGGGGGCAGGGGTTAATACAGGAGGTGGAAATTAAGTAGTTATGCCTTCTTAAGTAGTTATGCCTTCTCATATCTTTCCCTGCAGGTTTTGAATGTCCATCTGCACTTCATTTATTCTGAATAACTGGCTCAATTTAATATCCAGGAGAGCCTCAGTTGGTGGAATTTTCCAATGTGAAATCTATCAATGGTGACCTTTGTACTTCTCTGATATACACTGCAACCAACCCTGCCTTATCAAAGGCATCACTACTCAATCAGTTCACTGTATCTTGGTGATGATGGATAGGTTGTGTCTTGCATACTGACTTTCTTGTGGAAATCATGATCTATGTGAATGATTAATCTTATAGATGCTCACAAGAACACCTTGCCTCACATTTTGTCTCATCTGAGCAGGTATTTTTTTTCACATGGCTTCAATAACTGTAAAATTACAGGCATCACATTGCTCTGCAAACTAGCACTAGAGGGAGCTACAGTCTACAACTGTGTACAACATGGCTTCTCCACAATCACTGAACTTCATGTACCATTAAAACAGCCTATGCATGAACACACATTCTGCTATCAGCCCAAGCTAGCCACCTTTTTCTGACAACTACCTGATGTCATTAAAGATGTGGGCATGTAGACAGGTCTTTTCACAGCAAAGTTGGTGTAAAAAGAGTATAAAAAGAGTATATCAAAGTCCAGAGGGGTGCAGAGAGTAGTCATAATGAGTACCATTCATGTACTTTTGAGGCTGGTAACAAGGCCAAGTTAACAGTTGCAGATGGGTAAATGAACACTTTTCTTAGTGCCCATGGACGTCTAAATGTGGATTCCAGGTGAGCTAGTTTGGCAGAGCTTACTTGCACAGGACCCAGCAGCAAGGCTGCCGGAGATGAGTCACTGCTCTATAACCTTGGTGAGGCATCCATCAAGACATGACAAACTGGCCAATCCATAACAGATGCACAAGCAACCTTCAAACTCACCTTCCCCAATTTCTACTCCAGTTGTGTCCATTTTATTTACATCTAGTGGAGACTGTGTATTTGCTAATGGCACTGTCTGTATCTGGGCCAGGTAGTGACTCTGGTAAGCCAAATTAACCCCCTGAACAAAGACTGATTCCTAAAACATTAACCCAGTTTCCACTCGAACATAGTCAGACATATAAGAGTTATGTTTTTGATCTACTGTGCAGAAAGCACCCGCATACATCAAACAATAATGTCAAGGATGTGGTACATGTGAACTTAAGTTTTTTTATTTTTTTACCACACAAATAAGCCAAAACACAAGACTGATGCAAACTATTCTTTGCAGTGCAGGGAGTTAAAAAAGATGCTCAAGTGGCACTGCAGACTTGACATAACATTTCTGTGGGTGAACTCATTTCAGACATGTAAATATTTAGGGCTGGACACAAACAGTAACAGTTTTTCAAGGTGTGTTTTTTCCCTTCAATGACAGTCAAGACCTCCACATGAGAGTTGTCTGTCCCTTTGATGTAGGATCAGTTGGGAGATGATACAGCATCTAGCAGATAAAAATCAGGAGTGGAATGAGGCCAGAAAGAGAGGAAGAGCAAATACTATTTATAATTTAAGGTAAGAAATAAATGTAGACAGTACAGGGGAGGCGAGGGGAAGGGGTGAGGAAGGGATGGGAGGACAGGGGATAGGAGAGATAAGGGGGAGGGGAGGGGAGAGAAGAGAGGAGAGGAGAGAGGAATTGAGGGCAGGGAAGGGGAGGGGAGGGGAAGAGAGAGAAAGGAAGTAGAGGGAAGGGGAGAGGGGAGGGGAGTGGAGAGGAGAGGGGAGGGGAGAGGAGAAGGGAGAGCGCAGAGGAGAGGGGAGGGGAGAAGGGAGAGGGGAGAGGAGAGGGGAGGGGAGAAGGGAGAGGGGAGAGGAGAAGGGAGAGGGGAGAGGAGGGGGAGAGGAGAGGGGAGGGGAGAAACCATCTACTGTTGTTTAGGATACATGAGTTTGGTGCATTACATGACAAGCTGTGGAGTGTTAACCTTCTTTACTGAAGAACTATCACACTGAGAACTTGTGTTATTTCGGGACCAAAATTAACTGGTGACATGTGCCTGCATTTGAAACTCACATTTGCTTGATTGGGTTCACATCTAAAACACATCAGTCACATTTATCTACAAAACAATGTTATTCTAACAAAATGTAGTCAACCTGAGGCCTGAAAAATGAGCCTTGAAGCAGGCTTGCCTACAACACAACTTATCACTGACCAGTCAGTTGTCATGATATCACTTGGTGATGCTCCTCTAGCCATCCATTATAAGGATACCAACCTGATATGCCTGGCCACCACAGGGGGCGCATTCTCCATGGCTTCTGAAATAACTTCTGCCAACTCCCCTCCGCCATTATAATTTTGTAGTTATCACCTGAGCTGGTGGTCAGTCTGACTTAATTACCTCCACTGGGTTGGAAGAGAGATAAATTCGAGACCTTTCAAATCAGTGCTTAAAAACAGAAAAGAGAAGAAAACCCAGGCAGTTCTCAGGATCGCATAACCTGCTGAGCCTGAAGTGTCCATTAGGCAGTGGACAGAGCTGTTTGATAGTCTGCTGCCTGCAATGTCAGAGATCTAATAAACTGAGGGGATTTTTCATGTCAATAAAACCTGCAAATTGACTTGCCTATAGCTAGGACCCTAGCACACCTCTTGTAAGGCCCCTGGTCTCATATTAGGTCAACTAAAACTTTTATTTCTACAAACACAGATTACACACCAGATAGCTATTTATCTTGGTCAGGTAGTTATTTCTATCAAATATTTTGCAGCACTTTAATTGATATGACCCAGAATAGTCCTTGATGTAACACATACCAGGCCACCGTGAATGCCAGGCAACAGTAAAACACTAAATCACAGCATGATTCGTCAGGAAAATGGCTTGATACATCATGATATATCACAATACATCACCCTACATAATGATACATCATGATACATCATGAAACATCATGATACATCATGCACATATTGCACAGTTCAATCAACAAAGAAAGACCAATATCCTTCCAGATCACTTTGATTTTGTTGATGGGAAAAAATTCTGAGACTGTGTCAGCTAAAAGTCCTCTAAAATTGTTAACCCTGGCTGTGCTCAAGCAACAAGAGAATGAAGCAAAAGGGCGCCCTCTACAGGTGTGTACAAAATCATACCCAAATTTCAAGGTACACAGTGAGTTTTGGGGGTTTGTCTTCACTTTTATCGCAGAAAGTTAGCGCGCAGTGAAGCCAGTCTTTCTGGCTGATATATGATGCCAGTTGGCCTGTACTGTCAGGTGAGGAGGATGAACACGCTACATGATATAAGGTGTGATTAGGCCAGCAGAGGGTGAGGAGGATGAACACGCTACATGATATAAGGTGTGATTAGGCCAGCAGACAGCTGAGGCCCTGCCCCTAACTGGGACCACGGATTGAGATTTGGACACCCAGACACTCTGACCCTTCGTTTCTACACCTGTCCTTGGTTCTTCTGCACATCATTTTCCAAACAGGAACTTATTTCTGGAAACTGTCCATCAATTATACTGGTCCAATTTGATTACCACTGTGTGGGTCTGGCGTATCCTCAGTATTTCCATAACCACACCATTTTTGTAGCCAGCAGGCATAGCACAACTCTCTTGGCGAGGGTATCTCATTTTTCCTATAAATATTACGTTTGAATCTCATATCAGATGGTCTATATATTCTTTGAAATTGTGCAGAGTTCAGATGCTACAGGGGAAATGCTACCAGGCTGTGGACACAGTGAAAACATCACAGCCGTGATAGAGCACTTTCCCAGACTGAAGGCCTCAAAAAAGTTACCAAAAAACTTTTGAACTTAAACAAACATCGCAGAAATATACCCTTGTGCAATATGTGTACATTAGTACAGCGAAACCTTAGTATACTCAGATATATTGAACATATTCAATATAACAACACCAATTTTCATGGGAAAAAGTTTATTTTCTTTGTTATTTGATTCATTTATTTGACATATTCAGTTATCTGACACATTTCTCAGGGAACAGATGATGTCATTATAACAAGCTTTCACTGTATGACTTGTTTACAGGACCAGTATATATAGGGCTCTGCTAGTCTGGTATCACACTGTCTTCTGGCAGCCGTAACTTTCCTTCCATTCAAAATACATGCAGGAAAGTGAGTATACAGTGCTCCCTGTCTCATATGATCCCCTCCCCCTATAATGTGATAGAAGTGGCCAGTGTAAGGCGCTGGCCATTCCATTGGGTACAACAGGCAGTGGACACATATGTTGTGTGACCCTTGCTGCCAAATTTGACAATTTTACAACTACAGGGTCGGAAAATAAGAAAATTTATAAACAATGGCTTGTATACAGACAATAAAAGGGGTTTGCAGTACATAAGTATGGTTAAAAAAAACACCCAGTATGCCAGTATGGAAAAACCCTTTACCCCCTTCTAACAAGATGGACTTTCGGTTTGAGGTTGACATGGGTGAGGAAAACCTTGTACAAATGGGATCAATAAATAGGAAATAATCAACCTAGCAATTAGCCTTCCAGTATCTATCATGGCATCTGGTTACTCTGACTACAGGAAACAATTCCAAAACAGTTTCCTGGATTCAAGCAGTTTCCAGGCATGGAAAATATTAAAAAATTCCTTTAAAAATAGTTATCAAGGAAGGGCTGTCCAACAGGCAAGAAAAGCAACCTCCACTTCAAAGTCTGTGATGATCATGGAAGAGCAATTCAGCAGGTCAGGCAAAATTCTGTTCCAGGCAAATCTGATGAAAAGTTGCAACGCTGACAGACACTTGCCATTAATTACCATTACAGAGGTCAAAGGTCAGTGATGCTGCCTTGGTAGCTACGATACGGCAGTTTCATAGGCTAAGGCCTGTATTTTTCCATTTTTAACAGAAACGGAACGGAATAATGAATTTTTGTCACCTCTGAAATAGAATTTGCTGTTTTGCCTTAATGTGTTTTACATACAAAGAGAACTACTGAAACGGAATTTGGAAATTTCTGGTTGGTGAAACGCAAGTTTTTTGAAACAGAAAAATACAGGCCCTAATAGGCAAACTGTCAGTTTTCAAATACCTCCGAGTCTCTCTATCTTGGTTCGTTAAGCAGGCCACTTGTCAACTCCATTATCTTTTTTCACACAGAGTTATAGTACACAGTCATGGTGTCATCTGTAACCATTTATCCCAGTACTCTGTGAACCAACCAGGCCCGAATCATGCTGCCTGTGAAACCTCATGTTCTACTACATTCCAAATGTATCAACTTTTGATATAATATTTACAACTCAGCATACCATTTTTTTTCTTTTCTTTTAATGTAAGACATGATCACTAACATCTGGATAATGTATTGTCAAAAAGTTCTCTGCAGTTCCACTTTTTGTGATAACTTGGAGCACTTGGTAATTTGATACATTTATATGGTCAATTTAACTCTTTCAGTGCCAATCATCACTAAAGTCGATCTACTCAAGTCAAGCTAGTCTGAATTATCATAAAGATCCCAGATTAGTATTCCTCATAAAAAGACCTTTCATTCAAGTACCAGCATGCCTCTAGTTCCAGAGAGAACATCTCCTGTCATTGCGCCCGATGCGTGGTGAGAAAAGCTGTTGACTCAGTCCAAAATTTGGCACTGAAAAGGGTTAAGAGTGCTGCTACTGTTTGACAATGAAACCTTCTGCTGGCGGTAAGCTTTGGTTGTAAAAGTGTCTTGTAATTTGTTACAATGTGACAAAATGTATAGAACATTTTCTCTATGCTATGAATGTTCTTCCTAAATAAACTGTTTGCCAACGCATTTCTCCACGTAGCTGATGGCTCCTCGGTGGCTTGGTGAAAAGCTCAAGCAATATGTACCTCAAGCCCATTCCTACTACAGTATCTGGAAACTTCTCCATCCAACAATTAGTTAGAGATAAAAACATTGACTATTCTATAGCCCAGGATGAGTGTCTAGTGCTAGTACTCATCTTTACAAGTCCTGGACTGGCTCAATGGCAACGAGGTGTGAACATGACAAGATGATACAATGTAACATAAAACATACACTACAGCTGAAGCAAGTAACTATGACCTTCATTACATATGGCTAATTTTTTCAAAAACTCATATAATTAATTACTCTAGGCACCTAACAAGAGTTTCAAATCCAAGCCAGACTTCTCAATGCACCTACCTTCTAAAACAGATAACTTCCTTGTATACCAGATACATCCATTCGGCCCAGTGGAACCAACTGCTGCAAATCCATCCAAAAGACAAAGTTTTTTCACAATTCAAAGTGGCACTTGTTTATATCCAGGACTTTCTGCACTGAGTGAGTACAGGTCATGGTTTGCCAGCTGAATTCTGTTATATCTCTGGGGAGATGGCCCTAAATGCTGTCTAGGTCCATAGTCATGGTTTGGGTGTATTCTCCCTGCGGTCTCTGTAGTTCATTAAGCCCTGGAGTGCCATCATCCCAATCAAAATATTACTGTCAAGGCAGAGAAACCCTAGCCTCATATCATTAACTCATGTTGGATCCCAAACAGGGCGTACAAGGCTGTAGGATGGACTGGGCATTCAGCCCTGGCTGAGATCAGTCCTGATAGCCTTGTACAGGGCTCTGTGCGAGGAGCGAGCCAGCGTACACCCGTCAACCCGTACACCCATCAACCCGGCCTCCAGCCCAGGCTCAAAGCTTGTCTTGCAGCAGCAGCACAACCTGTAACTTTTTGGGCCTGGCTTTATCAGTACACGGTGAAGGTTGCCGCATGCATCGGGCTGCGGAGTTGGATAACCAACCAACCAATGCGGGCTTGCTGTACAGCCATGTAAACACACTCAATGCGATAAACTTGGTTATCAGGCAAGACTCTGGATACAGTATGCACACAGCTATCTATTGACTGTTAAGGCACACACCGTAACCCTCTCTCAGGAACTATATAAACTTATTGATATTCTAACAACAGAACTGCCCGTGTATAAACATCGCTACTCCTTGAGTCAATTTTCAAAACAAACATAAAATAGGCAATCCCTCCACATAGCTCACACAAAATGCTGGGTAATTATTACAACACCTGTTTTATATCACTATTCCTTGCCTGCAAGACATACCCATTCCTTGTCAACACTAACTGAAACCAGTTGGCTGGAGGTCAAAGTTCATGCTTCACTGTTTTGTTGCTTTTTTTTTTTTTACTCGATTTAATCATAAATGAAAAAAAAAATGAATGAAAAATGATGATGAAACCTTAAGAAGATAACATATGCTCTACATCAACAACTTTTCTTGATCCTGATACAGGTTGGGTATTTAGCTCAGCAACTGACATGGAAAACTGTTGACTCAATCTTTGTCCAAAGGGGTGAAGGGTTAAATCATGAAGACCTGCAGTGTTTCTCTTTGGCAAGTATACCCAGCACATAAAGTGTATTCTGAGATACAGTGGTCCAAGGGTTATCATAAACTATATTACACCACCTCTATATCTATTCTGCAGCTGGAGGCAGACACAGTTCTGTATACTGGGAGCAAGGTCAGAAGAAAAACACACGTCCCCCAGTCACTCTCACTCTATCTTGTCACCCCGGCTCTTCTCTCTCACTCTCTATCTTGTCACCCCGGCTCTTCTTCTCTCTCACTCTCTATCTTGTCACCCCGGCTCTTCTCCTCTCTCACTCTCTATCTTGTCACCCCGGCTCTTCTCTCTCACTCTCTATCTTGTCACCCCGGCTCTTCTCCTCTCTCACTCTCTATCTTGTCACCCCAGCTCTTCTCCTCTCTCACTCTCTATCTTGTCACCCCGGCTCTTCTCTCTCACTCTCTATCTTGTCACCCCAGCTCTTCTCCTCTCTCACTCTCTATCTTGTCATCCCAGCTCTTCTCCTCTCTCACTCTATCTTGTCACCCCGGCTCTTCTCTCTCACTCTCTATCTTGTCACCCCGGCTCTTCTCCTCTCTCACTCTCTATCTTGTCATCCCAGCTCTTCTCCTCTCTCACTCTCTATCTTGTCACCCCGGCTCTTCTCTCTCACTCTCTATCTTGTCACCCCAGCTCTTCTCCTCTCTCACTCTCTATCTTGTCACCCCGGCTCTTCTCTCTCACTGTCTATCTTGTCACCCCAGCTCTTCTTCTCTCTCACTCTATCTTGTGTGATAGTCAGAATGACTTTTACACTCCCTCAGCCTGGGTAAAAATGATCCAGGGTAAAAATTTACTTTTTTTGCAAGTTGCCCATGGGCAACCAGGATATTTTCTCAAGTTGCCCCAAAACCCCTGAAGTTACCCATCTTCTCTGATGTAAACGATTCGTCAAATAATTGTATACTGAGTCACACAGCACTTAGTAATTTCACAACAAGTGCTCTTGTGCAATTGATTTACCATAATACATTGGAAAAAATATTAATTGTTGACATAATGAGAGACTGTATACACCCAAGTCAAAAAAAAAAAAAAAAGAAAGAAAGGTTAAAAAGTGAAATAGTACATAAGCTCCTGGCTAAATAATGTGGGATGTGGTAGTACATCATTGCATGTCGACTCAATGACTAAACAAATTTCAAAATTTTCATTTTCAATTCAAAAAGAGAAACTTGAAATTGAATATTTCATTTGCATAATTATAAAGGCATATGAAATGAGTTAAATCTATGTGTATAACCCATAAGGCCATATTGTGTTACTTCATTTTAAAAGGTAAACATCTTTTTTTTTTGCGACCTTCAAGAATTTTGTGTATTCTGCTGCTTGTTCAGCTGAATACACATATAATAGCTGATTGTGATCTCTCCTATTAGTCATTTAGGTTTAATGTATTCCACATGTACTTAGGTAATTCTTATTTGAAATGCATATAAATGCCATCAGCTTATTTGTGATTCCTGTTCTGGCTCATTTTGTACTATAAAACACCACACTGGTTAAGCTAAAAATAAAAAGTTGCCCCTTGGGCTACCAGGGAATCATCTATAGTTGCCTCAACAAATTTTTAAGTCGTCTGGGGCAACCAGACACCCCTTAATTTCGACCCTTGAATATGATGCTTGTTGGCCCTGAAAACAGGTCAAGGTCACTGAATGTACAACTCAGGAAAGTTTCCGATGAGATGCTTCTATAGTATAAGTTTCATGATAACTTAATTTGCTTAAAAGTTACTGGTGTCCATGAGGGTAAAATATGCTGACTCCCAGTGCCCTGAAAACAGGTCAAGGTCACTGAAGGTCAAAGTCAGCCAAGCTTCCAGTAAGATACTTCTACAGTACAAGTTTCATGAGAGTTACTTGATTTGTTCAAAAGTTAAAGTTAATGCATTTGCAAGGATAAAATATGATGAACCTGGTGACCTACAAAATATGTCAAGGTTGCTGAATGTCAAACTTGGCTTTTTATGGGATGCTTCAACAGGACAAGGTTGATGAGTACAGCTCAATCTGTTCAGAAGTTATTGCATGAGAAGGGCAATAGAAGCACAGATATAATGACAACAATCCCCCAATGATCACTGAGAGATATGTACAAATAAAACGAGTCATGCCAAAACTTTAATTATCCAATGGATTGAGATATATCCCCTCCTCCCTTCTCTAGTCCAACATCACTTAAAAAAAAAAAAAAAAAAATAGGTCTGCACCCAACTGCTACCAGAACCCTCTACATTTAACCCACACACTGAAGGAAGAAAGAAACATGTAGACATAGATATGCACGCTTTATTGTGGTGATGTATTTAAAACTACAAAAACACTGTAGATATAGTAATGTTTCTGATTTAAAAGATAAACTTTTAAACCAACAGACAGAATATTTTCAACTTGCAGGATGGTATACATGCAACCATGAACAGCCAGGCAGTGCCTACTATAAACTATATTGTATCCGATGCTTCTTGTGAAGTCATTTATCCAATGTTTTAGTCAGGCTTTCCATAATTGGTTAAAGAATCCATTTTAGAGGTCCAACTCCTACTACCAATATTCTACATACTGGCACAAAAATATTTACCTAAAGACTATTTCTACAACTGGTTTTGGATCCCACACACTGCTCACTGCTCTTTCTGTCCTTTGTCAACATCTCTGTCTGTAGCTATGTCACTGTGCACACTCAAATCAAGATTGATGAATCTTTCAGATGTGTGCTTTGGATTCTTGTGGACTGCATTAGATGTTTTCACAATTTTCTTGAACTAAGTCAGCTGCAAGAACTCTGCTTTCTTCTTCTGTGCCATGATTTTGCTAAATGTTCCCTGCAACATTCAGTCAACAGGCTAGTTTGTCCGTGGTCCCCTGCAGCATTCAGTCAACAGGCTAGCTTGTCCATGGTCCCCTGCAGCATTCAGTCAACAGGCTAGCTTGTCTGTGGTCCCCTGAAGCATTTAGTCAACAGGCTAGCTTGTCTGTGGTGTCCCCTGCAGCATTCAGTCAACAGGCTAGCTTGTCCGTGGTCCCCTGCAGCATTCAGTCAACAGGCTAGCTTGTCCGTGGAGTCCCCTGCAGCATTCAGTCAACAGGCTAGCTTGTCCGTGGAGTCCCCTGCAGCATTCAGTCAACAGGCTAGCTTGTCTGTGGTCCCCTGAAGCATTTAGTCAACAGACTAGCTTGTCTGTGGTGTCCCCTGCAGCATTCAGTCAACAGGCTAGCTTGTCTGTGGTCCCCTGCAGCATTCAGTCAACAGGCTAGCTTGTCCGTGGAGTCCCCTGCAGCATTCAGTCAACAGGCTAGCTTGTCTGTGGAGTCCCCTGCAGCATTCAGTCAACAGGCTAGCTTGTCTGTGGTGTCGCCTGCAGCATTCAGTCAACAGGCTGGCTTGACCGTGGTTTCAAATGGGGCTCACTCCATGTCACTTTGCCGCAAAAAACTATATGCTATTGAAAAAATACAAATTGTATGTTTCCAAAACATTGAAGAAATTTTGATTTTTAGCTTAGACCCCCCCCCCCCCCCTCGTTTTGATAGGGTACTGAAGTTTTGGAATGGTTTTATGTGTACAAGGTCCCTAAGGCCTAGAGGGTTGAAAGTATAAACAATTTTTACACCGCCCAAACTGCATTTGTGGGAGTATTAAAAAATATTCCATGTTCAAAAAAAATTTAAACTTAAAACCTAAGAAGTTCTGACCCCACCCCACCCCCCTTCCAACAAGGTGCCTGCATGTTTTGTCTCTGATCTCAGGATGCACAAGAATCTAGGCTACTACTTTGGTCTTCAATGGTCAAAAGGTCATGACCTTCTGGTGGTCCACTCACACACTCAGTTTGATGACACAGTGAGGGGCTCTACCCTGCTGATCAGGTTTTCTTTTCAGAGATAATCTACTGCAGCAAAACTAACAAATTTCATGGCTGATTTATATTGGCTACTAAATACCTATCTCTTGTAGCCACCCCCTGACCTCCTGACCCCAGACCAATACAAGCTTGTAATTGAGTGATTGCTGATATGTAATGGACGGGCAGCAGGGGGTGGCTATCTTGTGTACTCAGTCATCCTTCTGAGTTGATTTAGATCTTATCAGGCTGTGTGCTAATTATGCTAATTAGGATGTATTAAGACTGATGAGATGTCCCTATGTGTACCCATTACTCTGAAGTAAATACCTGCATCATGACAGACGGCAATATGTCATTAATTTTAAGTTATCAAGTTTACAATTTGAACAAAATGGTAATTTGCCTTTTCAGAATACATGTATTGCACTTCGCAAGGTTTTATCTTGCTCTCCATTCCTTTTGCTCATATCAGCTCCCCCCCCAATCCCACCCTCACCCCCAGAACACATTCAAATATTTCAATACAAACTACACTGAATCAATTTTGGAAACAATAAATTTGAATGAAATATACTGAATATATACAAAAACATGTACAGCAAAATTATACATGTGTAGCATTAAAGTAAGTTTCCAGCCTCTTTGGTCAGGTATAAAAAGTTTTGTATGTATCCCAGAAACTTAAATGTTGATGTACACATACAAGTTTATAAACATGTATTTCTGATCAATACTACCCACAGAAACAAAGACGCATATTTTTCAGTTAATGCAATATTACAATGTCTCATTTTCACCAGCAGAAACAGTTGTTCTGTATGTTGCTGTCACCACACGAATCCTCCTTACTCTTTTGGCAGCAAAAACTCAACAAAAAACTGACAAGTCAACCTTCAAGGAATGCTAGAAAAAATAATTAACTCCTTACTCTAGTCAACTGGTATGATAAAAATTTATCATCATGAAAAAGCAGAAGTTGTGTGCTTCAAGAGACAAAGAGTTTTTGTGCACCCATCCTCCCCAGTCTTAAAAATGGACCAGTCCAGCATGTCACCCAGGTGTGCTGTCAGTCAGACCGACATACTGCCTGCTGGGGGGGGGGGGGTGCAGGGTGACAAATGACAGGCTTCACAGTTACGTGTACCAAGAGAATGGAACGTCCTGGAAATGGAAGGAGGCCAAAATATCCCTAAACACGCCAGCAGGACACTTGCATTGTCAAAGAGGTTGTATGCAACTAAATAATAATTTGAACCTATCTTAAACTGCAAAGAGTTAACTGTACTAAATCTACAGTATTGAGAAACTGTACTTTAAATACCAGTTAATAGTCACATTTTATATTCACAAAGTCAAGAATTCAGTGATTATTTTGACTTTTCCACATACACTGTCTGTGAATATCCACTAAACTTGTTCAATTTTCCAGAATATGTCCACCCTACAAAGATAAATGTGAAAATTCCAGACCATAAACTGAGCCAAACAAGTTATTATTCTTGCAAATCAGACTTCTGCCATTAACATGTGCTTTGGCTCCCTTGGATACAAAGGGTGGGCTAGGCAGTGAATGACATCTGTAAGGTTCTTCCTACTGAAATAAGGAAGGATCCCTTGATATGCCAAGCAGAGTATGGAGGGAATGAATAATAGGGGAGAACCACATGACTAATAATCTCTGGAGACACACTCTGACAGTAACAGGTCTCCTTCAGAATGTTGATTAATTAACACAGAAATTTTGGGCCAATAAACAATGCCTGTGTGTAGCTGTCTGAAGGAAAGTGTCAACAAACCTAAAATGTATAGACATACTTTTTTTACACATAGGCAATTATTTTCAACAGATTTCACCTTCTAAACATGCTAACTCTTGGAAAAGGGAGAAATTCTACGACTTTTCTCAAGATGTTTCTGTAAGAGATGCATAGCCAGGTTCTATGTACATTAAAAGGAAATTTGAAATTCTATGGACAAGCAAGTTCCCGAAGGCATCAAAGAGCCCTTCTCCCAACAATATCCATCTTACCATTCACATAAACTAATTTTTTTTTTTATTGTATTTTATTATTATATTTTTTAGTGGGGTAGGGTACGATTGGTGGGGTGAGAATGACAGTAATTATCACAGGGGGATTACAGATAAATTTCATATCTTTTAAAATTAAAATGTATGATGTATGTTAGAGATATTTTTGGGGTGGGTAAGGGTGGGATTGGGGTAAGGGTGACGGTAATTATCACAGGGGGGTTACAGATAAATTTCATATTTTCTAAAATTAAAACGTATGATGTATGTTAGAGATAATTGTCTTTTTGGTACAACAATTAAATGTCAACATCCATACATAAATTGACATTAACATGATTAAGCAAGCACATGTTTTATTAAATTCTGTGATAAAAAGTCTCTGGCATTTACACAATTAAATTTAATTCTATAAATATTGACCCAGACTTTCCTGATATATCAATGATCAGCCCGTGGTATATCACCTAATACAAATCCTTAGCCATACACCTCACAGTAATACAAATACATCACCAGCAACCTACATTTCCAGGCACACATCTTGACAGTGTCTTTATAATGGGAAATAATTGCCATAACTAGCGAGCTTATTTCAATATTTATTCTGCATGCAGATACAAGGCCCAGCCATCAGTTCCATGTCTCAGCGGGTTTACTGGTTAATGGGGTTTTCTCCCCTATAGGATATTAGGATGGCCTCCATGTCCCCAGAATGCATGATTGTACTGATCAAGTACAAGGATAATGTACTTAGTTTCCATCCATGTCATTTTGTCAATATGCCTTACTCCCACCAGGAAGCTGAACAAGTAATGGATACTCTTGATTTTCACTGCATAAACATTTTCTTTCCTATAATAAATTTTCTCACAAATTGCTTTTCCTTCACACAAATTTCATAAATTTGTGAAAATTGTGGAATCTGAATCTCTGAGTGAATGGTTTCTCATATGCAGCAGGTTTTTAAACTGTGATGAACTGAAAGTCTAGAGTGAAGGCACACAGCATAAAACCTGCTCTGTGATCATGACTGATATTCAGGGCTTCTTGTGGAGCAAGATGACAACAGCAGTGACACCTGGTGGCAAAACTCAACTTAAAATTGTATGTTCTGTGTCCGTATCAGCTGGACATGCATGATGCCAAGTTGACTAACAAAGGAATATTGAAACCTCTGCTGAAATGAATAAATTGAAGAATGTTTGATAAAATCTGATATAGGGCAATGTTGGGCAACAATTTGACGAAATGCCAGACACTGTTCTGTCACCTTTGTCTGCAATTCAATCCAAATACCAGAAATACATGTCCATGTATACAAGTAGATTGCATGCCTCAGTGCTATTAGTTTGTGACATATACATACTGTGTTTTCATTGTGTTACCTTTTTCAAATATAGTCCAGGCCCCTCTCACCAAAGGCCACCTTAAATCATCACCATTTCTACACAGGCAGAATAATTTATTGGTAATTTCATTATATTGTCTCCCTTCCTTGAGCAGCCACCCTTCTTATAAGGCCACTTTTTGGCTGTTTTATGGTGGACTTATTACGAGGGGACCACTATAGTCCACATTGTTCAGCGAATACTTTAATGAAAGACCAGCTGGCCTTAGGAGCACATTTACCCTCTTCCTGTGACTATTTTTAACACATTAATAACCCTTTCCCCCTTAAACCTGCCAAAACTGTCTGCTAGGTTAAATGTGGTCTGCTCCAGCGTTTTCACCTTATTCAAGCCATAATGAAAAACAAATTGAGAATTATTGATGAGACCTATCAACATAAAATGCCCCAGATCAACAGCTTTCCTTGGCTTAAAAACCCTTCCCACCCTCCCTATATTTTGTTTGACAATTTTATTTTTACTTTTTCATTCATAGATTCAAATAACTGTGTAAGTGTGTACCTGCAATAAAATATTTCTGCCTGTCAATTTAAAATATATGTATTTTTTTTTTTTTTTTTTTTAGGGCCAAAAATTATTTATTATACTTGTTTGTATTTGTTTATTCATTTACTTACTTGATTGTAATTAACTTTGCTTATTGACTTATGCTTACAATTAGTTATCATCTTATTTTCCTAATATTTTTGAAATTCATTACATAACCACTCGAACAGTACTTGAGGTAAACGAAATGCACCTCTCCCAAAGCCTACCCAAATCTCTTCAGAACAATGTATCATATATTATACAATGTATCAGATATTATACAATGTATCAGATATTATACAATGTATCAGATATTATACAGTGTATCAGATATTATACAATGTATCAGATATTATACAATGTATCAGATATTACATCCTCTCCCTATTTAAGGTCCTTCCTTATTGTGTCACAGACAAGAGATATACACACTCATATTCCAGTTTTTCAAATTACATGTGCTCAAAGTACTTACTTGCTCCAACAGTATCACGATATTCGTACAGTGCCAAATTGTTTGTATGTAACAGGTGTAACATTTTCAGAGTTTATACAGTTTTGTTGTAGTGCAGATTGACTACTGTTGTAAAATATATACTTTGGTGGGAATCAGCTCTTAACTCAAAGTCAATAAGTCTATTTGCATCCTTTTATTGGCCCTGGCATAAACATGGCTGCCACAGGACCTCTATGGGAAAAGGGATCCTTCCTTATTGTCTCCACAAACTCTTACTGGCTCTCACTCAATGGGATGGCTGTTGTCCTGAGCACCCGGCTCTTATATCACTGGGGGTTGTCATGTCACCCCAGAACAAACATGTGTTTACCAAGTGACAAATGCATGGACCTTTATATTAATTATAGTTCATAGTTCATTTATTTGTGTGATATATATTGCACATAATTAAATGTCAAATGATTTCAAACTATTAATTACATCTTAACTTATTTTACTGTGCCATTTCTATTAAATTTCCAAGTGTCATTTCCAAATCATGGAAATGTTACAGCTGATTATATTTATATGTGTGACCAGTAGTTACATTCAGGTGACCACAGTGACATATTGTTATTCCAGGGCCTGTCACCCTGAGGTGTCAACACTAGGCCGCCATGCTGGGTGCTCAAGACAATGAAAGTTGATCAGTGCTTGTACACTGTTTGTGACCCAATATGGAATGGCAATCAAACTATGATATATATCTTTAATCTGAACTTCAATATATCTTAAATAATGTAATTACATGTATTAATGTTTTGTAGGTGAATTCTGAATCTTTGCAAGTCAACCCCAAGTATGAGTGCTACCACCCCATTGGAAATGGACAACAGTATGTTACTGTCCCTTTTCCTGTTAATGCCCCTCACTACACCGTGATCCTAGTCTTATAACCATCAATTATGTACCAGTGAAAACCACACTTTACCAAACCTAAAAATCAATACTTTCCAGGACAGACCTTAAAGTACAAGTTGTATATACTGTTATAGTTGTCATACGGCTAGTTGTTGACTATGAATCTTGTGTTTTCATTTTCATAGTTTCTTGGCAAGATGTATATTTCGTCTCTTCTCTCCTCTAGGTGGCACCAGTGGTAGCAGACACATTGTCCTCAGCTGGGGCTATTCTGATATTATCATGTACATCTACACAAAGTTGCATCTCAAAGTGAGCTACAGATTTCGTTACATTACAATTGTTTGCAGTGCATTGTCTATTCCTGTAAATGTCAAACAAAAGTCCTCTGACTCTGACTCTTGAGTCTGAAAGCTACTTTCCACTCAAAGAATTAAATTTTGATCAATTCTAGACCATTGTCCGGAAACTTATTAGGAGAAGACATTACCCACAAGGGATTCCCCGGCCAAGCCCTAACGAAGACTTTCCCTGTGTGGCCAAAGTGGCATAAAAAACTAATTTCCTCTGTTTCTATTCTAAAACAAGACCTATGCTTGTCATATGAGGAGGAAATGGGACCTGCCACGACATAAATACATACATATAGAGTGATTAATTATTGGGTTTTTGCACTGCGTATTATTACATTATTTCTCATATTTTATCTTGGCAGATGAGCCACCATACAGGACACTAAGTGGACATACATCATGATAGACTAAGTGAGACTTACAGACCATTAATGATAAATTAATATATGATTTATACCTTTGTGGTATCAATGAGAACGTTTGTGAGTATATTTTATTCACATTTTGAACTTTGTATCCATGGGCCTCACAAACACAGGCAGTGATGACTTTTCACACAGATGATCTTTCTTATACTCAACTATTATTAATTCATTAATGATTTCTTGCTTAAATTTTTTATTGAACAAACAACAACATTAGCAATTATCATAACATATCTTTATTAAGTATATAAAACATGGTGTCACATTTCTCTATGGACGTTGGCACTTGAACGTGGATGTCCACACTTGAACGTTACTAATTCTTTGATCACTCATGTGACTGTGACATCCTAATCGACATATACATTACATATTTATAATTGTGTCATCCTTGATACACTTAAGCACTGTTAATTCTAATGAAAATGGAGGCCCCATCTCCCCTGAGGAAGGGACTACCAGCCCCCAAATGTTGGGAGGGGTCTTCATAGACATACTTCCTACATCAATGACCTGTTATATATTTTGTTTGTGTCAGTCCTCTGTTGGTACCTGTCACATGTCAAATTCTTGAAAAACTTAAAGGATAAACCAATTTTCACAAAACGAAAAATCCTGTGGAGCTTAATGTCTAACTCTGTTTCGGTTTTCTGCATTTTGCAATAAAATGTTTATTGTGTTGTCTTGTGACCCATAAAGAAGACGAACTGGTTGCAATGCAAACACCAATGACTTTGGACCACGCATGTTGGTACAAGATTTGAATGAAAATTCTTTTCACAAAGATCTTGAATGTATGCAATCTTCACCTTAAACTTGCTACAGAAATTAAAAAGATACATGACTGGTGAGTAATGAGCAATTCTCTTGGTGTCTTGTTTCTCATAACTGTCACTTAACATGTTGAAATTTCCCAAATTATTTCCTCTGTCATTTTTTTTTCTTTTTTGGTCAAATTATCAAACAGAACTTCTCATCATTAAAATCAGCTAAAGACAACCACTGCAATTTGCCCAATATTCCATGTGTCATCAGATCACAAACCTTGTGAAAATTATGTAAAATGAACTTTCCATAAAACAAACCCCCCAAAAGGTTTGTTGTCATTTACATGGAGCTTGGGGTCTGCCCTGTGGTGAAGCAGCCACTAACTTAATAAAGAAAACAAGAAAGCCACACGAGAACACGGATCAAGTATTAAATCACAGCTCACGCAGGAATTGCTTATGCTATTTTGCCATTTCTTGGCTGACATGTCACGCAAACCCTTTATCCTGAGCCACTTTTATCGATTATATGTCCCACCTCTGTATTTCCTGCTTTCCTCTAGAAATCAAAAGTAAACGGACGTGCTTGATAGGTCTACTCAACATCTTAGTAAAACAGCCAAGGAAATCCACATACAAAATCTCAGGTCATACGATGTCTACTTTGACTGCTTCCTGGTGCTTCTGAGTGGCATTAATAATTCAAATGACCGTCAGTTAACAAACAATTCCCTTTTAAACGGAATGGTGGCCACATACAATTATAATAATCCAGGTCTCTTAAAATGTGTGTCCTTTTATTTTTGTTAAAATGTTGTACTAGGTCTACAGGTAGGAAAATATTTTAATTTTAATTTCCTTCTATCGAGTTTTTGTTTTAAAAAATGAGCATGCTGGAAATATAATGGCATTTTAGGGTATACTTTAGAACTATTAATATATTTGTGGTGGATGTTTAATGTACATACATTCCAGCATTTGAAGGCAATTGATTTTATTTTATTCAAATTTCTAACTTTTTTTACTTGGAGGCTAAAAACATGGGTAGATAAGAATACAGGAAGCAAAGAAATATGTTAAAGAAGTTCACATTGTCCACTTATTCGGTTCACAGTGAACCATCAATTGGGCACCCACCGGTTCACAATGAACCGACCTACCAAGCCACAAAATCGGTTCACAGTGAACCATCAATTCGAGAACCTACCAGCTTACAATGAACCGACATACGGTACCCATAGAAACGGCTCATAAAAAGCGCTGTTTGTTCAGCTAGCGGCTCACCAGGAACCGCTAAATCAGAATTTAACCAGGTTCACAAAGAACCCGACCTACTGAGCCACCATCGGTTCACAGTGAACCGTCACTCAGGGAACCTAACGGTTCGCTTAACCTGACTTATGACCCCAAACGCTTCACAAAGAACTGCCAATTGGAGAACCGATCTGTTTACAATGAACCAAACCTTCATCACCTACCAATACGGCTCACAAGAAGCGTCCATCCAAAACATAACGGTTCACCATGAACTGCCGAGTTAAATTGTTTCAAGGTTCACAATGAACCTGACCTACCGAGTCACTAACGGTTCACAGCGAACCGTCATTTAGAGAACCTAACTGTTCACTTAGAACTGACCTACCGAGGTTATACAAACGGTCCACAGAGAACCGCCAATTTGAGAATTTATCGGCTCACAATGAACCGACCTACAGTATCGACAGACACGGCTCACAGAAGCACTGATCGGAAATGCTAACTGTTCACCATGAACCGCACAAACCAAATTTTTTCAGGCTCACAATGAACCCGACCCACTGAGCCTTAGTGAACCAATCGGTTCACAATGCACCGACCTACAGTACCCACTAACACGGCTCAAAAAAACGGCTCACAATGAACCGCCAACTTAATTTTTTTCGGCTCACATGAACCGCCAAAATCTCACCTTTCAGTTCACACAGAACCGACCCATAACATCAGGTTCAATCTAATATGAAGGTCAACAATGAACCACCTCACCGAAAACTCACCAGTTCACAATGAACCGACCTACGGAGCCCCATAGACGGTTCACAGTGAACCGTCGGATACACAACTACCTGTTCACAATGAACCGACCTACAGTTCCAACTCAACGGTTCACGATGAACCACCCACAAGACCCATGAATGGTTCACCATGAACCGCCCCCCATCTCTTCCTAAACAATCGTATTGTCACCAGCCTACAAACGGTTCACAAACTGAACCGCCTTTTAAATAACCAACGGTTCACACAGAACCATTCAAATTACAATGTGGTTCATACGCGATACCCACCGTAAATAATTCCGGTTCACAATGAACCGTCACAAAGCACACAAAAAGACCCGTTCACTGAATAAACGGTTCAAATTTACTGGAGACCACAACATCTCCTCACCAATAAAATCACAGGATAATATTACATTACCAAACCATATTTGGTAATTCCAATTCACACAAAAATTTTGTGTGGGCGTACCCACAACACCCACTCACCCCCACATAACCTTTGAACCCAACAATGATCTATCGTTCTGCAATGAAAACCACAGATAAGTCCAACAATCAGCGACCTAATGGCAGTGGCCCACACACAGTGACGTCACAATGAACTTAATGAAAGACCAATCAAGTCACAAGTGCATCCCGAACCTTAGGGTATACAAAAGTCCACCAGCCCTCCTGATTCAGTTCTGCCTTGTCCTCTGACGAAGCAACACATTTTGCGAAAGTGCTCAGGACATTACTCAGTGGTAGTTTTCTGCTCTCCGTTGTGTTCCTTTTGATAAAGAAATATGTTGTTTGGGCCTTACTCATTGGTACAGCAATTTAGCAAATTGGTAAAGTAAGCAGGTACTGCAATGGTAAACCTTTAGGTCCCAAAAATTGCCTGAAAAACTGACCTACATACTGTTCATTCTGATTTTGATCAAAATCAATGTTTACTTTACTGATAACTAGCAACGCTAGCGGGCCGTGTGAGCAGCCCGTACTTATCTGACCTAAGCTTGTTCACAAAATCAAAGCTACAACTGTGTTGATGAAGCTTTAGCTGAGTGCATAATTATGACAGAAGTATGTCTACGATTTGCTTGAAGAAAAATTCATCAAAATGTGAATTCCCATTAGAATGCTCATTGCCTTACATATAGTAATCAATAGGAAAAGTGAATTTATCGGTAAGTCCCAAACTGAAAAAAAAATCCTAAAAATCAGGAATCCATAGCAGTGCCAACTAGTGAACAACTTTGTTTGCCCCTTTCACAAGGAACATATCCACCAAGTTTCAGCATAAGCTGAGTGATGGTTCTAGAGAAGAAGTCAAAAATACTGAAAACACAAAAAATCATTAAAAATATAGAAAAAAATTGTAGCACCACCCAGCAAATAAATTAAGAACAAGGAGTCCCTAAGAGTGTTCCTGTGGGATATCAAACCAATTGTGTAAATGGTTTCGGCAAGATTTTTTAATGTTTGCCCCCCCCCCCCCCCAACAAAAAAAAAAAAAAAATCAGAAAAATTCAAAAATCACTGGACCGTGACCATTTGAACAACTTGGTAGAGACCCACCCAAGGTACTTGCCACCAAGTTTGAAGTGAATCTGGCTGACGGTTTTGGAGAATTTGAAAATGTAACTGTGAACGAATGGACAGACAACGGACAACTGAGCCTCCTTAAAGCTCAGTCTGACCAGCAAGTCAGCTGAGCTGATAAAACAGAAAACTAGCATGCAATGCATGGTTGGCCATTAGCTGCCTGCAAAGTTTTTGATGGGTGTGTTGTTCATTTAGCCTCTAAGAAAAACAGAAGAGCACATTGTAATTTTGAAATGGCAGAACTAATATAATGTATAAGGCACAAAAGTGAGCCTTGAAATACTGTGGTAACATGCTCCTCCTGGGCATCTCTCACCTCCTCATTATCAAGTTTTTACACTCATAATAAAAATGTTATCAAGTCCCTACCTATGTCCTCAATGTCCTTGGCCAATGTACTTATTGACTCATATGAAGGTCAAATGAGGTCAAGGTAACTTGTGCAACATCATCCAAAGCACTCCATAAGAAAAACAAATGAACAAAATTTCCTTTGAGCTCATTGCCTTCTTAAGTTATCATGTTGACACTGCTCCAATAAACAGAGCTGATCCTAGTGACCTTCACACAGGGTCAAGGTCATTCATATGCTATCTTACCCAAGCTCTTTATTAGAGTGTTCCACATATTAATTGGTTGACTTGGCTCTTTTTAAATCTCATGTAGATGACAATGAAAATGCCACTAAACTAACAAAGTTGGGCCCCTGTGACCTTGAAAGTGGGTCAAGGGAGCTGATTTCAATCTCATCCAAACTATTTATATGAGGGTTCCACACACCAAGTTTGGTTGGGCTAGCTGTGTCCATTCTGAACTTATCTTGATGAGACTCAGTGTGGATAGATGGACAGATGACAAGAGCCTTCTGGAAGGTTTCACCAAGGGCTAAAATGACCAGAGGAATCTAGATGTACACAGGGAGTAGAGTCCATCATCAGGTGTATTTGTCATACAAATTTTATAAAACTGCCAGCAATGCTAACATCAGGCCTTTGGGCACCACTCACCTCACACCACACAGTCTTAATATTGGGTGAAAATTTTCTTAAATGATCAGAGGAATCTAGTATTTAAATTTTGGTACGAATGACCTTAAAACTCCAGCAGCCAACGAGTCACTGCTGGTGACCTTGAAAATAGGTCAAGGTCCCTGAATATCAAATTCTGCCAAGCACCCAATGAGATGCTTCTACAGTAGAAGTTTCATGACAGTAGCTCAATTTGTTCCAAAGTTATTGTGTCTGCAAGGGTAACAGATGGAAGGACAAACAACAGAACAGATATGATGATGGAAACACCTCATTGGCTGATAAGGTTGGCCGTAAAAGGGGGTTCTGGTAAACCATAAGGTACCACTGTGACACAAATCTCAAGAATCTGTCCCCAGTTGTTCTAGTGATATGGTGATAACATCTCATGGGACACCACTCCTATTTTAAAAATCAAACCAAAAAAAACAAAAAAACAAAAAAACCCCAAGAAAACGAAACAAACAAACAAAAAAAACCACAAAGCCAAAACCAAAAAAGTCAGAAGATGCTGTTTTTTACCTGGTATCTGGTCCAGTCCGGGGTGTCACTCTAAAAAGAATTTGGTGCAGCTGTGTTACATATTGTGTACTGGTAGATATCATATCTTCAGGACAGATGAACAGACAGACAACACATGGGATGACAATACCAACCAGCACTTTTTATGTGGTGGGTTCAATCAGTGTGCCACAGTGGCGGAGGGAATCTATAAACTTCATGACAGGCAAGTCACACAATGAATTCATCCTGTAGGTTTCGGTGTTTTGTTAACAGGAATATTTACATTCAATTACTATTTAAAAGTTCAGACCCATCAAAATAATCAAATACTGAAGAAACTTGAACTGAATGATAAGCCTCCCTGATTGGTTAATCATATAAGCGTGGGTGTTGTCATGGCAATATATTATCGAATCTACCATCTGATGATTTCAAAGTCTCATTTAAAGGGACCACATCATAGCCATTTACATTTTGTTTTGGGGCAACTGAAGCTGAAATATATAATATCAAAGCAATATAATGTGAGTTGACATCCCTTCAACCAATGCCCCATGCCTCTGCAATGTGTTAAGTAGCCTCAGCCATGGTAAGCTGCTACCTTTAAAACTGCAACAAATTAAATCAAGAGTATCCATGTCTGAATACCAGTTTGTGTATTTGCCTCAGACAGCTGTAAGCCTGATCACATTTGCCACACATGTCATGTCAAAGTATGTTTGCCTGAACACTATGATATATTTAACAGATATGCACTGGCTCTGTCTACGGGATTTGATTTTTGCTGAAATATGGCTGAAGTGTTGTATAAAATATGATTATTCGATTCTACTTCTGTCCTCCTAAGCTTTATTAATGGCCCGTTCCTCCATGAGCATGCTTCGCTTTCCGCGCTCAAAATCCCGTTCTCTGGCATCAATACTTTTAATCACCTTTCTCAGCTCAGGGGTCTCATTTCCTACCATAAATTTCTGCTTTTCTGTTGGGTTTGAATATTAGAAGTGAAAAACGCAGTCTGAATATGAAAATGGTGCTAGATTTTGTGGATACAGCATGTTGGAAGTCTGAGTAGTTTGGATTGGTTTCTCATGCATACTGATGCTGGCTAAGATGTCTGGTATATTCCACAGGCCAGTCCCACTTGCTGCCTGATCTCCCAATTTGCCCTTTATGCATTAACTTTACACCCACAGCATTCTGGGGCTTTCCGTTTTGTTTTTTTGTCCTGTTCCAATCAAGCTGCCAGTGTTTAACTTACAAACGAACACAGACTGTTGTCACAGTAGTCCAAATGGCTATTTACCTTACTACATTTTAACTCTAACACAGAAGAATCTGGTCGAGATGTACTTGGGTTTTCCAAGTTATTAACTATCAACAATTTTAACTTTTTCAGCCAATGAATTCTGCTTTAACAAGAGATCACAACCAATCAGCAGTAATAGTGTATTCAGCTCAGTACACCAATATTCAAAAGTCATTTTCTTCAAAATCCTGATAGGTTTGTCCTTCAATTTTGCGCTTACCCAACATTTGTTGATATCACTGAGCATCCCAGTAGGCCTACCATGTGATGATATGCCTTTTATTTCTTTTGACTGTCCACACCTAAAGTACATTGTACATCCATAAATAGACAATCTTACACGGCTGAGAGTGAGTTATGACTGTTCCCCATCAACAAAGATCCCAAGTGAGGGACAAATAGTAAGTCATTCTCCAGTCTCCAGCTGTGTACAATTTTGTTTATTCTATGTTTAATTGGGTATTCATTCCACAAAATATGCACTAGGCCTACTTTCAATGCTGATTCAGGGGTAGATTTTAAGATTTTAAGCTGGTAGTCAGAAGGGCTACCAGCTGGTAAAATCTGGTGGTCTTTCTGAAATTTTGGTGGTCACCTACCAAAGTGAGTATTTCTACATTATTTTCAGTGAATGAATGTAATGCTCATACAATGTACATGGCATAGACCTATTTTGTATTATTATGGCCCTGAGTGAATCTATGACCCTGATGAAACGGCAAAAATAAATACTGCAGTACTCAAATTTTTGGGTGTTCAAACGGGCTCCTCCTGTAAGCTATGGTGGTGATCCGTAACTTCTGTTGGGTGTCTGTGGATCACCAGACAACCATTGGGTGTCTGCGGATCACCAGACAACCATTGGATGTCTGCGGATCACCAGACTACCATTAACTCATTCCACCCTGATGACGCTTTTTCCCGCTAATATCTAAATGTCATCTGCTAATTGTATTTTACTAATTTAGGGATTATTTTTCAATATTTTGGATGAAACTTGCATGGAAGATCATTCCAAATTATATGCCCATGGTCAACAGCTTTCCTTGGCGCGCTCTGGGTGCAATGCGCCCAGAGCGCGCCAAGGAAAGCTGTTGACTCAGTCTTCTATCAGGGTGGAATGAGTTAAATCGAACCCTGCTGATTGGTGTGACATGTTTGTTTATATTCACAGTAATTATTCCATGTCATATGATGTACAATCAAGCAGGCTCTCTATATGGCCTCCTTGATATAATCCAACATCCCTCACACATTGGATTTTATCCATATACGTTAAAGCACTACGTCACTGATGCAGCTGCATACAATTTACTTGTCTCAATGTTTAGGGGATGTGACCTACAGTGAGTTAGATAGAAAATGATAATTCACCCTCAAGCAGAGAATAAAACTGGACTCATTTTTAGTATGACAGATTAAAGATTAGCTGTGGCCCTCATGATGGCTGTGTCTGTATAGTTCTTGAGTTTTGGAGCAAAAGGTTGCTTCACTGGCAAAGGTTTAATAAACACATGTGCAAATAAACCAAAAGTACACGTAGACTTCCTCCACTTCTTGAACTTTCCCACATAAAAAAGAGACTGACTGGTAAAAAGTGTAGTCCCCTAAAAAACCTCACTTTTTGGTGTTAATCTCACGCTGTTCTATCTCCCCTATGCAAATACATGTATGTAACTTGATCTTTTCTATCTGTACAACATACATTTGCCAAATGCATATCAATACAGTGTGTCTTCTCACTGCCTGCTATTTGTTCACCATGACAGAGTCTTCAGGTTGATTGGATCTGCAACTGGACACCACAGACCATGAATGGGATTCACATCGGCTCACACTGCATTCAACTCTGGTTTTAAATTGTATCATCTCGGGTGAACAATAATCTGACAGCACAATTTAACTCCTTCCTGGCTCCTTAAACCGACCCAAACCAGCTGCTGGTCAAATGTCGTCTGCTTCAGTGTTTTCAACCAATTCCAACAATAATGAAAAACAATTTGAGAATTGTTGACGAGACCTTCATGTTAACATGACTCAGGTCAACAGCTTTCCTTGGCATGGGTTGGGCACTTGAAACTGTTGACTCAATCTTAAGGAGGAAAGGGTAACCCTTTCCTGGTCAGAACAAAATGGTGTCAATGGCTTTTGTTTAACCTTTTCCTGCTCAGAATAAGACAAGAGTCAATGGCTATTGTTGGTGCAGGTTGGGCACTAAGGGGTCAATCTATGAGGATGAGAGCTGTTTACCAAAAGACATACCATTATAATATATCTCATCTACACTTCTCATTCACCCTGAGTAACCTGACACTGATGTATCTCCATGGACCTTTTTCCCATTAAAAGTGGCCACAAATGGTCCATTGTCATAGATATTGTCGGCTTTTTTATGTCAACAATGAGTACTGTGATTTGTCAACATCTGTCCCTGCAAGTTTCCAAGTCATCCAATGTGTACTGAGGAAAGCTATTGACTCAGCCCCAAAAAATTGTTTGTTTATAAATGGGCAGCATGTTAATCTGTCTCTTCAAGAAAGTTGGCTAAAAGGTGTACATTTCATGCTGTTGAAGAGATTCATTCTGAGACAATTCTCTTAAAGTACATTAACCCTTTAAGTGACCAAAAATGACTGAAGATAAAATGATGTCTGCTTCACAATCTGGATTAATTTTAATGCTTATAAATAATTTAGAATTGTAGATGATGCTAATCAGAATGGCATACCCTTGAGCAACAGGGTTTTTTGGGGGGTGGGGGTGGTCAGGAAGGCAGAGGTCATCTGGCTGTGTGGGGGGGGGGGAGGATCAGGAAGGCAGAGGTTGTCTGGCTGTGTGTGTGGGGCGAGGGAGGGTCAGGAAGGCAGGATCAGGAAGGCAGAGGTAGTCTGGCTGGGGGGGGGGGGGGTCAGGAAGGCAAAAGTCGTCTGGCTGCTGTGCAAGGGAATGCTTTGACTCAGTCTCCATTCAAGGCAAAAAGAGTAAAATATGGAATGACAAGAGGTACTCTACTGCACAGCATTGGCTGATGGGTCTATCTTTGCATGTACATGTACATGTGTGCTGTGACCTTGGAAATGAGGTCAAGGTTACCAAAATGCAATCCAGTTAGGAAGTGGTATCAAGGAACAAATAAGGTAAATTTGAGTTTCTGCATGGCATCAAGTCTTGCAACATTGCATTAACAACCAAATGGTGGATGGAGGGAACCAGGACGGACAACAGGACACCATAATGGGTGCCCCCTGAGAGTAGATCCCTAATCTCCTTGCCTGCCAAACAGACCAAGCTACTAGCATTCTCCCATCCCCAAAATGGAAGAGTAAAACCTGGTGTTAGCTCTGCTTACAGGCAACAAGTCTGTCCTTCAACACCTTATGCCAGCTGTCTCTCCCCCCGCATATGGGGAGAACCCTGTCGCTGTACAGTGTATATGGATAGAACCCTGTCGCTGTACAGTGTATATGGATAGAACCCTGTCGCTGTACAGTGTATATGGGGAGAACCCTGTCGCTGTACAGTGTATATGGATAGAACCCTGTCGCTGTACAGTGTATATGGATAGAACCCTGTCACTGTACAGTGTATATGGGGAGAACCCTGTCACTGTACAGTGTATATGGATAGAACCCTGTCACTGTACAGTGTATAAGGGGAGAACCCTGTCGCTGTACAGTGTATATGGATAGAACCCTGTCGCTGTACAGTGTATATGGATAGAACCCTGTCACTGTACAGTGTATAAGGGGAGAACCCTGTCGCTGTACAGTGTATATGGATAGAACCCTGTCGCTGTACAGTGTATATGGATAGAACCCTGTCACTGTACAGTGTATATGGGGAGAACCCTGTCACTGTACAGTGTATATGGATAGAACCCTGTCACTGTACAGTGTATAAGGGGAGAACCCTGTCGCTGTACAGTGTATATGGATAGAACCCTGTCGCTGTACAGTGTATATGGGGAGAACCCTGTCACTGTACAGTGTATATGGGGAGAACCCTGTCACTGTACAGTGTATATGGATAGAACCCTGTCACTGTACAGTGTATAAGGGGAGAACCCTGTCGCTGTACAGTGTATATGGATAGAACCCTGTCGCTGCACAGTGTATATGGGGAGAACCCTGTCACTGTACAGTGTATATGGATAGAACCCTGTCGCTGTACAGTGTATATGGATAGAACCCTGTCGCTGTACAGTGTATATGGATAGAACCCTGTCGCTGTACAGTGTATATGGGGAGAACCCTGTCACTGTACAGTGTATATGGGGAGAACCCTGTCACTGTACAGTGTATATGGATAGAACCCTGTCACTGTACAGTGTATATGGGGAGAACCCTGTCGCTGTACAGTGTATATGGATAGAACCCTGTCGCTGTACAGTGTATATGGATAGAACCCTGTCACTGTACAGTGTATATGGATAGAACCCTGTCACTGTACAGTGTATAAGGGGAGAACCCTGTCGCTGTACAGTGTATATGGATAGAACCCTGTCGCTGCACAGTGTATATGGATAGAACCCTGTCGCTGTACAGTGTATATGGATAGAACCCTGTCACTGTACAGTGTATATGGGGAGAACCCTGTCACTGTACAGTGTATATGGGGAGAACCCTGTCACTGTACAGTGTATATGGATAGAACCCTGTCACTGTACAGTGTATATGGGGAGAACCCTGCCCCTGATAAGTCTATCCTAAAGAAGTTGTAAGAAAGCCTATTGGCGGAAGAAGACAAACTGGAGTGTCTGCAGACTGGGCTGTCTGTCCATTCAGGGTGATCAGGGTTAGGGGGCACTGGGTCTCTGAACCAATATTGATCCATTTACCACAAGCACTGCTTCAGGACTTTCCACAAATTTCCACGGGATTTGACACCAGATAAGCCCTGCCTGCCTATGTGGCTCTGAATGCTCTGTCAGTCCACACTACTATGTAGTGATCATTGTTAGTCTGTAGAGGCCTTGGCTTCATTGATTGATGCACCTATTAAAGGATGAGCTTATTCTTGTAGGAGTTGGTACAAGTAGTAGCTGGCCATTGGTCACTGACTGGCAATCCAGGTCATAAAGATAAGGCAGGTGTTGCCTCCCTTCTTATTGTTGAAGAATGATTTTTGCCGATGCCTATCATTAAATTGAGTTTCCATTCTGTCTGATAACCTATCTGAGAAAGACAACATGCACAGGGCAAACAAGGCTCTGGTCATGACATCCCAGTGACTGTAGTCATGACAGACCCCAATGGCTTTAGTCATGACAAATTGTAGCAACTCTAGTCATGACATATCCTGGTGGTGCTAGTTATGATATACCCCAGTGACTCTAGTCGTGACATACCCAGTGGCTCTAGTCATGACATATCCTAGTGGCTCTAATCATAATATAACCCGTGGCTCTAGTCATGATATACCCCAGTGGCTCTAGTCATGATATAACCCAGTGGCTCTAATCATGACATACCCCAGTGGCTCTAGTCATGATATACCCCCAGTGGCTCCAGTAATGACATACCCCAGTGGCTCTAGTCATGACATACCCCAGTGGCTCTAGTCATGACATATCCCTAGTGGCTACAGTCATGACACCCTATAAACCAGTGTCTCTGGTCATGTCATACAAGTGACTCGATCATGTCATATCCCAGCAGGTGTGTCATGGTTGTGACCAGGCCAGCTGTGTGTCAGATCAGTGCCATACACTATAACAGCTTCAACTTCACAGGTTAAGACAGCACAAGACTGATGGTATGACTGTGTGTTTTGCCAGTGCCAGCTTCTGTACCTGATTATCTGCCAAATTTTCCAAACATACACGACTTGCCTGTGAGGCAACCTTACAATGTGTTTGCAAAACTGGTGGTCAGTTCAAATCATTGAGCTATTTTCACCTGATTAATGTGCATACTGTCACTAAGGTAAAAGTGACAAAGGGTTAAGGTGTATAACTATGTCAGCAGTGACAAAGGGTTAAGGTGTATAACTATGTCTGCAGTGACAAAGGGTTAAGGTGTATAAGTATGTCAGCAGTGACAAAGGGTTAAGGTGTATAACTAAGTCAGCAGTGACAAAGGGTTAAGGTGTATAAGTATGTCAGCAGTGACAAAGGGTTAAGGTGTATAACTAAGTCAGCTGTGACAAAGGGTTAAGGTGTATAAGTATGTCAGCAGTGACAAAGGGTTAAGGTGTATAACTAAGTCAGCAGTGACAAAGGGTTAAAGTGTATAGGTATGTCAGCAGTGACAAAGGGTTAAGGTGTATAAGTATGTCAGCAGTGACAAAGGGTTAAGCTGTATAAGTATGTCAGCAGTGACAAAGGGTTAAGGTGTATAAGTATGTCAGCAGTGACAAAGGGTTAAGCTGTATAAGTATGTCAGCAGTGACAAAGGGTTAAGGTATATAAGTATGTCAGCAGTGACAAAGGGTTAAGGTATATAAGTATGTCAGCTTGCAGACTGTGGCTACATCAGCCACAAACAACCTGGTTAAGGAAGCAGTAAATTAAATAATACATACACTCTCCAGGAGTTTATTTGCTTCTTATTGATGCCTTTTTTGTCACATCTATCGAGTTACACTTTATGAATACTGAAGAATGGATAGGATCAAAGCATTTTTTGTAAAGCATACATACTAACTCAACATTCAGCAGCTAAGTCATGCCGCAGCTCTCGTAACTTCGGCAATAAATGCAGCACTGACCTGGACCTGGGACATGTTTTACTTTGGGCACGTATGAATAAAACAGTATATGTTGGTGTACTGTCTCGTCCATGTTTGTATACACGGACTTCTGCTCAGAGCAATATTGAGCCCAGATGATTTCACCCACCCTCTCAACTGCTTCTGTCTTGTCTCTATCTAAATAGCCAGAAAACCCGCCCTGTCTTCCGGATGTGTACACTTGCTTTTTGACTCCTGTCATGGTGGTAAGGTTCTTGTCAGTTGTTTTTGCATTGCCTATGGAGTAATGCTTCCACTGCCACATGAGCAGCTACAGCATGACTTGCAGGCAAAAAGCATTTACTTTGGACCAGGAATATGGGCACTTCAATGGGAGCTATTTTTATGAATTTTAATATGACATTTTTATATTGTCCCATTCAAAATTGAGAGGAAAATTCATCATCCTAGATGAATTAACTATACCGTACTGGTATACCATCATATCATTCCTCTTTATACATGTTATACTGTACTGGTATATCATAATATTCCTCTTTACACTGTACTGGTATATCATCATATTGTTCCTCTTTATACTGTACTGATATATCATAATATTGTTCCTCTTTATACTGTACTGGTATATCATCATATTATTCCTCTTTATGCTGTACTGGTATATCATCATATAATTCCTCTTTATACTGTACTGGTATATCATCATATTATTCCTCTTTATGCTGTACTGGTATATCATCATATAATTCCTCTTTATACTGTACTGGTATATCATCATATTATTCCTCTTTATACTGTACTGGTATATCATCATATTATTCCTCTTTATGCTGTACTGGTATATCATCATATTATTCCTCTTTATACTGTACTGGTATATCATCATATTATTCCTCTTTATATTGTACTGGTATATCATCATATTATTCCTCTTTATGCTGTACTGGTATATCATCATATTATTCCTCTTTATGCTGTACTGGTATATCATCATATTATTCCTCTTTATACTGTACTGGTATATCATCATACTATTCCTCTTTATACTGTACTGGTATATCATATTCTTCTTTATATTGTATGGTACATCATCATATTATTATTCCTCTTTATACTGTACTGGTATATCATCATATTATTCCTCTTTATGCTGTACTGGTATATCATCATATTATTCCTCTTTATACTGTACTGGTATATCATCATATTATTCCTCTTTACACTGTACTGGTATATCATCATATTATTCCTCTTTATGCTGTACTGGTATATCATCATATTCTTCTTTATATTGTACTGGTATATCATCATATTATTCCTCTTTATGCTGTACTGGTATATCATCATATTATTCCTCTTTATGCTGTACTGGTATATCATCATATTATTCCTCTTTATACTGTACTGGTATATCATCATATTATTCCTCTTTATACTGTACTGGTATATCATCATATTATTCCTCTTTATGCTGTACTGGTATATCATCATATTCTTCTTTATATTGTACTGGTATATCATAATATTTTTCCTCTTTATATGCTGTACTGGTATATCATCATATTATTCCTCTTTATGCTGTACTGGTATATCATCATATTATTCCTCTTTATGCTGTACTGGTATATCATCATATTATTCCTCTTTTTACTGTACTGGTATATCATCATGTTCCCCTTTACGCTGTACTGGTATATCATCATATTATTCCTCTTTATGCTGTACTGGTATATCATCATATTATTCCTCTTTATACTGTACTGGTATATCATCATATTATTCCTCTTTATACTGTACTGGTATATCATCATGTTGTTCCTCTTTATACTGTACTGATATATCATCATATTATTCCTCTTTATACTGTACTGGTATATCATCACATTATTCCTCTTTATACTATACTGGTATATCATATTATTCCTCTTTATGCTGTACTAGTATATCATCATATTATTCCTCTTTATGCTGTACTGGTATATCATCATATTATTCCTCTTTATGCTGTACTGGTATATCATCATATTATTCGTCTTTATGCTGAACTGGTATATCATCATATTATTCATCTTTATACTGTACTGGTATATCATCATATTATTCCTCTTTATACTGTACTGGTATATCATCATATTATATCTCTTTATGCTGTACTGGTATATCATCATATTATTCCTCTTTATACTGTACTGGTATATCATCATATTCTTCTTTATATTGTACTGGTATATCATCATATTATTCCTCTTTATATGCTGTACTGGTATATCATCATATTTTTCCTCTTTATACTGTACTGGTATATCATCATATTATTCATCTTTATACTGTACTGGTATATCATCATATTATTCCTCTTTATACTGTACTGGTATATCATCATATCATTCCTCTTTATATTGTACTGGTATATCATCATATTATTCCTCTTTATACTGTACTGGTATATCATCATATTATTCCTCTTTATACTGTACTGGTATATCATCATATTATTCCTCTTTATACTGTACTGGTATATCATCATATTCTTCTTTATATTGTACTGGTATATCATCATATTATTCCTCTTTATACTGTACTGGTATATCATCATATTCTTCTTTATATTGTACTGGTATATCATCATGTTGTTCCTCTTTACGCTGCACTGGTATATCATCATATTATTCCTCTTTATACTGTACTGGTATATCATCATATTATTCCTCTTTATACTGTACTGGTATATCATCATATTATTCCTCTTTATACTGTACTGGTATATCATCATATTCTTCTTTATATTGTACTGGTATATCATCATATTATTCCTCTTTATATGCTCTACTGGTATATCATCATATTATTCCTCTTTATACTGTACTGGTATATCATCATATTATTCCTCTTTATACTGTACTGGTATATCATCATATTCTTCTTTATATTGTACTGGTATATCATCATGTTGTTCCTCTTTACGCTGTACTGGTATATCATCATATTATTCCTCTTTATACTGTACTGGTATATCATCATATTATTCCTCTTTATACTGTACTGGTATATCATCATATTATTCCTCTTTATGCTGTACTGGTATATCATCATGTTGTTCCTCTTTATACTGTACTGGTATATCATCATATTATTCCTCTTTATACTGTACTGGTATATCATCATATTATTCCTCTTTATACTGTACTGGTATATCATCATATTATTCCTCTTTATGCTGTACTGGTATATCATCATGTTGTTCCTCTTTATACTGTACTGGTATATCATCATATTATTCCTCTTTATGCTGTACTGGTATATCATCATATTATTCCTCTTTATACTGTACTGGTATATCATCATATTATTATTCTTTATGCTGTACTGGTATATCATCATCATATTATTATTCTTTATACTGTACTGGTGTATCATCATATTATCCCTCTCTAGTACTCAGAGCACTTGTGAAAGTTTTGAAATGTGAGTCTAAAATGTAAACCTTTTGAATATTTCACTATTTTTACATAATTAATGGTAAAAATGTTCCCCTTACTGTATCATTTTTTAAAGTCCTAAGCATGGGAGGAACACTTCGGGGTGCATGGGGTTGGGGGGGTTAGGTAGGTGCACCAAAGAGGGATAATACAGTAATTGTGTCTTTGGCAGTAGAGTGAAAGCTGGCCCAAGCAGTAACCCACCAGGATCTGCCAAAGAGGTCTCTCAAGACAGGTAGTCTCTCAAGATAGGTGGTCTCTTAAGAGAGGTGGTCTTTCAAAGGAAGTAAAAATTAACCAAAAGTATTAAGTATGCTTAAAAGGTGGTTTTTCAAGGCAGGCATCGTTCATATTGGATTGGTTTCTCACAACAGATACTATTGTATACAGAGATATATACATCACAATGTTTACTTGAAGACTTTGATTGTTTTACAAGCCAGAAGCACAGAGTAAACTAAGACTGAACCCTTGTCCTGGATTTCTCTGTCTATCTGTGTTTAAAAAAAATAAAATAGAATAAAATCAGAAACATTAACTACAAAGACCTTTTCAACAAGATAAGGCTAACAGGTTTCGATATGATAAATCAGACTGCAGCTCAATCAATGAGCCAGGTCAACTGTCAATCAATGAGCCAGGTCAACTGTCAATCAATGAGCCAGGTCAACTGTCAATCAATGAGCCGGGTCAACTGTCTTTGCTGCAGTTGGATCTATTAAAATCACAATTTACATCTACTAGGTCAAAACCTATTAAGAATATATTTTGCAAGTCATATGTGCTCAGTTTGGACATAAACCTACATGTCTCAGGAGAATTTCCGATGGGCACTGGCACAAATACATGGACATGAATTTTTATTTCTGCTGAATCCTGCACCCCATCACACGGAACCTGGTCCCGTGTGGTACATCACACCACAGCACAGGACACACTGAGCCACAACAATCTACTTTTGTCAATCAATGATAATAACTACATGAACCACACATCTCTTACAATTCCAGCCATTGACATTTATGGTTTTTGTACTTGTCTGACTGTAACTTTTGCCACTGTTTGGGTCAGATGTGTCCTGCATTATAATAGGGTCAAATCTCCATATACAGCCAAGGAATTATAACCTGTCATGGACTAAGTAGAATTTTCTTGTTCTGAAGAACATGCAGAGGATTTGCTTGCATGTCGGAGGATTTGCCTACATATCAGAGGACTTGCCTGCATGTCAGAGGACTTGCCTGCATGTCAGAGGACTTGCCTGCATGTCAGAGGACTTGCCTGCGTGTCAGAGGACTTGCCTCTTGCCTGCAAGTCAAGCTCTCATTTCACAGGATATCAGTTGCCTCTTTTTCACAGGACCCATCAAACTTGTCCCCATTTATTATAAGATACACATACACATAGACTGACATGTACCCTCCCCCCTCCCCTTTAAACCAACCAAAGCTGCACTGATCTGAATTACTGTAAATTGCTTTGTTTTCACCTTTAAATTTTCATGGTTTGTATTTTTGACACTTCACTGTAGTTTTAATTTCACTATTTTGGACATAATTCCTATTCAAACAATGCTGAAATACTATTTCACTGTGTTCTTATTTTCACAGTTTTATGCCATCAGCAAAAAAGGCTGAGCGAAAATAAGAACACAGCAAAACTAAAGCAATTTACAGTACTTATTATAATGAGCACATCTTAAAATCAATATGACCTTACAGCTCCTTCCCCCTTAAACTAGCCAATGCCAGCAGGTCAAATGTTATCTGCTTCGATGTTTTGGACAAATAATATTTCAGCAGTAACAAAAACAATTTTAATGAGAATTTTGGCTGAGACCTATCATGATGTGTCCCAGGTCAACAGCTTTCCTTGACATGGGTTGGGTACTTAGCATCCAACCCTGGCCAAGGAAAGCTGTTGACTCAGTCCTAATTCAAGATGGGTCTCTTGCAGCAATACCTGGACATCAGTACAAAGGAGCCGACAAAAACTTTCAGTGATCCCTACGTGACGAACTGATACTGGAACAAGGCACTGAGCCACCTCTTGGTCCTCTCTACCATTCTTACATGTAGCCACAGAGCAGTGATGTCCAGCTAAAAATCTCCTGCAGCAAAATATTTTTTACCTGTAGCATTGTTTCCACTTCTCAACATAAGGAAAATTCTTTTTGAGAAAATCTGTAGCAAAATTTTTCTACAGTGCTGCAGTGGGATAGCCCTGTAGCCGCTGGGAGAGGACATGGCGGCTGCTTAGGTCTGTAGCCGCTGGGAGAGGACATGGCGGCTGCTTAGGTCAGTAGCCACTGGGAGAGGACATGGCGGCTGCTTAGGTCAGTAGCCACTGGGAGAGGACATGGTGGCTGCTTAGGTCTGTAGTCGCTGGGAGAGGACATGGCGGCTGCTTAGGTCTGTAGCCGCTGGGAGAGGACATGGCGGCTGCTTAGGTCAGTAGCCACTGGGAGAGGACATGGTGGCTGCTTAGGTCTGTAGTCGCTGGGAGAGGACATGGCGGCTGCTTAGGTCTGTAGTCGCTGGGAGAGGACATGGCGGCTGCTTAGGTCTGTAGTCGCTGGGAGAGGACATGGCGGCTGCTTAGGTCTGTAGCCGCTGGGAGAGGACATGGCGGCTGCTTAGGTCTGTAGTCGCTGGGAGAGGACATGGTGGCTGCTTAGGTCTGTAGTCGCTGGGAGAGGACATGGCGGCTGCTTACGTCTGTAGTCGCTGGGAGAGGACATGGCGGCTGCTTAGGTCTGTAGTCGCTGGGAGAGGACATGGTGGCTGCTTAGGTCTGTAGCCACTGGGAGAGGACATGGTGGCTGCTTAGGTCTGTAGTCCCTAGGAGAGGACATGGTGGCTGCTTTGGTCTCCACAGAAATCTTGCCAGGGCCACTCTTTCTGCACAAACATTGCAGCATTTTGTTTGTTTGTTTGTTTTAATCCTAGTCTCCTATCCACATCATTGGTACCTGGTATCCTTTAACCCATCATACTCCCCCTGCCCCTTGGAATCCTTTAGCCCAGTCATACCCCCCCTGCCCCTTGGTATCCTTTAACCCATCATACCCCCCCTGGTATCCTTTAACCCATCATACTCCCCCTGCCCCTTGGTATCCTTTAACCCAGTCATACTCCCCCTGCCCACTGCTGTCTCTGTGCCTCTCCTACTGGCCCCACACAGGAAGACCCTGCACTGGCAAGGGTTTACAGGAAAGACCTCTCACATGAGGGTCCATCAGTCCTGGGGGACTAGCTTTCAGGATACTTTTCCCAGCACTTTTCATTTTATTTATATCTCTTGTGAAAGACCACCTGTCTTTAGAGACCACACTTTGGTCATTCCTCGAGATGGTCTTCCAAGAAACATTTTACTATACATGTACATCTACTATCAAACACAATTGTTTTTCAATGGGCTGACTTTTGGGTTCTCAGACTATAAGATATTTGTTGTTGTTGTTGTTGTTGTTGTTGTTGTTGTTGTTGTTTTGTTTTGTGACTGGCTGGACAGGCTGATACCTGTACACAAAGTGCAACAAACCATGAACTGACAGACACAGGTCAATGGTACAAACCTACTACAGAACCACCGCAGGTATCCACAACTAGCATGACCAACTTTGATACATAATATGACAATTATAGATTTTAGCATTTTGTCAATTATGGGATGTGACATTTATGCAGGCTGGGAAAATGCCAATAAATGACAAAAAAGAGAGTCACGTTTATGTTTCTAAGTGAATGCTAAAGAGTCTATATAAAAGCACCAATGTGTACTTAGACAAGCTCTGAGTGTTCCGGAAATTTCATTACCAGCAAAATGACCCTAACGGTATTTATACCTACCAGGAAATATCTAACTGTGGATGACTACAAAGAACAGTGTAGGGTTCTTGAAATGCGATGATAAAACTTGTAAACATCAAATGTGGGTAGCTAACACCACGTAAATGCATCCATTCACTGTACCATACCATTGTCGATGCCATTGAACGGTCAGTGGCTTAACAAGACTTCTCAAATTGTAACATTATCTGTCGTTTAACACAACGCTTCCCTCCAGCCCACTCACTATTGATCTCTTAATTGCTAAGCAAAATATTCGCTCCAGTGAGCCTTATCTGTGCTAGATCCTAAATGGCCACATAATGGGTGGTGGACATCTGGAGATAGAGCTCAGAAGATACCAAGTTATACATCACACTGCACTGACTGTCACCTCCAGTACCATAGTATCCACCGCCCAGCCAGGAAAGGCAACTTGATTATGCTACATACCTTGTCATCATGTCATCTGTGAACAACAGCGTTTTTTTATCCGACCATCCAGGAATGGCAAGGTGTAATTCACATAAGTTGCTCCAGTTTACCACTGAGGTGAATACGGCAAATTTTGCTGTTTTGGCACCAAATCATTCCCGGGCCACCCGAAGAAACTAATCGATAAACGGCAGATCAACGCGTGGCAGCTGGGATGTATTCATAATGCTGCGTTGGCTCTGGGTAGGCTACAACTTGGCTCCTGCCTGCGTACAGCAACGATATGTACCAGGAACAATCACAGAGCCAAGGGACTGGGTGACTGTCGAGGGTCCACTGAATAGCTCTAAGTCTTTGCTGTCAATGTATGTTTGTCTGTGTATTGGGATGTGTGAAAGGCCATTGATCGGCTCAGCAATAGCATCAAAGCTGCTGTGGTAGCTCTCTGCTCATCTGTGGTGGGAATTCCCAAACTTCGCCATACAACTAGTGCCGGAGAAGAAAGGCGGTGTGTTAATGTGGTCCTAAGTGCAGACTAGCTTTCCTGACCTTTCATGCAACACTTCATTGTACTTCCCATGCTCTGACCTTCTTCAATATGGTTTGTCTGGCTTTGACAATCAAAAAGTTCAGGTGTACGAACATTTATTCAAATTGTCTCAGAAACCATACTGATAGCCACAAAAAATCTGTGATCATTAATCAATTATCTGGCATGCCCCTCCCACAGAAATAGAAAGCAAGCAATATCTGACACTTTTATGTACACAAGTAGGAGGCTGACTGGTTGGCTGATTCCAAAATAAATACTTTCTTTGAATATGATTTCTCCAAAGTTTTCAAGAAAAGATCAGCCCCATAAATAAGCAACGTAATCCTAAACTGTGCAAAATGTCAAATGTACATACTTTTTTTCTCACAGTAAATAATAAAAGAATAAAATCTCTTCGGTCATTCTTTTCTTATAGATTAATTCTATATTTAAACGAACTTAGATTGTCAAACTATCCGCTATAAGCTAAAGTGTTTACAAATCAATGACAAGGTAAGCAATTCTGAGTGATGGTGCCTGGAAAAAAACAGACAGTTAGGCAGCTTGTTTACTGACAGACAAATATACATAGAAACTCACTTTCAGGCAATGTTCAGGTCTAAAGCAGACACCAAGTGACCCATGCGCAGTGACATAATCAAAGTGGTTGCTATCCACATTAAATCTTACCATTCAACAGGTCTCCTATGCTGACTGTGCCAAGAGCATTTACAGCTTCACTCACTCAGGTACAACTAAGGGCTGTTTATAGCTTCACTTACTCAGGTGCCACTGAAGGCTGGTTACAGCTTTACTCACTCAGGTGCCACTGAGGGCTGGTCACAGCTTTACTCACTCAGGTGCCACTGAGGGCTGGTTATACCTTCACTCAATCTGGTGCCACTGAGGGCTGGTTACAGCTTCACTCACTCAGGTACAACTGAGGGCTGGTTACAGCTTCACTCAGGTGCCATTGAAGACTGGTTATAGCTTCACTCACTCTGGTACCACTGAGGGCTGGTTATAGCTTCACTCACTCAGGTACCAGTGAGGGCTGGTTATAGCTTCACTCACTCAGGTGCCACTGAGGGCTGGTTAATGCTTCACTCACTCTGGTGCCACTGAGGGCTGGTTATAGCTCCCCTCACTCTGGTGTCACTGAGGGTTGGTTATAGCTTCAGCGACACAGAAACAAAACTTGTGAAAAGTTGTCACCATGAAAGTGATAGTTCCAGATTGGATGGAAGCATGCCAGAGTGTGTCATAGCCTGACAAATGCTGTAGTGGATGCCAGCAAAAATGATTGAATTTTCCAGGACCCAAACATGCTATTTATAAAGAGGCCAATAAAAATGTTTTGGTTGCAAAATAACACTTCTGTTCATTTCAAATTGTCCTCTTGGTTTACATGATAAGAGAGTGCTCCAACTTGGCATCAACAGGTGCTCATTTCTTTCTTCTGCCACCAGGTGGCAGACTAAGTCATATGTCCTGTATTAAGCTCTTGCCTTATACTTACTAAATGTACTGGACTGTACCACATAGGATAAATATAGACTGAATACCAAGAGTTTCAACTGAGTTAGACAATACAAGCAACAGGAACATTATGTACACTGATTGAATAAGCAATATCCTGCTAGAAATTATACACTATGGTGTTGTGATAGGGATCATCCCTTGCAAGGAACTCCTCATACAATGCTCTGCGATGCCACCAAACATCAGATAATGGCCCTGTAAAGGTGAACGACCAATATGTTTAAACATGATGCAGCGTACCTCAGGGAAAGGTGGTGGTGCTGCTAATGCGATATGGAGAGTGCCTCCAATATTGTGGAGTGGTATAATATGATTTCTATTGATCTTGCTTGACTGACCTGCCACTGGGTTCACTCTGGCCTCATTATACAGAGTATGCCCAGCATCAAAGCTGTCATACCACTCTGTTGTTTACACTTGTATTGGACAATTGTACAATATTACTTTCCTGCATTATATATCTGGGTTATATACCAAGTTTCCATCTATATGACCATTGTAACTGAGGGCCTGGCCTTAGTTTCATGCTACAAGTTTTTCTCCTCTTAAAAGTAATGATAAAAAATAGTTACTGCCTCTGTTATTGCTGAATATAGCTTATTATGCACTTCATATCATGTCTCTCTCACACTGTTTTCTGACAACATATTGAAGTCCATGTTACTAATGTGTAGTTTTTATTTCCATTGCATATATTTATATAGATGCCTCTCACTACAATGGATAGAATATTCTAACGATAAAATAAATCAATTTGTAAAGGAATGCCTCAACAGTACAATAGTACACTGCAACAACAAATACATCCTGATGTCCAGGTGGCCATTTTTACCCCATGTTCCACCTCTCCCCTGCTCAACCCCTAGGTTGTGAGGTCCTGCCAGCTGCTGCCATTACTGAACCTCCTCTCTATCACTGATTGCTGACACTCAAAAATTATCTGCTTTTTATTTTGATAAATAAATTATAAACAAGAAAAAAAAACTGTTTTGTCATATAAAATGGAGGAATGGTGTGCTACAGGATAAATGGGCGGCTTCAACGTAGACTCTGTAATGTGACAAGTGGGTGGCCTGAACTTATGGTCTGTTACAGAATGACTGGGTTCCGTAGTAGGATCAAAAGTGGCTTTAGCCTTTGGCCCGTACTTACTATGATGAGTAGGTGGCCTAAACATATGGTCTGTGACAGAATGACTGGGTAGCCTTAATCTATAATAATATGTTTACAATAACAGAATGACTTTATTTTTGCGTGTTTAAATTTTGTTTGTTTGTTTTTTGTTTGTTTTGTTTTGTTTTTTTGACATTTTACTGCAGTTTTAATTTCACTAATTGGGATATATTCCTATTCAAGCAATGTTAAAATACTTTATCATTGTGTTTTTATTTTCATGGTTTTGCGCCATCAGTGAAACAGGTCAAAATAAGAATATAGTGAAATTAAAGCAATTTACAGTAACTCATGGTCTGCAATAGGATGACTAGGTGGCCTTAATCTGTGGTCTCTTTGTCTGCTTCTTGTAATACAATGACTGGGTGACCTTAAGCTGTAGTCCGTATTATTATAATACACTAATTGCAAATTAGGATGATGATTTGTCAGTTAATGGAATGATTTATTGTGCCCTGAACAGGTGTGCTGGCTCACTGCCATAATGGCTGCCTTGTATTGTTCTTGCCTCCCACTCAAACCATCTATCGAACTGTTCCTTTTATTAAGGCAACTCAGTCCTTCAATCTGAGCCATTGAGCAAAGCCATGTGCCCACAGTGGCCTTGTGTCCGCAGTGGCCTTGTGTCCGCAGTGGCCTTGTGTCCCTAGTGGCCTTGTGTCCACAGTGGCCTTGTGTCCTCAGTGGCCTTGAGTCCACAGTGGCCTTGTGTCCACAGTGGCCTAGGGTCTACAGTGGCCTTGTGTCAATAGTGGCATTGTGTCCACAGTGGCCTTGAGTCCACAGTGGTCTTGTGTCTACAGTGGCATTGTGTCTACAGTGGCATTGTGTCCACAGTGGTCTTGGGTCCACAGTGGCCTTGAGTCCACAGTGGCCTTGGGTCCACAGTGGCAGTTGCTGCCATCAAATCATCTGGTCACTTCCCAAACTCCTTTCTTGTCCCTGTTATAACCATTCTACTATTATATTGGTGTACAGGACAAGGTCATTGTCCTCGCAAGGTCATAGTCCTTCCAAGGTCATACCACACTGTTTCTTTTAAGCACTGCCCTCTCAAATGCCTCCTCTATTTTCTGAGCCCTTAACTTCTCACTCCCCAACCCTAATTAAAGCTATGATGACATTTTACCTCCTGTCAGTTTTGCCTGGTTAAAGAAGGTCAATGTGAAAATTTAAACACAGTACTGTATCACAAGCTACCAAATAAAAGGTCAACTAACTGGTAATGAGCTATTTTTTCACATTTTATGCCATGGCAAGAGAAGTTTCAAAATTGAAGAAAACAAAAGAAAAAGAAGTTCCTCCTTATGGACAAGTCATCATCGTCACAGTATACTGAACATATCTTTACTTGCAAAATTGAAGAAGATGCAACAGTACAGGGAGGTGATACAATAGTACCAGGAGGTGATACGACAGTACAGGGAGGTGATACAATAGTACAGGGAGGTGATACAATAGTACAGGGAGGTGATACAATAGTACAGGGAGGTGATACAATAGTACAGGGAAGTGATACAATAGTACAGGGAGGTGATGCATCAGTACAGGGAGGTGATACAATAGTACAGGGAGGTGATACGACAGTACAGGGAGGTGATACAATAGTACAGGGAGGTGATACAATAGTACAGGGAGGTGATACAATAGTACAGGGAGGTGATGCAACAGTACAGGGAGGTGATACAATAGTACAGGGAAGTGATACAATAGTACAGAGAAGTGATACAATAGTACAGGGAGGTGATGCAACAGTACAGGGAGGTGATACAATAGTACAGGGAGGTGATGCAACAGTACAGGGAGGTGATACAATAGTACCAGGAGGTGATACGACAGTACAGGGAGGTGATACAATAGTACAGGGAGGTGATACAATAGTACAGGGAGGTGATACAATAGTACAGGGAGGTGATGCAACAGTACAGGGAGGTGATGCAATAGTACAGGGAAGTGATGCAATAGTACAGAGAAGTGATACAATAGTACAGGGAGGTGATGTAACAGTACAGGGAGGTGATACAATAGTACAGGGAGGTGATACAATAGTACAGGGAGGTGATACAATAGTACAGGGAGGTGATACAGCAGTACAGGGAGGTGTGACAACAGTACAGGGACACAACAGTATAGGGAGGTGATACAATAGTACCAGGAGGTGATACAATAGTACAGGGACACAACAGTATAGGGAGGTGATACAATAGTACAGGGAGGTGATACAATAGTATCAGGAGGTGATACAATAGTACAGGGAGGTCATACAACAGTACAGGGAGGTGTGACAACAGTACAGGGACACAACAGTATAGGGAGGTGTGACAATAGTACAGGGAGGTGTGACAATATGAACTTCATAAATAATGAATACAGACTTCACTTCTTTGTCATTGACAGAATCAAGTCTAACAAAATGTCAAGACCAAGTGTCTACTGAGTAATCAATAGACATGAGATGAACATAGGAATGCTCTTAGTAAATACCATCAAATGCCTGTGTTTCAGGGGCAAACTGTGACCTTAATTCAATAGCTAGATGTATGACAATCCGAAAGGTTTTCTATTTTTTCCATTGCAGCGAAAGGCCATTAACTTCAGAGGAAAAGACAAAACAAAGATCGCACTGGCTTACAATCTGAAACCAGCAAGAGCACATCAATACTGTCCCAGGACGGAAAAAGCAGCCTGGAAAAAGATTTATGGACACTATTAAATCCCTATTGATGACCTCTGTGCATGTGAAATACCATCAGGAGAGGGCAACAAATTTGTGCTATCATAAAACCCTGATTTCTCTCCATACACAGTCCACAATGCTCTGAAAAAGTGACATTCCTGACTCATACATATAGCCTTCTTCATGAGTTACCCAATACAAGATGAAGTATACTGCAAGATTTGATTACTCTGGAAGTTAGGAGCACTTGATAGAACATCAATTCACTTAGTTTCAAAAGGACAATGTGTGCCAGAAGACAGGAGTATCTTTCAGACTCACCTGTCATTTGGGAAGAAATTACAGAAACTGTAATGTAGAATCATTGATTCTTCCCTGGCTTTCTGGATGCTTGAAGATTTGGCATACTTTTTCTCCATTTGGTTTGTGACAACTAAGTGGTGATACTTTCTGCGACTCTCTGATCTCTTACCAGGGGTTTTCTCAAAGTGCCTCATAGCCACAGCTAGGGTGGCCATAGCCTCCGACAGGTCCCCACTGTATACATCCTCAAGGTCACTGGGGTCATAGAAAGTTTTGTGTTGCAAGCGAACTTTTCGCTTGTCTTTCTTTACAGATTCCCTCACTTTCCGACCATCTGACAAACTTGGGGTGCTAGACTTGTTCTGTTTTATTGTCTGGGACTCTATTGATCTGCCTGCTTTCTGGATGTCCACACTTCTGTAGTCCATGGCCCCTGATTGATCTCTTCCTTCAGAAAGTCTTAATTTGCTTTCTTCCTTAAACTGTTCCATGTTTCCCTGTTCCAGATCCACTGGCCTTGTTTGTAAATTACCAATTATTCCCTCTGCATTGTGGACTTCAGACAGCTTAGCACGCACACAAACTGAGGAATCCATTCCTAGAAACCATTTTCTGCCTGGTTTCCAGGGTATCACCATGTCTGGTGTTTCCCCATGCTGTCCGCTACCTCCGCATCCAACCCACCTGTCACGCTGTCTCTGTTGCTTCACTCTGTCCTTGCCTAATGTCAGCCCATTTTGTTCCTCTGTTCTCACTTCAAAACTCCACTCTGATATGTTTCTGTCTTTACGGGACCCTTTTTGTTGATCATGTTTACCTCTAAAATGACAGTGCTGTCTTTTAACTGATCTTTCACTGCTTTGACTCCTCCTCATTCTCTCCGAGTTCCTGGCGCCAGCATCACTTCCTTCTCTCTTGGTGTTCTCATATAGTTTCTCACGCCTTGTAATGGGGTCAGCCTCTGATGAATACCTGGGCACATGGACCTGATTATATATAACAGAAGCCCTGCTTGTTTCATCCACGATTTTCTGTGATACGACACACTTTGTTGGTGGCCCCTTTCCACTGTACTCTGCCTTACTCTCAATATACCTTGATTCTGACCTCACATAAACCTTACCACTTGACTGTGCGTCTATTTCATAATGTCTCATTTTCCCCAGGCTCGTCTTCTTGGATTTGGTCCACTTTGCCCCACTTGTGTGGTCCTGCATTGTCCCAGTCTCTCCACCTTCTCCAGCATGCCCCGTGCTTTGTTTTGTGTCGTCGGATCTGTTTTCATGACTGGTCTCTAAATTTCCAGCTACAAAGCGTCCAATGTGGGAAAATGTTGGCATCTTAGAAAAGCCACTAGCATATTCTGGGAGACTCATGTTTCCTCTCTGTCTGCACAAATCCTTTGCTTTTCTCACACGATCTGTGTGGTGGTGGTTGATAATGGCAGCTCAAGTCTGAGTACTGTGTCGGCCATGACAAAAGAAAGCTTATATTTCATATGATGCAGGCATATCAGATCAGGATTCCAGAAGCTGTCCCTGCACCTGTGTCAGAGCCGTGTATATTCGTTAAATACACAGCACTCCTGGAGTCAACAAGTGGTGAACACAGCCCGCTTGTGCCTTGCTTTAATCCAATCCTCTTTTTACATACAATGTGGGTGAACAAAACATATGCCGAGACCATACTGTAGCTGCTTATTCCACTCAACTCATTTATATCAATACAATATTCAGTATTACCATCAGGTCTTTTCAGTGTATATATATTATGTCTACAGTTCCACACAAACACCATACTGAACCATCACAGATGGTACAACCGCATTCTTATACATAAAATTGATTTTCCAATGCATTTTATGCAGATTTTAACAGATACTACCATTTTTTGTGTTTTTGCACAATTTTGAACATTTCAATATGTACACAAAATGTATTTGGCCTGAAGTAACAAAGTACACTCCATGCATGTTCGTACTGGTGTTTATTTTTCTTTCATCTGTGGCGTGAATACAGCCTAATGATAAGCTTTCCATGCATCAGTGACAAAAAGCACACGTAATTTTCCCATGAGGCTTATAAATAATCTCAAAATAGGATCAATATAGTTAAAGTAAAATATTGCAAGAGTGTCTGGACTAGTTACAAAATGGATCTACACTAAAACCTCCCTACATGTAGCTGTCCACCTCTGTAAGCCAAATGCCTTTCTCTGTCCCAATTTTCTTTTAGAATATAATATGGGCCTCTTTATACTGAACCCCTCTGAAAGCCAAACACGTTTTTTCACTTGCAAGGGAGTTCAGCGTAGGAAGGTTTCACTCTCCTTCTATAGAGCGACTCCAGTTAAACTGCTGGGACAATAACACTATTCTCCAAAGTAAATGACTTGCACACAGGCAATGAGCCCCCACTGACATGTTAAATGTTAAATATTGTCAGCCTTGGGCACACACAACTCTTACAAAAGGAAGTCTTGCAATGAAAATGCTACACTTAAAAGAACATGTAGATGCGTGTAAAATTGCATGAGTCTTTCAGCATATTGGTGTTAAATGTCAATCTTGCTCAGAGAAAAAAAAGCTATAAATTCATCCTTTTATCATGTTTAGCCCACCAGGGGGGGGGGGGGAATATCATCATTATATGCCCCTCATGAAAAGTTTTTTTCTGCTTCTTTTTTTTTTTTGGGGGGGGGGGGGAAGAGGGCATTGGTTGGGTGTTTATTGCTCATCCTACACCAAGAAAATCTATGGACTCAATCTTACGCAAGTGCCATATTGTATTACCTACTGTATGTGGCCACATTGTATTACAGTAATACCTGCTGTATGTGGCCACATTGTATTACCTTAGGACCCCCATGGCCAGCGGGGACCCTAGTGACCATGAAAATAAGTCAAGGTCACTGAATGTTGAGCTTTGCCAAGCTTCAAGAGACACTTCTATAGCAGAAGTTTCATGATAGTAGCTGAATTTGTTCAAAAGTTATTGCATCCACCAGGAGGATGGAACAATAGAGCCACACACACACCCATACACATGATGACCACAGTATGCCATCAACCAACAAGGATGAGGGGGAAGAATTTGTACTCTTTGATGACACTATTTGAATACATGTATATGATATTCTTTGATTCCAAACAACCCCGTGGAAACATCATTAACTATCATAAGACAGAAAAGTTAACAATGTACATGATGTATAATCTGTACTAAGTAAACCCACATGTCTTCCAAGCAAGTAAAAGAAAAAAGTGGACGTTCTAGTTCTAGATTGGCCTCTAAATCTGAAGAAGAGGATTATCCTGCAGATGAAAGTGCAATGGTACTTGCAGTTATAGAGGCATTTTCAAATGAGCATGTGCTGACCAAACTAAGAAAGGTCCTGAACCCGAATCCCGATGAACTCTCTAATAAAATAAGCTCACTGATTGGTCACCATTTTAAAATACTGCAGGATGAACTAAACAAAAAAGATGACACCATCAAAGAACTGCAAAAAACTGTTGATGACCTCACAACAAAATGTGATGAGCTGGAACAATACTCCAGGAGAAATAATTTGAGAATTGCTGGGGTCGAGGAAACTGCCATGGAAAATACAGATGATCTAGTGTTAAAACTGGCTAATGATGCTCTGGAAGTTCCCCTCCTCTCATCGGAGATCGACCGTAGCCACCGCATTGGACCTCAGATTCCAGGAAAAACACGGGACATCATCGTGAAGTTGACTTCGTACCGTTACAGGAAGAGTCTGATGCAAAACAAGAAAAAACTCAAGACCAGTAAACTAGATGACTTGGACACCTCACGCATTTATATAAATGATGACCTCACGAAACGGCGCGCAAACCTTTACTACAAAACTCGACTCCTGAAGCAGAACGGCAAAATCAACGATGCATGGACAACTGATGGAAGAATTCTTATCAAGGACAAAGCAAACAAAATATTGCCAATCATCAGTGAGAAAGATTTGGCAAAACATGTTACTTTATAAAAACGGACAGGTTACAATACATATGTCTAACATGTGTCTATGATTTCAAATGTATTTTGCCCATGGTCCCTCCATATATTATATACACACATGACATCCCTTTACCCATTTTTTTCTCTACTATTTTGCATGTGGTTTTTGTTCTACCTAATCACAACACCTCCTCGCATCCCTTGGAATTCAAGAGATCTAACAAATAGTTTTATACCAGTAATCTCACAAAATATAGTATTTATACTATTGATACATGCAACTTTTTTCCCCCACAAACCAATTCCAAATACATTTTATTTATGTATATATCAAGGAAGTTGCTCAACACAAAGAAGAAATAATATTCCATATTTCCGGTACTTTTCTGTAAAACTACATCATATTGCTGACAAGAAAACTGACATGATCATAGTTATTTTAGGTTTAATGGTAATTTTTCTTTTTCTCTTTGATAATACATGATTTCCAGATGTAATATCTGTGCACAAATGGTGAACCCAGGCTTGGTGAAACAGTGTTGTTGTACTATATGTAAATGTTTCTACCATCTTAAATGCATTGGTACCAATTATCTACGGGATTCACATTGGATGTGTTCCCGATGTTTACAATCTGAATTGCCTTTTAATAATGTTGATGATGATGATGTTTTCTTTACTAATATTTCAGAGCTGTGGTTTGATTTACCTAAAATTAACTTTGCTGAATTAAATAATAAACTATTCATACCATTTGAGATAAATGATGGGCGAAATCATCTCCCAATGTATGATAATGATCCGGACTTCCATTTTTTCTCACAAACACACTTTGTGAATAGTCTCTGTAACAGCCAGTATCACCTGGAGGATTCATTTAATGCCATGATAGACACAAACATGCCGGATCAATCATTATTGTCACTTTTTCATATTAACATAAGAAGCTTACCTGCTCATATTAAAGAACTGGAAAATTACTTATCATTGATGAATTATAAGTTCCGTATTATTGGAATAACAGAAACATGGCTAAAGGAATCCAACCATGAAATATATAATTTATTAAACTATAATCATTTGAAAAGTATTCGAAGTGAGAGAGATGGCGGAGGTGTGTCCTTGTTTATTGATTGTGAATTGAATTATATGGTACGAGATGATTTGTCTGTTGTGAATGATGTTATCGAGACTATTTTCGTTGAAATCCAATCTGATACATTAACTGCTTTACCTTCTGAAAATATCATAGTGGGAGTTATTTATAGACCACCAGGTGCCTCTGTTGATAGTTTCAATGCCCAATTGGAAAATATGTTAGATACCATAAAGTCTGAAAAGAAATCCTGTTGCTTGATGGGTGATTTTAATATTAATTTGCTAAACAATGAAACTCATTTAGGAACCTCATCTTTTTTGGACCTTATGTTTTCAAACTTTTATTTGCCATCCATAAATAGACCCACCCGCGTAACAGACAACACCGCTACTCTTATTGATAATATTTTCAGCAACGTATCGGACTCTGAAAACATTCCTATCAATGGTATATTATACACAGACATCTCAGACCATTTCCCCATTTTCCGTATATGTGTTAAAAAATTAAATGTAACTAAACCTCTACCTCATTTCAAACAAATTATAAACGATAAAACTTTAAATGATCTAAAAGTCCGTCTTGGCTCACATAATTGGGACTCTGTTGTGTTAAGTCATGATCCAAATGAAGCTTTTTCAGTATTTTTCAAAGATTTTCAACATCATTATACAAAAGCAATTCCTGTCAGAGCTTTTTCATCTGCATATAAATTGAGAAAACCATGGCTTACAGAAGGCTTGCTAAATTCAATAAAAAGCAAAAACAAATTGTATCAAAAAAGAAACAAAAATAAATCAAAATACACCTCTTATCGAAACCGTTTGACGCATCTTTTGCGAATCGCAGAAAGGCGTTATTATAGTAATATTTTTGAACAAAATAAACAAAACTTGTCTCAAGTGTGGAAAGTTATAAATGGGATCATAAATAAACATAAAATGACTATAAAAACCAGCAGATTTAAGCACAATAATAAAATTCTAACAGAAGCAAAAGATATAGCAAACCAATTTAACCTGTACTTCACAACTGTTGGTTCCAATCTTGCCAAAAATATCCGAGATGTAGGAATCAAACCTGAATTTTTCCTGCAGGCCCAGTATATCAATTCTTTCTTTTTTTCACCTGTTACTGCTAATGATATTCAGATATTGATAAATTCATTGAGAGATTCTAGTCCTGGTTGTGACGATATAAAACCTAAAGTCGTCAAATATGTGTCAACTGAAATAATTACGTCCCTAACTCATATTATCAATGTTTCTTTAGAAACTGGTATTTTTCCTAATGATTTAAAAATTGCAAAAGTTCTTCCATTGTTTAAAAAAGGTGACCGCGAAATTTTTTCAAATTATAGACCTATTTCTTTACTTACATGTTTTTCAAAATTGTTTGAAAAAGTAGCATACAATCAACTTCTATCATATTTAGATAAATTAGATATATTATATCAATTTCAATTTGGTTTTCGCAAGCAATACAACACTGACCTAGCAGTAAGTTTCTTATCAAACAGGATAGCAGAAGCCCTTGAGAAACAAGAACATTCCATAGGTATTTTTCTCGACCTTTCAAAAGCTTTCGATACTGTTGATCATAATATATTATTAAACAAGCTAAATTCATATGGTATCAGAGGAGTGCCACTTCAGTGGTTCTCATCATATTTATCAGAGCGTCAGCAATATGTTCATTATCAAAACACAAAGTCTAATTTGTTAACAATAACACATGGTGTCCCTCAAGGATCAATCTTGGGTCCGTTATTGTTCCTTTTATATGTAAATGATTTATTTGTAGCATGTCCAGAATGTTTGTGTCTACTATTTGCAGATGACACTAGTTTATTTTTCTCTGATAAAAATTTTGAACACTTATTACAAAATGTTAACCAAACCTTAGTTATGGTTTCCAAATGGTTTCAGGTTAATAAGCTTTCTGTCAATGTGGAGAAAACCAATTATATGGTGTATCATTTAAGAAAGAAAAATTATGGTAATTTTGAAATTTCAATCAATGATTCTAGAAATTCAGCAGGTAACAAAAGTAAAGTTCTTAGGCATATGGATGGACGACCATTTAAACTGGAAATCTCATATAGCATATATATCTGGAAAAATCAGCAAAGTAATTGGGATTTTGAAAAAGGTGAAACAAAGTATGGGTACTACTATTTTAAGGAATTTGTACTATGCTTTAATTTATCCATATTTTACTTACTGTAATATCACATGGGCTGCTAATTATAGGTCAAATTTGGATTGTTTAGTTAAACTTCAGAAAAGAATTGTACGTGTAATATCAAATTCCAGCAGCAATGAGCATACTGCGCAAATTTTCTATGATCTACATATTATGAAATTCGAATCAATACACAAATTTGTTACTGGTGTGTTTATGTATAAAACTATTAATAATCTTATCCCAAATTTTATAAGGGATTTATTTGTTGAAAATCAGAATATCCATGATTATGATACCAGACAGAAATATAATGTTCATATTTTCAATTACCGTACCAATAAGTCATTTTTTTCTATTAAATTTAATGCACCAATTGTATGGAATGAAATTCCACATCACATAAGACAATCACCATCCCTTCATATTTTTAAAAGAAAACTTAAAAACATTCTAAAGATGTAAGTTATTCTATCATATTATTTATGAAAGAATATCATCAACCCTTTTCCTTTGTACACTTTGCACTAATATTTTGTCATTAACGTAAACATGTTTATGAAGTGTGGAGTATCTGAAGTGATTATGTTGATTATTGTATAAATTGGAAATACCAGAAGTGTCTGACACTTATACTATTGCAAATGTCTATTTTGTACCTTGAGTTTTCATGGCCGAGGGTCATGTAAGCCCATTAAGGTTTCTACCCTCAAATTTCATTTGCCGTATAGTTTGAATGATGTATTTATGAAAATAAACTTCTACTTCTACTTCTACTTCCACATAAAAAACATACCTTTGGTTCTGTTTATCTGCTCAGTTTTTACTTTTTTACGCTAGAAGAGTCTGTATAGGCTAACGCCAGTTCTCACATCACTTGATACAATATATGTACATGTGACTAAACCAACATCAAGAATGGGAACGGTTTTCTCTCAGTCTGAGGGTAGCACATGGAACCCCTGACTGCTGTCAGAGAAGAGACAGTGGAAAGACTGAGGGCCAGTCCTTGGTCTAACAAACTGGCATTTGGACAACTTTGCTTCCCTGCCTGTCGCCCATATGCTCCCATATCTTGTCTGAATACTGACAAGTGTGTGCATGTAGCATCTGGGGTCTGGCTGTGGGAGGGTTTCGTCTTTAACAAACATACCCTGGCACCTGCTACAATGGTTTATCTGCTGTGTACTTTAGCTGACATTACAAAACTGTATTGATGCGTCTCTGTATTGACACGTCTCTGTATTGACACGTCTCTGTATTGACAATGGGTGTCTCTAGAGTCGTCACACTGAATGTGGCTTGTATTCATCCTGCACTTGTCATTACAAGCCATATTCAATTCATACTGGACTTGTCTTTTGTATTCATGTTGAATGTGTCTGTCATTTTTACACCAGATATATCTCCCTTATTAATGCTGAATGTGTCCTTTTTATTGACACTGGACAGGTCTTGTGTGTTCACACTGGACAGGTCTTGTGTGTTCACACTGGACAGGTCTTGTGTGTTCACACTGGATATTTGTCTATTCTTAGTGGATGTATCTTTGTAGTTATGCAGGGCATGCCTTTATATTGGATGTGTTTCCTGTTAATAGTGGACATACCTTTGTATTCACACTGGACATTTTTTTCCATTCTTACTGGACATATCGTTTGTATTTATATTGGACGTGTCTTGTATTCGTACAGGACATATTTTTGTATTCATAGTGGATATACATTTGTATTCATATAGGACGTGCCTGTTATTCTCACATTGGCTGTGTCTTGTATTGATACTGGATATATTTCTGGTATTCATACTGGACATGTACATTGTATCTTCAATCTGACGGTTAGACCGGTAGATCTGTCTTAACGCATGGTCGTTAATTTTTACGTTACGTTGTCCAACCGTCCTTGGCAACGTTACCCCCTGCTATATAAAGCAGCGTAATTAACGGTGTTTTCAATTCACTCCCTGACGAGCTCAGAACAAAGAGCGAAACCGGTCGGAGTTTTCACTGGTCCTAAGTTTTGACTGCCACTGGCCTTGCCTAGTCTTATTTATTGTATCTTGAATCCATACTGGACATATCTTTGTATCAATACTGAATATATCTTTGTATCAATACTGGATATATCTTTGTATCAATACTGGATATATCTCTGTATCAATACTGGATATATCTTTGTATTAATACTGGATATATATCTTTGTATTCATAATACTGTTGTGGGCAATCGGGGTATTGAGCCCAGGACCTCTCGCATCCCGAGACAGCATTTTGCCATTATGCTTAAAGTCTGGACATTGAGCACAAGGGCTGACGACTACCTGGCTCTGACCACAGTACGATACATGTGCCTCTTGTACTCCCTTCAAATGTGTCATGTACAATGTATTGATATTGGATATTTTTGTTACATTTATACCGTCCAGACATATTTCCTGCATTCATACTGGATATATACCTCTTATATTGATGCTGGATCCTCTTGCATTCACACTGACTGTGTCTACTGTTATCACAATGGCTCTTTGTACCAACTGCCATCTTCAAGAATATTTTCCCCTGCACACTATTTTTCTTGCCTCACTTGTTGACAGTCCAGTCCACACAGGCCCTGGCCTCTGCTCAAGCCTTCCTTTTAACCCTTAAAGCACTGATTTAACACTTAGTCAACAGCTTTCCTTGGGTCACTTTGTGCGCAATGCACACAAAGTGACCCGAGGAAAGCTGTTGATTATGACTACATTTTGCTTTCGACAAGGCTTGCTGGTATTTCAATGAAAGGTATTTTCATGAGCAATTTGAATCTTTTAACCATGATATGTTTTATGGTAATGAGAAAACCACCACTGCCATTAGCACTTTAAGGGTTAAATCATTAATTAATAAACATGGTGACAGGGATATATAACTAGAACTTCCTATGATTTTGATTCACAGGTACACCATCCCAAACTTGAGACAGGTGTACCTCAGGCTACAGGTGTAACTTGCCCGTGTGGCACACCTCATCATCTGGGACAAGTGGACTGTTTTTTCAAATAACGTGTGGCTACCCAAGCTGGCGCATGACTCCTGGTATCAACACAAATTACGAACGCCAAATCATACATTACAAGACGTTACAACAGTTGTCATATCTGGCGAAGTACGGCGCTATTATATTTTCAGTTCCTGAAGAGCCCCACTTGGGCAAAACCAGTCAACGGTTTCACTCTGCACTTCACAGAAACTTGCCTTCGTTTTGTGTTTTTCAAATTATAAATTAAAGTTAGACTTTTGTATGATGGATTCCCCTCATCTTATGTCAACAGATTCAAGCACACATTGCTTTTCTTCAACTTTTCATTCTATTCCATTTTTGGTACCTTTTTTTTCGAGTTAAAGCACTTTTATATATGCACATACATCAGTGTAAAATGCACCATGTCACAAGTGCCTGTAACAGACATTACAATCATAAGGTCACAGGTTCATTTGCCTAAAACTGAATTAAATGAATCTCTAATGTTTATAACTGACTGCTAAAGGGAAATTTATAGTTAAATTGTGAGTAAAAAAAACAAATATTCTACAAGAGTACTTCGTTTTCCCACATAGGCATAATTTATAGGTTGGTTTGCAGTTACATGCATTCTAATTCTTACATGGTAACAATAAGACTGAGCCAGCAGCTCCCCCTGGTGCCCCAAATGTACATACCAAGTACAAGCTTTCTTTGATATGAGTGTCCTATCTACAGCAAGAAGGCAGATGACTCAGTTTATGTTATCCTCATAGATCTCATCTATAATTCTCACTGAAAATGTTTACTGATAAGAAGCTGAACAGAGCCACTGAAGCAGCCACTGTTTAACCAGCTAGTTATTGAGTGATTTGAGCAGATCAGGACTAACAGCCTGTCTTTATCAGTAAAGGTCTGTGTCCTCATCAGTACAGTCAAGAAGTCTTCTTCCTGTATAATGAATACTCAAGTTAACCCTTTCCCCCTTAACCCCCCCCCCAAAAAAAAAAAAAAAAAAAAACGGCTGGTGGTCAAATGTTGTCTGCTTCAGTATTTTCAACTCATTTCAACAGTAATGAAAAACAATTTGACTGAAAATTGTAGATGAGACCAATCAAGATCACATACCCCTGTCAACAACTTTCCTTGGCATGGGTTAGGCACTAAGTGCCCATTTCATGCCAAAAAAGGTGTTCACTCAGTCTTAATTCCAGGGGGAAAGGGTTAAAGCTGATCATGAATGTTTCCTGTCCAGATTTCAGTTTCAGAAAATTAACAGTAGCTAAATGTTAATAAAACAGTAGCTGGATGTTAATGTAACAGTAGCTAGATGTTAATGTAATAGTATCTTGCTGTTACTAATTTTGCAAGACAAAATCAAATGTGCAATTGTCAAACAATTTGTCTGTAAAGGAGACAACTGCTGCCATTGCACTACTGCACCAAAGCAATTTTATGTGATTGTGTGACCTGGAGCATTAGGTCAAGGTCACCCAGATACAATCCCAACACATATTTCATCCATATACATAATCCTGCCATGTTTTACCAAGTTTTGTTAAGTTCAGTAGTTATCGTACGCAAACTAGTTTCACGAAAGTGGCCCTGTAACTTTGAAAATCTGGGATGCACTATCTATCAGTCAAACAACCACTGGCTAAATAATGTGTGATTTGGCTAACCAAACTTTTAAAACTTCAGAAAATTGAGCCTGATTTCAAAATATAGAATTTTATGAAAGGGTTTTGGCTGACATAATCAGCATTTGACTAAAATGGTTAATGCTATTTTAGCCAAATTGGCTATAATTTTAAAGTTCCTACCACCAGCCTAGAGATGTAGATCAAGGGCATCCAAATACAATCCCAACATAAGTCTCGTCTGGACACATGTTCCTTCTAAGTTTCACAATGTTTTATTCAGTTCTTCATGACATTACATATGAATCAAGGTGTGGCTTCTTTAGACCTGAAATATTTCGTTAAAATGTGGATTCAGGATTCTATGTGTGTCAGGATCCATACCAAGTACATGTACTCCACTTCAGTATTATTTTTTGACAAATATAGCTTTGTTGAATTCGATTGTACAGTCAGAATTTAAATGCATGAATCAAAATAAGGACTATGAAGAGTTTATATCACACAGGATGACGGATGTGTCAGTAATCAACAACTCAGCTATGTATCATGAGGGAAATCACAGTTTGTGTCCGGCACCTCTCTATCTTGAGGGAAATCCCAGTTAGTGTCAGGCACCTCTCTCTATTTAACCACAGTGTCTGGTCATGCAATCATGTGCATATCCCTGTTGACTCACTATTCTGTGTAAACCTACATTTTATATAGAAAATGTGTTTTTCAAACTAACACATCCTCATCACAAGGAACTTAAAAAGTTATACAGTGGAACCTCATTAATATGGACGTCATTAATCCATATGTTTCATTAATCTGAACACTTCTCCTGGAACAGAATTGTTCATTTCAAGTAACAGTGATTCAATAATCCAGATGCTTCATTAATCTGAATAGTTCACTGGGGTACAAAGGTGTTTGGATTAACGAGGTTCCACTTTACATGTATTTGGCTTTCTTAATAGTATAGATTAGGCTTATTATCTTTGAAGATATAAAAAGTATGTATCTGTTAGACTTCTCTGAGACTGCACAGTAATCTTCAATAAGATCTTTTATTTTGTTTGGGGTTTTTTTGGGGGGGGGGGTTGTGTGTGTTTTTTTGTTTGTTTTTTTTGTTTGTTTTTTGTTTTGTTTTTTTGTTTTGTTTTGTTTTTTGTTTTTTGTTTTTTTTTTAGATTGCAAATGAGTTTGATTTATTCATAAACAACATGAAATTAGATCCTGTTACGACCAAAAGTGCTGTCTAAACTGGATCAGGAGGTTCCATCATTTTCTTCTGTGTTAAGCATAACCTTTACCAGTGTATGAAATTAATCAGATTCTCCATTGATCATAAACAAGGGGTCTATTCAGACTTCAGTTTCACAGACCTACTTTTTCAGGGACCGCACTTTTTGAGGATCTGAGGTTCTGACATTTAGGCAAGCTCATGACAAGTAAATTTCTATCAGGCAAAGTAAATATTTTGAACTTTGACGAGATTTAAGCTATTACTAGTCCACAATTATGCCACAGGTCTTTCTGGACATGGAGTGACAAACATTTATGTCAAGCCTTGTTCTTGCCATGCATGGGCACAGCCTCACAGACAGACGTCACTACAAACTCTCCCCCACTCTTGTTTTGTTTGTTTTTTTATGGGGGATTTGTTATTTGTTTGTTTGCTTTTGTTTTGTTTGTGTTTTCAAGTAGCACAAAAAGGTTTTGTGTTTAATGTGTCCTGCTTTCACCATGAGAATTGAAATGAGCGCCACACCTCTAGTTTTATCACTTAATAGATTAGCTCCTACAACAATATGGCAGGACCAGGTCAGTTTGGAAGGTTGCAGTCAATAAGCACTGACACAATGGAATTATTTCACTTGCTTTCAGTACAGCTGGGCCTTTGGTGGTCACTAAGCTCAGACATAGGAGTCAATTTCTTTTTAAAATTTACCTGTGGTGACAGGTCACCTGCTTTATGTGGCCACTTTTTCTTGACAGAAGCAGTGGACACATACAGCAGGTACCATTGTATAACACCACAGATTTCGTATAGCATTTGGCCAGAGGTCTGATGCTGATTTCAGACACTGCACTATGCATATTCATCTAGTTTACCCATCATGTAGTCCAGGATTCCTCAAAGACCTTTGTATATTGAGGTGACAGTCACTGTAGACTGCACCTTAACAGAAAAAAACAAAAACATATATATATATATATATATATATATATATATATATATATATATATATATATATATATATATATATATATATGTATCAGCAAAAAAAGATTGTTTTAAATGGGGGGGAGAGAAATCCTCTTCTTTGAGTATATGTACAGGTTAACAGAGCCGCCATCAGTTTTTCTGTCTTCCATGTGATTGTTCCTCTGTCAGATACATGTTTTCTGCATTCTTAACAAACCTGAATGTCACTGCAGTGCATTTCAAACATTAAAATTGATAATGTAGTTAGGATATTGCCCTACAGAGGGCACTCTTTCATGATGGCCAAACAACTTTTAATGTGCAAGCTGTGCACCAGGTGTCACTTTTGCCAGAATGGTGTCAAAACCCAGAGGAAAAAATCACTGGGTAAGTTAATCAGCTTTGCCTATGCCAGACCCATACATCTTCATGACATCAGCTGAGATTATGTTATAAGCGGATATACATTATTTATACGCCAACAATTTCACCAAAATATGACACATTCTTCAACCTAATTGTATCCAATGTATCTGCTGCCACCAAACTACATTCATAAAAATTCACTTCCACAATGTTTTGCTTCCTAGTAATTAACTGACTTTTTAATGTATTTTCACAATAAATGATGGACCTGGGACACTTGTCCAGCCTCCACTATAAAATTGCTACTTCTGTGAAATAATTTAGTCAGCTCAAGATGTCACTGAGTCAGACTCAATTGATTTATGATCAAGGTGATGCCCTTCAGGTTTTCAGTCGGGGAATCAATGTCTCTGGCTCTTCTTCTGGCCTCTTCATGGTCACTGATATCATATATCATTGCAACATTTGTCTGCTTTTATAGTCTTATTATTGATTTTTTTTTGGGGGGGGGGGGTGAGCATTAGGTGGAGGTAATGTCTGTCACTTTATTTTCCATGTAGCATCCTTATGTCTGACAAGATACACCAGCCAGACAGTACTAGCCAGACAGCATTAGCCAGATAGTACTAGCCAGACAGCATTAGCCAGACAGCATTAGCCAGACAGTACTAGCCAGACAGTACTAGCCAGGCAGTGCTAGCCAGCCAGCACTAGCCAGACAGCATTAGCCAGACAGCAGTAGCCAGAGAGTACTAGCCAGCCAGCACTAGCCAGACAGTACTAGCCAGACAGTACTAGCCAGACAGCATTAGCCAGACAGTACTAGCAAGCCAGCACTACCCAGCCAGCACTAGGCAGACAGCACTAGCCAGCCAGCACTAGCCAGACAGCACTAGCCAGACAGTACTAGCCAGACAGCACTAGCCAGACAGCATTAGCCAGACAGTACTAGCCAGACAGCATTAGCCAGACAGTACTAACCAGCCAGCACTAGCCCACCAGCACTACCCAGACAGCACTAGCCAGACACCACTAGCCAGACAGCACTAGCCAGACAACACTAGCCAGACAGCACTAGCCAGACAGCACTAGCCAGACAGCACTAGCCAGCCAGCACTAGCCAGACAACACTGGACAGACAGCACTAGCCAGACAGCACTACCCAGACAGCACTAGCCAGACAGTACTAGCCAGACAACACTAGCCAGACAGTACTAGCCAGACACCACTAGCCAGACGGAAGCCACAATAAGAAAACAAGGTCTCCACAGAATAATACCCAGGGCACATCTATACATACTCATAAATATGAACTACAAGCAAATGTCTATATGGTATATTTGGGCCAAAACAAGATACAAGAAGAAACAATAGGAAATAACACTCAAAGGAGCAGAAAGTGAATAATACACTTGTTGGTAAAATGCAATCAGAGATTGCTGGATCCATGCACCCTTCACCTGATTTATAACCTTGCTAATCACAAGTTTCATTTTGGAATGACTGTAGTCAACAAAAATAGGCTAGCACTGTGACCTAGATACTTGACCTAGTGACCTACTTTTATGCATGAGACACTCTTGTTTCCAGATACACAGGTGTGTAAAATTTCATGATTCTAAGTCAGACGACAACAGAATTACAGCCTGGGCATGAAGTGTAATGTAGTTTTACATGAATGTATCACCGTGACCCACACACTTGACCTAGTGACCTACTTTAGTTTCACACCATTTTACCATGATATACCAGCGACCCAGAAATTTGACCTAGTGACCTAGTTTTACTTCATGACACACCTTTGGGTCAAGATATATGCATGTCTGAAGTTTCATGAAACTATACATAAATTAGAGATTAAAGGAATTACATCCAAGACATTAATTTGTAAGGATATGTCACTGTGACCCAGATACTTGATCTAGTGATCTACTTTTATGCATGACACATCCCTGTGTCCAGATACACAGGTGTGTAAAAGTTTCATGATTCTAAGTTAAAGGATAACAGAATTCCAGCTTGGACATGAAGTGTAATGTAGTTTTACATGATTGTATCACCATGACTCAATACTTAACCTAGTTCTGTTTCATGACGCACCTTTAGCTCATGATATATGTGTGAGTAAAGTTTCATGAATCTAGGTTAAATATTAAAGAAATTACAGCCCGGACATGTTTTACAAGGACATACCACTGTGACCCAGATACTTGACTTAGTGACCTACTTTTGGTACATGACACACCCTTATGTCCAAATGCACCTATGTGTAAAGTTTCATGAATCTAAATTGAAGGACAAGTGAATTATAGCCTGGACAAGAATAGTAAATGGTTGCATGGATGCGTGGATGGAAAAAGCGCTTATTATATGCCCTTCCTATGGTGTGGGGGAGGGGGGGTGATAATGCAACCTGCGATGTTCCATGGTATAGCAGTCCCTCCTGAGAGGCCACTCCCATCAAAGCCCACTGGTCCTTTAAGATCACATGGGAGCCAACCTGTTTTTTGTGACCACTTGTAAACCAGCCTCAGGGCAGACTCAGACTCATACTGCAGCCTCTTAGAGCAGGGATCACATTGGATGGCAGACTGCAGCAACTCAACACATCGGACAATCTTCATTTTAAAATAAAAACAAATCTTTGCCATTACATAAAAATAAAACAAAACAAAAAAAAACTGAAGTGTGTTAAATTCTGAAACTACTGCAAATGTACTACAATGAAGTTTCTTCATAATGAGACCAAACATGGCACAAAGCATAAAATCTATACAATTCTGAAGCCAAAGATAATGGTAATTTTTTTGGTTTTTTTAAAGACCCACAAGGTAATTCAGCTATTTTTCAACACAAAAATCTGAAAATACTGATGTGTCAATGCCAAACATTGACATCCAACATGTCCAAGGCCAGGAATGATTGACATTTGTGATGGATCAGCCATGGTGGCTCTATGGTCTCCCTGAATGATGGCTCTATGGTCTCCCTGATTGATGGCTCTATGGTCTCCCTAAATGATGGCCCTATGGTCTCCCTGAATGATGGCCCCGGGGTCTCCCTGAATGATGGCCCTATGGTCTCCCTGAATGATGGCCCTATGGTCTCCCTGAATAAGGCCCTATGGTCTCCCTGAATGATGGCCCTATGGTCTCCCTGAATGATGGCCCATGGTCTTCCTGAATGATGGCCCTATGGTCTCCCTGAATGATGGCCCTATGGTCTCCCTGAATGAGGCCCTATGGTCTCCCTGAATGATGGCCCTATGGTCTCCCTGATACAGGAAAACACTCTACATGAAAGGTTGCTCTCCAGTCATTCTCATCTTCTTTCCACTATAAACCAGGAAGTCCCATGGTTTGACCAAAGTGTCCACATCTTGAGACGTCATAACTGATCAAAGTGGCTGCACTTTGCTGTTTACATTTCACATTTTCCTCCTTATGCAACATTTAGAGACTAATCTCCCACGCAATGAGCTTGAAGGGTTGAGGACCACATGTCTTGGCGTCAATGTACATGTATCAATAAGGTAGGACATAATGACATGAGCTTTGACATGTCTGGCTGGCTGTGTAATGTAGTTGCCCGGGGGCTACCAGCTTACATCTTCATTTGCCTTCTTACACCGACAAAAATCACCCCACTATATTTTGTATCAGTACCTTAAAACTTTGCGTGATATTTGTCTGGCCTTTATTTACTCTTTCCCCATTAAATCTGCCAACACTGGCTGGTGGTCAAATGTCATCTACTTCAGTGTTTTTGATTGATCGTAACAGTAATGAATAGCTATCTGAATGAGAGTTACAGATGATGACTTATTGAAATAACATGTTCCAGGTGAACAGCTTTCCAGGGCATAGGTTGGCATTTAGTGTCTAACCCATGCCCAGGAAAGCTGTTGACTGTCTTAAACTGAATTTTAACTCAAGGGAAAAACAGGTACCTGTCTACAAACAAGTAAAACAATGAAATAGCGAATTTGTACATGATTGATAAAAAGTATCACCTCCATCCCATCCCCTCAATAAATAATACATGCGAAGATTCTGCCACATGAAACAACAGAACAAACTGTACAATGGAACTAAAAACTTGCAAGAATTATCAAGTTTGGAAGACGGTCTGGAGTTGAGTGCCTTTTCTCTAAGTCCAATGCCTTGTTGCCAGGCCTCCTGACCGAGAAACCATGAAATCTGGAAAGTTTGCCACACAGGCAGATACATATGCAGCCATGTGCCATAGTATTAGGCAGAATTTAAGAATCTAGGAGTGTAACTTAAACTCTTTTTTACATAAAACTGGGTGTGCATCTACCATCTCCTACATCATAATGTTTTTTCAAACCTAGGCATCTTTTTCAGGAATTGGGTGTACAAAAAGACACCTGCACTCCAGGTTTACTAGTGCACTGGTATATATGGATACTCTCCAGGTTTACTATTATACTGGTATATATGGATACTCTCCAGGTTTACTATTATACTGGTATATATGGACACTCTCCAGGTTTACTATTACACTGGTATATATGAATACTCTCCAGGTTTACTATTATACTCGTATATATGGATACTCTCCAGGTTTACTATTATACTGGTATATATGGATACTCCCCTGGTTTACTATTATACTGGTACGTATGGATACTCTCCAGGTTTACTATTATACAGGTACGTATGGATACTCCCCTGGTTTACTAATGCGCTGGCATGTATGGATACTCCCCTGGTTTACTAATGGTTTACTAAGGCACTGGTACGTATGAAAACTCAAGCTCTTCTTCATCAGACGATTTATGCTTGTGGTGAGCTATAAATATTATCATAATGGCTGTGCTGCCTGCTAAACACAAAATGTGTAATGACTTAAAAGATGTGACTTGAGCTGTTGTGTTGAATTGTTTGTAGCAATTCTAAAACTGAAGCAAAGGCTAAAGCCTTGTTCTCTGGACTCTTTCTTGTTCTCTGGACTCTTTCAAGCCACAATATATACATGTACCAAAGTTTAAGTGCAGCAACCTTGACAATGTGTTAAACCATTGTATTTCTAACTAAATACACCTATTTTATTTATTATCTATTACCTGCATACCAAGTGTGTTTCATGTAAGTTACAAAAACAGCTGTATATGTTTTTTACATCTTTACTCTTTTGGAGACCGAGTCAATAAATTTCTACATCACACTGTGTATACATTGTGGCACAAGTGAGAGAGAGAGAGAGAGAGAGAGAGAGAGAGAGAGAGAGAGAGAGAGAGAGAGAGAGAGAGAGAGAGAGAGAGAGAGAGAGAGAGAGAGAGAGAGAGAGAGAGAGAGAGAGAGAGAGAGAGAGAGAGAGAGAGAGAGAGAGAGAGAGAGAGAGAGAGAGAGAGAGAGAGAGAGAGAGAGAGAGAGAGTTAACCCCTGGTCTTGTTACAATGTAGTCAATAGCTTCCTGGGTATGGGTTGGGCGTAATTGTACTAAAACAGCTACTGACCTAGAGCGTGCCATCATAAATGGTTTTACATACAAATCTCAGCAAAAATGTTTTCTAGTAAAATGAACTTAAGTAAGAACATTAAGGCAAACAACAGTTTACATCCAGACACTTTTCGGCAGATTGGAGTAGGAATGAGTTAAGATCTCAGCTGCTTGTTGGTTATTTTCAATGCATGCATTAGGTTTCTGATAAAACTGCTGTCAATTTGTCATGTTGGCAATTTCCAATGGGAAAAAATGCATCTGAATACATTAGATTTTTGGTGTTAAAACTGCACTAGTCTAAATCTGTCCTGAGAGTACACAGCCAATATGCATGGACATTACAGAATAATCCAGTATCCGGCAAAATCTACTTCCTATTTTAGGTTGTCAGTATGTGAACACTAGTTTCACATGTAGAATGATAGACAGCTTTTTAAAAATTCAGAGAAAATTTGTATATAATACAGGCCCCATTTGAACAGTATTCAGTCAGCACAGCATTGGAGTCACCTCACAATGCAAATTATGTATCAACTGAAATGTGTACAACCAGCTTGGCAACATTGTGAGGTAAAATCAAAGGGAAACTTGATGTGCAGATTTTTGAAAAATAATACTAACGACTCTATACAGCATGCAGTAATATACTGTCAGTTAAGAGGTAGACAAGTTCTCAACTGATGCGTCATTTACTTCTTTTGAGACAATCTGAGAAATTGGACACTAACTACAGCAAATTTACTTGCAATTTTCCAATTCATTTTTTTTCTTTTTTCTTTTTCTTTTTTGTTTTTGTTTACAGATTTCTGATATTAAGGATTTTCTCAAGTGCTGCAATGCTCAATAAGATGCTACATCAGCAATTTAGGAACTGTCCCCCCCCCCCAGTCTGTTCTCCCTCCAGTCTCATTTAAGACTTTTTTCACATCTCCAATCCATAGTTACCATGGCAACGGACAAATCAGATCAATAGGACATTGCATCATAAAGCAGCGTGCACAGGGTTAGACAATCCACGTCTATGAAGAATGCCATATGTCTGATCCATACTGGAAAGCAAAGAAATTAGAAAATGCAGGGAACTGTGGGCACCGCAGTGACATCCACCCTGGGATGTTATAAAATTCATTACCAAAAATATCTCATGGAGACAATTTTCTGGCCTGATTAGATCATCAGCCAAAACAGAGACAAAGTCATTGAGAGTTGAGGAGAAGCAGTCACAGAGTAATGGCTTCTTCCTTGTTACCAAGTTATACACAATGGGAACGGTAGAAAATTGCTTTGAGACCTGGGACTATGTAGACATTGTAGATTGGTTGGATGAGGAAAATCAATGAAATGTCACCTTTTTCCTACATGAAAAAAGAGCACGACTCGGTGGCTCTGCTCTCACAAAGATGAATAAACAACTTTTTCAGCTGCCATGTTTGCCCTAAAAATGCCCTCCAGAGTTATTTGTCCAAGAAGTACCCCCTCATCTACAATATATTTTGTTTAGTCATTCCTTTCTCCCATACATATTTTCACTTTTCTCACACATTTGGAAATTTGTCAGTTTGTATAAAAATGATGATTTTGAGCTCACGTTATATAATTTTCCAAATTACATATCCTTGTAAGTAATGTGTACAGCATCAGAGTACATTAATGAAATGTTTCTGTATAAATAAATTGTGTGCATATGATTCAGTTTGAAGTAACCGACAGACGATTATTTCTTCTCTGCATGGAAAAGCTACATGACCAAAGACAGAAATATGTCTTATAAATGATGATGTTTACTTCTTGATATAAAAACAACTCCAAAGATTACAGCTGTATGTGGATTTCTGATGGACACTACAGTAGTAGCACTGACACTACAGTAGTAGCACTGACACTACAGTAGTAGCACTGACACTACAGTAGTAGCACTGACACTACGGTAGTAGCACTGACACTATGGTAGTAGCACTGACACTACGGTAGTAGCACTGACACTACAGTCGTAGCACTGACACTACGGTAGTAGCACTGACACTACGGTACTAGCACTGACACTACAGTAGTAGCACTGACACTACAGTAGTATCACTGACACTACGGTAGTAGCACTGACACTACGGTAGTAGCACTGACACTACAGTCGTAGCACTGACACTACGGTAGTAGCACTGACACTACGGTAGTAGCACTGACACTACAGTAGTAGCACTGGCACTACAGTAGTAGCACTGGCACTACAGTAGTAGCACTGACACTACAGTAGTAGCACTGGCACTACAGTAGTAGCACTGCAGTACACATACTTCTGGCAAGACCGTGCCACTAGAAATTTGGTACAGGTTCATTTCAGGAATATGACACATTTTGTAGTGACACTGTGCCAGGAGATATGACACAATAAGCTATAAGTCTAGTGATGTATTCCTCCAGGTGAGTACACAGGGCCCTTACATAAGTACAATGTAATAAGCTGTCCATTTACAACCCTACTTTCAACAATACAGGTAAAATGCTGCCAAAAACAATTTTCAGTCTAATTTTTGATCCTTCAGATCCCCAGGAGACCAAGGAACCCTTACTAGAGTCTAGGCTCTTATTGGATACAATTCAAATGTCCTTTCCCAGGGGCCAGGCTGCTAAAATGTGACTTTTTCCCCAAAATGTATGCACTAAAAGAAAGCATTGCCACTCACCTCTCTGCTCAGGTGTATGGTACAAATGACATGAACTATTGCCGCAATTGATCAAATACCACAATCTGCATTAAAATTATTTACACTCTGCTGTGTTTAAATATTATTTATTTACTATTATAGCAGTGGAAGAGTTAATATTTCCCAACAGATTAATCTGCTATAGCTGTTAAACAGGGAATATTCTGGTGATCATTTTTCAACACAAACATCACGATCCAGGACTGGGTGTGTGTGTGTATGTATGTATGTATGTATGTATGTATGTATGTATGTATGTATGTATGTATGTATGTATGTATGTATGTATGTATGTATGTATGTATGTATGTATGTATGTATGTATGTATGTATGTATGTATGTATGTATGTATGTATGTATGTATGTATGTATGTATGTATGTATGTACATGTTTCACTGATTTGCCTTCCAGCCCTATCTGAAAATCAGAACCATTAAAAACATAAAAATGAATCAATGTAATTACTGAATATCAAGCAGGGATGTAAATTCCAGACTTTGCTTTCTTTTGTTTTTTCATAAATAAAAGAGTTCTTAGAATGTCCATGTACATAAAATTTTATCAGTTGGGCTAATTTATGCATACACTGACCCAACTTCCAGCTCTCTTATTTAAATACATTCAAAGGCACTTAATTACTTGAGCCACCTGATTTATTTATTGTTCAACTTTAAACAAGAAATTGCTAAGTACGGGTATGTTTAAATAGCATACAATGAATGGATTGCCGCGGACACAGTCTGGCCTGCTCTGCATGCAGGTTAAGACAATGTTTATGGAAATATCTTCCTTGTGTAAAACAAACTGGAATAAGAAATGATACAATGTATAAATCAATTTAATAGCATATGGTTACAATTTAGAAGAATTAGTTATGTACACAGTAACAAGTCTCTGCAAGTCTTCCCTTGAAGTGTCCATCATCATACAATGCCAGAGAGTCACTAATACTGTGTTCACTAATACTACTGCATTCACTGATACTACTGTGTTCACTAATACTACTGTGTTCACTGATATTACTGTGTTCACTAATACTACTGTGTTCACTAATACTACTCTGTTCACTAATCTACTGTGTTCACTAATACTACTGTGTTCACTAATACTACTGTGTTCACTGATATTACTGTGTTCACTGATACTATTGTGTTCCCTGATACTACTGTGTTCACTAATACTACTGTGTTCACTAATACTACTGTGTTCACTAATACTACTGTGTTCACTGATACTATTGTGTTCACTGATACTACTGTGTTCACTAACACCACTGTGTTCACTGATACTATTGTGTTCACTGATATTACTGTGTTCACTGATACTATTGTGTTCCCTGATACTACTGTGTTCACTAATACTACTGTGTTCACTGATACTACTGTGTTCACTAATACTACTGTGTTCACTAATACTACTGTGTTTACTAATACTACTGTGTTCACTAATATTACTGTGTTCACTGATACTACGGTGTTTACTGCTCTGTCTAACCCTGTCAGGTCTATCCATGCTAACAGTAACATTGACTCTTACCACATCACATACTGCCAAGTCCCTAAGGTATAAAACATTTAACAAGTCAAAGAAGAGGTGTACTAACCTGTATTGTCAATTAATGTTAGCCATTTTAGTCAGTCCATGCAGGTAAGGTAGATCATCCAGGCAAGTCACGAAGAGTTGCACAAGTCCAAGAAGGTCAACCAGATGTCAGATTTTTTGCCACAGTGAAATAAATTAGCAGTTAAGTTATGATAAAAAAAGTTGTATTCAAATGATGAAATTTTGAGATCATTATCAAAATAATTGATAATCCAATTGAATGCAGTTTTCATAGATCCATAAATGAATGTATACCAATATATCACATGATGGTTCATCCATTGTGTCCAATTGACGGAACAGGAGGATGTGCCGGTCAGACAGCAAGGTCGTATCAGGTCACCACGTTGAATGGACAGATGGGTAGAGGCCAAGACGAACATGAAAATAGAAGAAGGGGAATACAACATGAGTTTAAATTCAAACATTTTGTGTCTACCTTCAAACACTTTAAGTCTCCCTTCACACAGTTACACTGTGGCTTTGAATTTTCATTTTCACTGAGTACATGCAAGATTCACTGACTGACCAGATAGGATCCTGTTAAGTCACACAAATCCTTTTGTGCTTTAAAGCCTATCACAGGACTGGAGAGGGCTTTGAACTCTTATTTTTCTGAAGGCACTATTACTGAGTTATATTTCTTGGCATTTTCTTCAAAGGAAGACTCATATAAACATTGATGACCTAAAAAAAATCAAAACATATCTGCAATTTGTGAACATTTTCATAAGCCTCTGTAGATAATATTGGCATGAAAAAAAATTATGAAGTCACTTTCACTTGACAAGTTCAAAGTAAACAACAACCAGCAACACCCCCCCCCCCCCCCATCATGGGGGAATGGAGGCATTCAAATAAAATTACGGAGTCCATTTTACAATTTACTATACATTGATTAATATGTTTACAATTTAATATACATCCATTAATATATTTCAAGAATAAATGAATGTTTGTTAGTTTCAAAATATACTGCAAAATTGTGTCGCATTTCTCCAGCACCTCTTTGTTTACTGCCCAGCTATCACACTGTCAGTCTGTTTGCGTTCTTACAGCTATGTACGTCATGTTTATCATATTTACAAAGAATGTTGCAAAGATTTTTGGCTTTGAATGGATGTTACTTTTCTACATTATTACAACCTAAAAGGCATGGCTCATTTAACTGAAGACTGAAAAGCATGTCATGTCAGCAAGCCATTTTAAAAGTAAATAATAAGTCAAAAGAGGCTGGTTGAATGGGGGTGGGGGGTGGGGGTGTTCTTTGGAATGCAAGTAATAGAATTGAAGTATGATCAGTGTATCTACAGGCCATAAAGGCTAGTATGCATGCAGGGTATAATACATGGGGGACATAGGTAAGCAGCGTGTTGGTGCATGCAACATACAAGTATAAGTATGTCAGTAGTCAACAACTGTTGATGCATAAAGGCCCATTAGCACTGTATGTGCCCTGTGTCACCTCTCATGTACTCATCACAATATACAGGTTTTCCTTCTCTAACAAGACCATCCCCAGTGCAACACAAATGAGGCCTTACAAGGCGGGTGTCCTCTTAAGCAAGAAAAAATACAAGTACAAGCACTACACTTTGCTCCAAGGAGAAGTGTCAGGGGAGGGGGGGGGGGCAGGCAATGGGGTTCAGAAGCCGGGGACTACTGTATACAGGTTTTCAGTAGCATAATGTCTTTCATACCTTGATATGGGGGGGGGGGGACATTTTAACCCTTAGGTGTTCCAAGCGGCTAAAGCATCACACTGTCATGTGCTTCGGTGAGTTCACTCTTAACTTCCTGTTGAAACCATTTTGAAGGAGAGTTTTAATTTATTGACACCTACTGGGATTCAGGACTGACTGCCCAAAGTCAATACAATAACTTGTCCCCATACAGGTCACAGACTGACCTGTGTCAGCATCCATCAGTGGCATGGAACAGCCCTGAACTCAGTCTTACCTTGTCTTATCTTGTCTGGCAAGACTAAAATACCACAAATCACCTGCACTTAGAAAAAGAATATCTTATTTCATTTAAATCAGAAACATTTGACCTTGTACCATGCTATAAATATACCATAAATTGTTTCAAAACTCCGGTCTAACATAGTTTTACGTGTAGAGCCAAATGTCACAAGTTCAAGTAATCTGTAAGAATACAAGAAGTCCATGGACCTATGTCCACAATGACCTGTCTATGGACCTATGTCCACAATGACCTGTCTATGGACCTATGTCCACAATGACCTGTCTATGGACCTATGTCCACAATGACCTGTCTATGGACCTATGTCCACAATGACCTGTCTATGGACCTATGTCCACAATGACCTGTCTATGGACCTATGTCCACAATGACCTGTCTATGGACCTATGTCCACAATGACCTGTCTCATGTTGTCCAGCCAATTATGCAAATGCAAACCCTCCATATCTATGTGGATGGACAATACTTGATTGATCCTTTATAGCATCGCTTTATGTACTTTCCAAACCTTAAATCCAAGACCACACGTCTCAGAGGACTGTTTTTAACCTTTTTATACAGCATAAATTGCCTCACAATATTAGGCCAAACACAGATACAGAGTAAGATTTTAATTGTATATCATATACAGTTCACATAAAACTTGTCTTGGACGACAACAAAAGTACCTAGCAGTCCCTTTGATGACAGAAAGGAGAGACCATGCACCTATCTTGAGAAATCACCTTTTGAGTATATTTAGCTTCGTAATTTTCCTGTTGTTTACATCTGCCATGAACTGAAATGCCACATGTTCTTTCTTCACTTGCGTTATGACTGAGTCAACAGCTTTCTTTTGCATGGATTAGGCAGCAACCACACCAAGGAACGCTGTTGACCCGAGCATGTTATCTTCATATATCTCATCTACAGTGTTCATCCAAATTATTTTTCCTTATTGTTGAAATTAATGCAAATCATTAAAGCAGAGGACATTTGACCACTAGCCGGTTTTTGCCAGTTTAAGGAAGAAAGGGTTAACGGTGGTCTTTAAGATCAGATTTGACTGGCGATACAAGGGAAGCTCACATTTGTTTGTGCTTACAGGTAGTAATTACAAACTTCCAGTGTATTTCATTACACGCCATGTCTCATCTCCAATAAATCTATCTCAGTTCTCTTTTCTTACTTTGTGTGCTGTCAATTATGCTGAATATATCTAATAACCACAACAATACTGCAATCATGTAAATATTCCAGTGACACCATCCTACACAAATACTTAAAGTCTGGTGACACACTCTCCTTTACACCACTTGTCAAGACAACAAAGACATTATAAATTTACAATTTCTAATTATTCACAAACAAAGATTTATGACTTTGATTGTTTTAGCCATCATGATAACCTCAATACTCCATGACCTTAAATCAAACTTCACAGGCCAAGAAAATTTCTTCGTCATTATACTTGTCCAAGGACAAGTGTCCCAATCATTTACCCATTTTTTTACTGAATTTTCACTTGTCCTGCATCAAATTTACTTATCCTGGACAATAGGACATAGGACTTTTGTCGTCCTGCTTTAGAACTGAAGAGCGACAAGTACATGAGTAAAAGTTCTGGAATGATGACATAAATGTACATGCAGCATGACAAAGCCAAGCTGTGGGCAGGGTGTGTCTCTAAGCTGTCCTTTACAACACCGTAACACCTGTACCTACAAAGACAGTATAACTTCCATAATACACCTTTGATCATCTTTCTTAAGAGGATTTTTCCAACTCTTACCTTCCATATTGGTGGTTACGATGAAAGCAACAAATGTGGTGGATATCGCACCAACATCTCCACTGCCAGCTCGCCCAAACCGACATGATTGTCTCTAGGTTGCTTTCTGTTGATTTTCTGTCATAGTCCCTGCTACTGCGCCAGTCAGCACAGCTGTCTGCTTCTGCCTTCTAACTTCGTGTCACAGATACTGAAGGTTCGTCCAGGCCCGCCACAATAATTTTCTTTATTCATTTGGCTGCACATCAACACATGGCCACATGCAGCCAACCAACTTGACCTCTGACCTTGTGAGGAGCTGAACTTTGACCGCCATACATGAAAGCTACCCCCCTGAGGGCCTTGTTACCAATACAAGTGTCTGAAATATTGGCCTATGTCCTAAACCTATGGAAAGTCGATTTGCAGATTTGGTCATAAAGAGAATGATTTATGATTGAGTTGCATGTGTTTCCCATGAAGCACTTTGCTTGCCTAAAACAATCAGCCACTTCTCTCATTTTGGGGATGGACCATTCGAGGTTAATGAATAGAGAACAAAATACCGACACACGCCTTGTCTAAAGAAAATGAATCTTTGACGGACAGTGACTTATTCGGTCAATTTATCCAAAAGACCTTGCACTCTCATATATTGTTGCCGTAGCCAGCTTATTCACTTTTTATATTTCACAGAAATTTTTATGTCTTTCCTGGATAATTGATGGCCCCTGGGTGGCTAGTTCATGGGACTCCCTGTAGCAACAATGTATGCACTACTCTACCATAATTACACATACATGTACATCTATACAAACAAAAAAGTAAATAGTAGTCCAATTTTATTGACTTAAACACACCTGAGGTCATAAAACGTAACTTTATTTGCGTCAAAACATGGACACTATTAATATCATTTCCGTATTAATTCACGGTACATCAGCATTGATGTGGCTGACCTGACTGACTGCCTGTCCTGACTGACTGACTGACAATAAAAATGTTTCATACAGATAAACCTAGTCTGCTTTAACACTTTTATCCTTAAACCATCACTTGCTTTAACATTTCTCGTCATTGAAGATACTTTGAAAATTGTACAGTAAACCTCACAAGTACTGTACCCAGAGTAACAAGTTGTCCTTGGTCTGGGTTGATGGTCAACCCATGTCAAGGAAAGATGTCTGGGTTGTTACTCAACCCATGCTATGGGAAGTTGTCTGGATTGGTACTTAACCCATGCAAAGGGAAGTTGTTGGGTTGGTACTCAACCCATGCAAAGGGAAGTTGTCTGGGTTGGTACTCAACCCATGGTATAGGGAATTTGTCTGGGTTGGTGTTTAACCTATGCTATGGGAAGTTGTTTTTCCAGTGTTCATCCAAGTAAGGCAGGGTTAACCCGGCAGAGTTTTAGTACAGATTCCTTCACCTTGATTCACCTGGTGTTTTAATGAGGCACATAATTATGTATATCCTGGAATGTTGAACTCTGACCATGTAAGTACAGCATTCCCATAATGCACTGCCTCATATCCCACACCTGTGCAAAAACTCTTTGCTTACCATTACAAATTTAGTTCACATCTGTTTTCATATTTTTGCAACCATGCATGATCAAAACATGAGTAACACTTCAGCAATGAGCTGCATATCATAATATCTACATGTATTTTTATTTATCTATTTATTTTTTGTTATGATTTCATTTATATATATATATATTTTTTTAACTATGTAATTTGTTGTTGGCAAAGCTAAATTTTTCAGGCCCTAATACCAGATAATCTGTACTTTTACTTGAGTGGGATGTCCATAAGTTAACATGGAGCCTGTGCAGATTGGGCCAATCACCAACTTCCAGCTTCCTCTATTTTTTTTTCCACCTTCAGATGAATTTAAAATGACTGATCACCACGGCAGGCACACCATGAGTGGATCACATGGTCAAGGTGACCGTCCTTGTCCCACAAAGGTCATTTCCTTCCAGCAATGCAACCAAATATATCCCAGGATCCTCTGATCGGTCCTTCCATATATATGCAGCCCATGTACTGTCAACCTGCAAACTGACCCCATGATGTGCCTGAATTATGACATCCCTGGGCTCTGCCTGCGTGCTACTTTCAACATCAACTTTTGACATGTTTGAGTTTAAGACAGGAGTATTGTAATTACCATCTTGAAAATTACTCTTTTGTGAGACTATCCTGTCCTGAAAGACCACCTTTATACAATGTTAAATGCTTCATGTTATCTCGGTGCTCCTATGACAAAGCACCTGTCTTAAAGGTCCACAATGGGTGGTCTTTCCACACAGGCTTTATGTCAAAGCTCTTACTTCCATTTTGTAAAGGGAAATCACCAGAATTTCGAGGTATCACAAGTCAAGGTCATAAACACAAATGACCCCAATGTTAACTATATGAAGTGAGGTACATAAATATGGCCTGTATGTCTCAACACTTGATGTGGTACTCTGGTTACAATCACTCTCTGGAGCTGTATGCTAGCATGACTAATGACTGTTCAAATAAAGTTGAAAGATCAAGCCGTTTATTTCTTCAAATTCACAATGATAACCAAGACATCTGATTAAAATAACATGGAAACATTAAAATTCTAATGTAAAGCCTCTGATATCTTCTACCGAAGGATATACTTTGACCAGTTGAAGCTGCTTATGTCTTCATTTATAATGGGAAACCCTACATGCTCCATGATGAACAGACCAAGGTGTTTATTTGCAGCCCCATCTAGTGTTAATTTCATGAACTATAATATTGTGGCTCCAGAATTTTGCCTGAAATATTTATGATACCAGCTTTGTTCACACCAGTGCACAGATATGTCCCCTATATTTACCTCATAGAGCACATTCTTTTGACCCATACCCCCTTGAATTATGACCCAGTTATCTACTTGGCAAGAGTTTGGTTGAAGCACCTAGACCATGCCAAGAAAGTTGTTGACTTGGGGCATGTTATCAGGATAGGTGTAAATTACGATTCTAATTATAACTGGTTTTCATAACTGCTGAAATCAGCCAAAAGCAGAGACGGTTTGACCACCAGTCAGGTTTCGTTGGTTTAAGGGGGAAAGGATTTATCAGTTTGCATAAAATTCCATACTTATTTTATTTCTTAATATTCTCTCCCAGTGTCAGCTTCCAATCTAGTTTGTATTTTTTTAAGCAGCATGATCTTTCCAGGAAAATTCACTCCAACAAAATAATGGTTGGTTTCTAATTTCTTTCTGCATGCATAGTTTGGAGGGTAAATAATGACCGCAGGGAATTAAAAGCTTGAGAAACCTTCAGCCTGGGTACATTTCACACCAAAACGTCACTCACATGTATCTGCTGCAGTCTGTTACAATGCCAACAGGTTTTTATCATCTTTGATCTTAAAATACCCCCCTGGGTACCAAGATGCATTAGAGGGTCAGCTAGACAAACCAGGTAGTCTGTGGCTAATATATCACCTACTTAGGTCAGACCAGACTGCCTCAAAGGATCCCTGCAGCACAGCCCCTCAGGTACAACACAGCCTTCAGTAATGATTCTTGTTTTTAGGGAATGAAAAATTGCTCCATTTGTCATTTAAAAAATAAATATAAATTCTGCTGTCTGGTGATGAAAAGATCTTGCTTCTGATCATGCATGGAAAGGGGAAATATGGAATTAAAATAAAGCATTCTTTTAACATGAATAAAGTTATGAATTCTTATAGATAATATATATTTAACATTGCAGGAATAGCACCACCATCTCCTACTTAAGCCATACATGAACAGCTCGCCTTGGGCCACCGACACTCCAGGCATTTAATATTTTGCATAAGAGACTTCACAAAATTCCCCTGTGCAGACACCCAAGGTTTGATATATCTACCTGCATAAGCAGCAGGAAAAAAATCGTGCAGCTACATTCTCTGGCTGACTGATCCAGGACAGATCCACGGCTTCAAGCCATGGCTGATATCCAAGACATCTTTGTACTGAACACACTGCTGTATGATCTCAGGCTGTTCAGAAAGTTAAAAGTCAAACGGCAAGTATACTTAAAATACTGGATGTTAAGACGTACTGCATACCAGACCCACTGAAATGCTTTGACGACATGTACAGTGCTCATACTTTTTGTTTGTAATACCCTGTACCTTTGACACCAGGGAGACTGTAACTATACCCAGTGCAGTGGTCTGTCAAACTTGCTGTAATGCTAGATTAATGTACCAAAGGAGAACAAAGGTGAACAGTGCAAGGCCTATAAAATAAAATCTGAGTAGACAAGAACACAAAGCCACATGGCAAAGACGTCCTAAACAAAAACACATTCTATTCTATGTTTGAGGGTGAATTATCATTTTCTAGAGTGAAATTCAAAAGTAGTCACTCACTGTAAGTCACATGACCTAAACATTGTTACAAGTAAATTATGACGCGCCTGTATCAGTGATGTGATGCAATGACATTTAGACAAAATGAAATGTGCGTGAGCGATGTTTGATTATAGGTCATGTGACATGGAGTAACTGCAACGAACGTAAACAAAGACAGTACACCACATCACCACATCAGCATTGAAAGTAGGCCTAGGGCATTTTTTTTTTGCCATGAATACCCAATTAAACATGGAATAAACAAAACCTTTCATGGCTGGAGAGTGAGTTACTATTTTTCTCTCACGAGGGATCATTGTTGGAGTAGAAAATCATGAGTGACATCACGAGAGAAAAACAGTAAGACACTCTCAGCCATGTCAGATTCTCTTTATCTTGTCCACATGCAGTTTAAAACAGATCTAGTGACTTCAATCTTATTCTTCACTGCTTGGCCAAAGCTTCACAGGGCTGTGACTTGTTTGTAGGACAACTAGATGGTTGCCTGCACTCAGGTATAAGATCACTAAAATGTAGCAGCAAACTAAGCAGGCCGTCCCTTTCTGACAACATCTTAAATTTTTTTTGGTGACTGAATTAAACCTTTCCCCCGGAAGCCAACCAAAACTGGCTTCTGGTCAAATGTCATCTGCTTCAGTGTTCTCAGCAACAGGAACGAAAAACAGTTTTAATGAGAATTGTAGATGAGAGCCATCAAGATGGCATGCCCCAGGTCAACAGCTCTCCTTGGCCTGCCCCAGGTCAACAGCTCTCCCTGGCCTGCCCCAGGTCAACAGCTCTCCTTGGCATGGGTTAAGGACTCAATTCTGTTGCCTCGGACTGAATTCGGGGGGGGGGGGGGGGGGTGTTAGGGTTAAAGATCGTCTGCTGTTGCATTTCAGAATTTGACAGCTCCATCCCATGACCTGCATGGATGTAGAACAGCTGAGGTTGGTGGTTTCTTTCAACTAAGGTTTATTTCTCTCTGTCGTCACACAAAATTTCTTTTTTTACTGAAACCAATAGAAAAATTATAGTCTTCCATCATATTTGAAACAAACTGCATTCTGATACTGCAAATACATGCCCCCCCCCCCCCCTCACACCGTTTACCTCCATAATGAAGGGTGTGTATATAGCACTGATAATTTATCCCTGGTCAAAACCACTATGAAACAATGACTGGTCCCTCCAACTTTCATCTTTTCTAAGTCTTTGCGTTTGTGTACATTTAAAAAGTACAGCAACAAACTCCTGAGCAGAAGAGAATATAAAGTTATGAATTATCTTCTAAAAAACTTTCATGTACATATTTTTTCTTGCTTCAAAATGTATGTAAGCTTGTGATGTATAAATCAGCAGGTGACTCAAACAGTTCGTCTTCCTGTTACTGACTGTTAGCTTTCACTTCTTCTATTTCCTCATTTTGGATATTTGCCCTTTGTGACTTGCTAAGTAAACAGGATGAGAACACATGATGCTCCCTGGCAAATATACAGTGCATACAATATCATCAGATGCTGCAAACTTGTGCCTCCCCCCCCACCCCCCCACCCCCCCCCCCCCCAAAAAACAAGCTTTAGTTATGTTCCACACATTCTGGTCTACCAGGTATGGAATTTGCTCAGTCTAACACATGGTTTATGATCAAATAAAAATCTATCATAACCAAGGATTAAAATAATGGCCAGTGTAATTCCACCACTTACATATTGATAAAGTAAACACTTTCTGTCATCCTTCCAACTCTGATTTCCACTGTTTGGTAGTACAAAGACCTGGCACAGCACGTTATTTTCTACCATGTAAAGATAGATCTCTGTGAAATATGGAAGATGTGGATATGGCCACAGGATCACTGTGTGAACTCTCTCTAACCCTGTTGATCGAACACACAAACTGATATAATAGGTACAGAGTGTTTACATGTCTCTTACTATATAGCAAAGAGTCATCATATGTCTCTCACTGTGGAACAATCTACATGGCCCTCACTGTGGCACAATCTACATAGCCCTCACTGTGGTACAATCTACATGGACCTCACTGTGGCACAGTCTACATGTCTTTCACTGTGGCACTGAGTCTGCATATGGTTCTCACTGTGGGACAGTCTACATGTTTCTCACTGTGGTATAGTCTACATGGTCCTCACTGTGGTATAGTCTACAGGGCTCTCACTGTGGCATAGTCTAATGGCTCTCACTATGGCACAGTCTACATGGCTCTTACTGTGGGCCTCACTGTGGCACAGTCTAATGGCTCTTACTGTTGCACAGTCTATATGGCCCTCACTGTGGCATAGTCTACATGGCCCTCACGGTGGTACAGTCTAATGGTTCTCACTGTGGCACAGTCTACATGGCTCTCACTGTGGCACAGTCTACATGGCCTTCACTGTGGTACTGTCTACATACGGTTCTCACTGTGGCATAGTCAACATGGTCCTCAATGTGGCACAGTCTACAAGGCTCTCACTGGCACAGTCTAATGGCTCTCACTGTGGCACAGTCTACATGGCTCTCACTGTGGCACAGTCTACATGGCTCTCACTGTGGCACAGTCTACATGGCCTTCACTGTGGTACAGTCTACATACGGTTCTCACTGTGGCGTAGTCAACATGGTCCTCAATGTGGCACAGTCTACAAGGCTCTCATTGGCACAGTCTAATGGCTCTCAATGTGGCACAGTCTACATGGCTCTCACTGTGGCACAGTCTACATGGCTCTCACTGTGGCACTGTCTACATGGCCCTCACTGTGGCACAGTCTACACGGCCTTCACTGTGGTACAGTCTACATGGCTCTCACTGTGGCACTGTCTACATGGCCCTCACTGTGGCACAGTCTACACGGCCTTCACTGTGGTACAGTCTACATACGGCTCTCACTGTGGCACAGTCTACATGACTCTCACTGTGGTACAGTCCTTTCATGGCTTTCACTGTCATGACTGTGGCACAGTCTTTACATGGCCCTCACTGTAGTACAGTCTACATGGCTCTGACTATGGCAGAGTCTTTACATGGCCTCCCTGTGGTACAGTCTTCACATGGCCCTGATTGTGGTACAGTCTCCATGTAGCTCCCACTATTCTTTTATAATAAATTCAGTCTTTACATGGCTCTGACTGTGCACACTCTATACACGGCTTTCACTGTGGTACTCTTACACACAGTTCTGTGAAAGTCTTCACAAGGCTCTAATTATGGTACAGTCTTCCTATGGCTCTCACTATTCTTTCATAATAGGTGCAGTCTTTAAATGCCTCTCAATGTGGTACACACTCTTTACAAGGCTCTCACTGTGGTACACACTCTTTGCAATGCTCTCAATATAGTACATACTCTTTAAAATGCTCTCATTGTGGTACACACTCTTTACACAGCCTTCACTGTAGTACACACTTAGTTTACAAGGCTCTCACTGTGGTACACACTCTTTACACAGCCTCCCCTGTAGTACACACATTTTACAAGGCTCTCATTAGGGCACACACTCTTTACAAGGCTCTAACTGTGGTACACACTCTTTACAAGGTTATCACTATGGTACACACTCTTTACAAGGCTCTCACTGTGGTACACACTCTTTGCAAGGTTATCACTATGGTACACACTCTTTACAAGGCTCTCACTGTGGTACACACTCTTTACAAGGCTCTCACTGTGGTACACACTCTTTACAAGGCTCTCACTATGGTACACACTCTTTACAAGGCTCTCACTATGGTACACACTCTTTACAAGGCTCTCACTGTGGTACACAATCTTCACAAGGCTCTCACTATGGTACACACTCTTTACAAGGCTCTCACTGTGGTACACAATCTTCACAAGGCTCTCACTATGGTACACACTCTTTACAAGGCTCTCACTGTGGTACACAATCTTCACAAGGCTCTCACTGTGGTATACACTCTTTACAAGGCTCTCACTGTGGTACACAATCTTCACAAGGCTCTCACTATGGTACACACTCTTCACAAGGCTCTCACTGTGGTACACACTCATTACAAGGCTCTCACTGTGGTACACACTCTTTACAAGGTTATCACTATGGTACACACTCTTTACAAGGCTCTCACTGTGGTACACACTCTTTGCAAGGCTCTCACTGTGGAACACACTCTTTACAAGGCTCTCACTATGGTACACACCCTTTGCAAGGCTCTCACTGTGGTACACACTCTTTACAAGGCTCTCACTGTGGTACACAATCTTCACAAGGCTCTCACTATGGTACACACTCTTTACAAGGCTCTCACAATGATACATACTCTTTACAAGGCTATTACTGTGGTACACCCTCTTTACAAGGCTCTCACTGTGGTACACACTCGTTACAAGGCTCTCACTGTGGTACAGAGTCTTTATATTGTGCTCACTGTTCTTTTATAATAGGTACAGTCTCCACACAGCCTCCCTCTGTTCTTCCATTATCAGTAGTCTGGTGAATGACCTCTCCTCACATTTCATAAACATTGGCACTCTCACTTTGCCAATTCCATGCCCTGAACTGAGATTGATGCTGTGGATGTGGTCCAAGTACATCTTTGAACACTTCAAAAGGCTCTGTGAGGCCTGCGTGCAATACTCTCAATTTGATTAAGAGATCTACCCTGCATAAATGCTTGTTGGACCTTTCTGCCTGCAGTGACACATTACTACTGCTTCTCGTTATTGATGTTGGTAATATCACAGGTGTCCCTCCTATTGATCATAGTGGCTTCGTAGTTCAGAGGATTCTCACCAGGTGGGAGGTGTGCCACATACCAAGGTTACAAATTAATATTAGAAACTGTTACTGTCATTGCTTTAGCATTGATATTCCTGGGATGAGATTTGCAGCAGAATGCTGGACGTTGTACATTTATAATAACTTACTATTTGCTGGGAACATGAGGGGTTGACTGCAAACAGAAATACATGTACTGTAAAACAGACAATAGGCCTATATGCACAACTTTTTGTTCTGACTGTTGATCATTTACATTCCTGGGGGGGGGGGGGGGGGGGAGGGCGGCTCATTAGAGCAGAGGCCCTTATCAAGAAGAATATGATATAGATCAGCCTGTTTTGTCCCAAACATTACTGCCTCTTAAAGGTCAAGGTTTCAACATGTCCATAAGGGTTGCTTTTGTTATTTCTAAATAGTCATTCACTGTCACCTGTCCAGAGTTTGGTCAGCAAAGTGAAAGCTAAGTTTCTGATCTTGGCTTTACATATTTTATACTAAGGTAATGCAGTAGTTCCACTGTGGTTTCTCCATTGCCTGGCAAGGACTCCAGTGGTTTCTGTAAGGACTTCAGTGGTTTCTCCATTGGCTGACAAGGACTTCAGTGGTTTCTCCATTGGCTGGCAAGGACTTCAGTGGTTTCTCCATTGGCTGGCAAGGACTTCAGTGGTTTCTCCATTGGCTGGCAAGTCATGCTGTAGCTACCCTGGCGGATGATGAAGTATCACTTCTAAAGCAATACAAAACCACTTAGTTCAACTAAACATGTTGTTTAACCCTCTTCCTCTTGAATTAAGACTGAATCCACTGCTGTGATTGGCTGTGACCACGTCATGTTGACAGGTCACATCTACAATTCACAAATAATTTTTCATTACTGTTCAAATTGGTGACAAACATTGACACAGAGGACAAATGACCACCATCTAGTTTTGGCTGGTTTAACGAGGACAGGGTTGAATGAAATCTCACATATAACAAACTCTCATATGGAGTTTTTATTTCATTATTTCAATGCAGACCAAAATTCATGACATAAAGCACTAAAGTAAGTCCATGTTGAAACTAGTTAGCAATGTGAGAAAACTCACAAGTACAATATAAGTTAATACTTGAAAGATGTTTATCTGGGGTGGCTCTTCATAGATGTTTGAACTTGGGTCAACGATTTTTTAATGAATCCAAGTTAAGGTATCAAAATATCTTTTCTAAATTATCAAAAAACTTTTTTTTTGAAGGCCAGATTCATTGGCTCACTTTATGACCCTGTGACCCAGCAGTCTGCCATAGTAATGCTGGATCAATATTTTGGCTGGCTCTGGCCAGCCTTGGCTGTGTCACAGGAAATTGACCCCTGTCCACTTAGTACATAACAAGCCCAGCAGACACCACTGTTGCTTTATGAGGCACATTTTACACCTAATAGCCCATAATGTACATGACCTTGACTGGAGCACTTGTAACTCAATTGTTATGTGTGCTTTTTGGCTATGGTTATTGATGTATATGCAATTTTAGATCATTTTACTGGTCCTTCATTTCAGCTTTTAAGTCTAGGTAATTGTTTAACTCCCTCTGTTTCCATAACTGTTCACATAAATCTTTGTGAATCACATGCTGCTGTTTCTAAGTTTCTTAATGTATCCACCAAATACAGTTTCTAGGATATTCTAAGACTTCTTTGGGGAATACTTTACGCCTGTAATACCAATTCTGTTTTACTTGCACTTTCTTCTCTATAGAAATATAGAAGAATTGACATGACACTCATTTGTCCTTTCCAAACAGGAAAAGAGTTAATGTCTCCCAGTCTCACAGTTTTAACACTTTCAGTGTCTGCTGAACAAAGCTGTTGTACTGGACCACTCTTATGGTCTCTCCAACTGTAGGCTGCCAAGGAAAGCTGTTGACCTGGACTAATCTTATGGTCTCTCCAACTGTAGGCTGCCAAGGAAAGCTGTTGACCTGGACTAATCTTATGGTCTCTCCAACTGTAGGCATGCCAAGGAAAGCTGTTGACCTGGACTAATCTTATGGTCTCTCCAACTGTAGGCATGCCAAGGAAAGCTGTTGACCTGGACTAATCTTATGGTCTCTCCAACTGTAGGCACACTGGTACTAGAAGGAAAGCTGTTGACCTGGACTAATCTTATGGTCTCTCCAACTGTAGGCATGCTGGTACCTGAGAGGTTGGTTCACAAAGACCAGGACTCTGGTAGCATTATGTCAATTCAAAACACATCAACTTTAGCCCAAATTGGTAATGAATGAGTTAACAGATGTGTGGGCAATGGGGGGGGGGTGAGGGGGGGGGGCAGCAGATGGTGGTATATGTGTATACAGGTAGGTCACCAAGATGGATGCTGTGAAGATTCATGAAGATGCAGGCAGCAGATGTATCTGTATTCTGGTGAGAATATTTTAGAGTGACAGAGGATTAGCCTGCCACATGTATATAGATGTAAGCCTGGAAATGATACACCCATAAAATGACTCAAAGTATAATTTGATACTTATATGTACAAATAGATTTTTTTTAAAATCCACAGATAGTTCTAGAGTAAAAGCACATCTATATCATTAATATACATCATCATGGAAGGAAAAACATTTCATGAAAAGCTTGAAACTTTGAACACTTAGTCCTGGTAACATCCTCTGACAATGTATCACTAATACTTTTAAAAAGTAAATAAAACATGACCCAGACAGCATTCAAGACAGAAGTCTCAGTTGGCTATTTTGGGTGTGAAAGTGTTAATTAAGGGATGTTCTCTGGTACATAGTCCATCTCCACAGAGAGCATGATCATCAGATGTTGCCATCAGACCTGGACATGTATCTGTGGGCTATCTGCATGTGGTAATACCCAGGATCCCCACCTCTCTCTCAACACAATTACCCCACATCTGCCCCAGGGGGTTCCTCCTGGCCAGACCTTCATGTTCTACCTGGCCCCTGCCAGTCCACAGAGACCTTACTCAGCCAGCATACAGGTTGTGGTCATACTTGGTGGATTGTATACATCAATAGATGCCGTAAGACACCAGGCCCTGAGTCCCAAGAAAGGTGGTATATGGACATGGTTCAGGATCAAAAGGTTCTCATAATTACCTACAATTTACAGAACAACATTCTGATGACAATCCCGAGAGGGATCCCTTGCATCTGCCCCTGAGTATACTGGTCCAAAGACACTGCTCTTGCTGACCACTGATCCTGACTGGCAGCATGCCTGACACATGGACCAGAAAATCTCAACTTGTTGTAAACACTAAGCCACCTGGTGGTTAAAAATGTGTACACTTTAACATTTGGATGGCGGATCATGCAGCACAGTAGATCTTGTGGATTATGCTTTGATTGCTGATATGTGTAGGTCAGACTGCAGAGTCATCTGACTGGGGCTGTGTCCCTGTCATACTGGCTGGGCCTGTGTCCCTGTCATACTGACTGGGCCTGTGTCCCTGTCCTCCTCATGGGCCTCCATCCCTGTCCTCCTCACTGGGCTTGTCCCTGTCCTCCTGACTGGGCCTGTGGCACTGTCCTCCTCACTGGGCCTGTGTCCCTATCCTCCTCACTGGGATTGTGTCCCTGTCCTCCTCACTGGGTGTGTGTCCCTGTCCTCCTTACTGGGCATGTGCCACTGTCCTCCTCACTGGGCCTGTGTCCCTATCACACTGGGATTGTGTCCCTGTCCTCCTGACTGGGTATGTGTCCCTGTCCTCCTTACTGGGTCTGTGCCACTGTCCTCCTCACTGAGCCTGTGTCCCTGTCCTCCTCACTGGGATTGTGTCCCTGTCCTCCTGACTGGGCGTGTGTCCCTGTCCTCCTCATTGGGCCTCTGTCCCTGTCCTCCTGACTGGGCGTGTGTCCCTGTCCTCCTTACTGGATCTGTGCCACTGTCCACCTCACTGGGCCTGTGTCCCTGTCCTCCTCACTAGGCCTGTGGCCCAGTCCTCTCGGATCATTGGCCACAGTGTCAGGTACTGGCCATGGCAAGCTCACAGATCACGTAATACATTAAGCCTATGGGATCTTACCTAGCTTTGCTGGGATACTTGAAATATATACACATGGATATCTATTGTTTTTTTGTTTTTATTTTGTTTTTTTTGTTTACATTTTTGCTTCTGTTTACACTGCTGCCATCAAATTGCTGATGATTATGCAGCGGTGCCCCCATAATTTTACCATGTGACGGCCAGCACCCCCCAGTGCCTGCAATGCCGGGCCTTATGCATGGTGTGGTGGGGACTGAGCTCTAGGCTAAGCTGGTCTAAGATGGCCAGGGAGGGGCCCTGTATGACACTGACTGCTGGGTCCATCATATTGTGGATTCAAGGTAGAAGCTGCTGCTGCCATTACCAGCTACTCCTCTCACATCACAGCAAGTGGTCTTTCACATGCACTGTCTAACAGACAAGGCAGCACATACTGTGGCCTCTGAAAAACCAGTGGTGGACTACAGCTAGTTGAGAGCTACAGACAGAAAGTCCCTTGGTTTTGACTGGAAGTTAAACCTAGACCCCTAGAACAGAAAGAAGGCGTCCTACCCATTTGGCCATGACAGCTTTCACACGGTACGAGGCAAGTTGACCTTTTGGCCAGAGAGTCAAGAACTTTCCTTGGTACATTGTCATTGTCTTGTAAGGAAAGCTTTGACTGATACCATGTCATTTCTACTGACAAAAAGGAAACAGAGACAGGGACGATCAAGGCTTCAAAAATCTCTTGCCAAAATTGGAAATATAGGCATAATTAAATTTCTGGCATGGCCCTTTGATGATTCTGTTGAAAATATTTTAGCTGTTAACACTTTTTTTGCCAAATTAAAGAAACGTTAAAATGTAATAAGAGATTGCTGGATCCATGCCCACCTCGCCTCATTTATAACCTTTCTAATCACAGGTCTCTCATTTTGGAATGACTATAGTCAATAAAGGATATAGCCCAGACACGATTTCATAAGGATATGTCACTGTGACCCACATACTTGACCTAGTGACCTACTTTTGTTACATGACACTCCCTCATGTCCAGATGCACCTATGTGTAAAGTTTCATTAGTCTAAGTTGAGGAACAAGCAAATGATAGCCCGGACACGAATAGCAGAAGGACGCAGGACACACCAAAGGAAAAAGTGATTACTACATGCCCCTGCTGCGGTAGGACGGGGGACACAATGAGCATTTGGCTAATGGTCAAAGCAGTCATCGAGAGGTATTTACAACAGAAGGCATTTGCTGGCAATTTTCAATGTGAAAAATTTGCACACTGATACAGCAGCATTATGTCGTCAGGGTTAATCTTACTGCATTAAAGTCGGAGTATTTGTGTTCATATAACTACAACATTCATGGAATTTAATGTGACATCAACTTGATCTTTTTCAAGTTCATCTGCCATTCAGTGACAGACAGTTAACATTTTACAAATGAACTATCTAAGCACAGGGATACTGACATGAGATCTGCAGGCCACCCCTGGTTGCTCTAAATGAGATCAAGGCAAGAGCTTCTGGTCATCTCTGCAAATTCTGTGGTTGTCAAGTTATTCTGATCCATCCAAAAACTAACATCAATGCCCTCTGCCACATAATGCATGCTCCCTACTATATCAAGACCAATATTTATGCAGAATTTCTCATCATTGTTGTACGGTGATGTCTGAAAGCAACTTAAATGGGTTTTGTCTCTTTAGATTGAGTCTGATTAAGACTGACACAAACACCATTGATTTCTATCCCAGCTCTACCCAGACAGTCAGTCGCACTCTTTCCACATTTAAATGCTTTGGAGCCCAAACATAGCTATTGCTAAATGCTCCCTAATATAGACATTGTCCCCAGATCAGGAAGCAACAACCAGAGGCTTCCCATGAAACATCACACTCAGCATTGTCTGGAGACTATCAATCGTTTGTGATGTTTTGTGGTAATTCACAGTTCCTTATCAGCCTTGGATAAAAGCATTTTGTTCCCAACATCCACATAAATTTTCTAAAACATGTAAAAGCATACACCAGTACAACAAAGGGTCTACCACTTCAGATTGCTGGTGACCCTGTGCTGATTACAAGAAGACTCAGCCAACAGCTGTTTTCAGTGGGGGTTGAGTGCCAACCCACCAGGCAAAAAGTTACGTTGTGTACCTGGTTCCCACTACCTGACCAGACTTCACCTCCCATACAATACATTTTCATTGAAAAGGATTTCCAATAAAAAGAAATTAAATCTTAAACACTGAATCACTGGACATTTTACATCCAGATACTTTTGGTCAGAAGAAATGCAGGAATAAACCTGGAAGTAATACAAGTCCTCTGATGAAACAACCAGGTCATCAACATACGACTGTCAACATTACACCCCAAGTTGCCCCTAGAGGTCAGCACCTGTTTCCTCCCTTCAGACCGGTGACGCCTGTTGGGTGATGCCTATTACACCTGTGCCTGACCTCCACAGCATCCCAGACTACACACAGGAGGCCCACTTGGGAGACCAAGAATGTTGTTATATGCTTGACAAGTTTGTCCAATTTTTTTATTTTTGAACAGCAACGTTCAAACATTTAGGTCTACAGCTTTGTCACCAAATCACTTTTGTGTTGACATGTTCTATCTGTTAAAACAAATGACTAAATAAAATGAATGTGAAAACTTACAACTTATAAGCCCTTGAGTCAGCAGACAAAACCCCTTTGGGGCCCCACATGTAGTCTCCTCAAGACTGTCTATTATTTCATCCATGTTCTGCTGCATGCATCTTTGTCTGTTATTCATTATCTTGTTAACCAATTACCCTACATTTCCTCAACTGTCAGAGAAGATAGGTGGAATTACAAACAGAACATTTGCCCCAGTCATCTGTGGCAATATACCGCACTGTGACAAACACACTCAGCCCTTCAAAAAGACATTGTCAGTAAGTATGATGGAAGACCAAACATGAAGACATAACATGTACCATGGCTTGCTAAAAAGTGTATTCGTGACACATGCTGGAACAGAGCTACATATGGGACAGTCACTTGCCCGGACAGTCACTTCCCCAAAAATTGTTAAGAAATATTTCAACACACGGGTTACAAATTGGAATTTACACTAATACTCTCTGACAGATACATGGAACACTCAAAACACAAGAGAGAATGAGAGAGTAAGTGAATGAGTGAGTGAGTGAGCAAGTGTGTGGGTGCGTGAGTGGGTGAGTGAGCGAGTGAGTGAGTGAGTGAGTGAGTGAGTGAGTGAGTGAGTGAGTGAGTGAGTGAGTGAGTGAGTGAGTGAACAAGTGTGGGCATGTGTGTGTATTTATTCTATATTAAAGGGTTAAAACCAAAAACAATATTCCATCCAGGCTATATGACCCAAACTTTGTTACAACTTCATTGTGATGCACCAGACAATGACCACACACTTCGTTCAATTATACATCAGATGAGACGCACTGTGACTATGGCCAGTGGACACAAAGATAGCAAATCCAATTGGCATTGAAATTAAGCCTTTAGAGCCAAATTTTTGTGTAGCAAATACCCAATTAAACATACATTAAACAGAATCTCACATGGGTAGGAGTGAAATATGGCATACATACATACACTATATATGTATGTATATATATATATATATATATATATATATATACTTCCTCAATTGCTGACATTCTATCCTTCTGTTTTATACTAAATCAGCATTTTTTTTTATAATATCTTCTCATCTCATATACACTTTCCCCAAACTACTTCATCTTAAATTTTTATGTTTCTCATATCACCACAATCCGGCAGTCTTTAAAATTCATGTTTCACCAAAAAAAGTCGTTCGTTATTTTATACTCAATTGGCTCCTTGTCATGATTTTGGCTGTGGCTTGGTCCCCCTCTACCTTCCCATTGCTTATTGATAACCACAGCACGACTGTCTCCTCTATATTCTCTGCACAGTAATAACTACTGGAAAGCTAGATTTGATTTGGTTCACCTTTGCTATTTGATCCACTGATTCCCATGTGGATAAGCATTCTCAACTCTCGTCTACAGCAGCAATGGCTGGAGACATTGTCACTCTTGCACTCTGGCCAAGTAATCAAGCTGAATGCCTTGTTGAAGGGCTGGAGAAAGTGCACCATCATGCAGTCAGCACACTGGACAGGGACACAGCAAAACCTGATGATAGTGAGGCTGCTGCCAGCTCTACCTGAGCCCCACTGATGACCTCTTGACCCCAAGACACAGCTTTCCACAGACAATCATCTTGGTCACACGAAAGGTCAACATTCAGGATGAGGTGAAACGACATTTCATTGCATGTGAACTTGTTGGCGGCCTACTGGTTAAACCGGCATGTTGTTCTAGCTCACAGATTGTGAACTTGTTGTCAGGCTACTGGTTAAACCGCCATGTTGTTCTAGCTCACAGATTGTGAACTTGTTGTCAGGCTACTGGTTAAACCGCCATGTTGTTCTAGCTCACAGATTGTGAACTTGTTGTCAGGCTACTGGTTAAACCGCCATGTTGTTCTAGCTAACAGATTGTGAACTTGTTGTCAGGCTACTGGTTAAACCGGCATGTTGTTCTAGCTCACAGATTGTGAACCTGTTGCCAAGCTACTGGTTAAACTGGCATGTTGTTCCAGTTCACTGATTGTGAACCTGTTGCCTAGCTACTGGTTAAACTGGCATGTTGTTATAGCTAACAGAGATCACACTGAAATTCACATACATAGGTGGCCGCTAGTCATTATCTTGCCAACTGCCTTTAAAAGATCAACACCTACTGGTTAGGACTTTGAAGATTTGCTAGAATTTTTGTACTTAATCATACCTGCAAGGGCATCCTGCTTGCCAGGAGTCGCCTTCTTTTTTGTTTTAACTTTTAAGCTTGTCACAAAAATATTTGGACTATCTCTTCCATAAATATTCCCTTGTTATGTATCCTTTGGTTTAATCTCTGAAAATGCCTAAAAAAAAAGAAAAAATCCCACAAAATGTATCAATTTATCATCAAAGCATGCAGCAAGTACTTGTAGTCATTTGGTTACTAGCATTACTGCTGTAAGGTTTAAGATATAGGTCATTGAGGGAATATTTTCTGCTTCCACTCTGCAAGCCTTAGTTGCTGGTATGATAAATGGGTCTCTGGCCTTACCATCTCAACTCTATTTCAGCATGCTGAAGCACACATGACAACTGATGGCAACATTATATCTCTATACATGACAACTGATGGCAACCTTATATCTCTACACATGACAACTGATGGCAACATTATATCTCTACACATGACAACTGATGGCAACATTATATCTCTACACATGACAACTGATGGCAACCTTATATCTCTACACATGACAACTGATGGCAACGTTATATCTCTACACATGACAACTGGTGGCAACCTTATATCTCTACACATGACAACTGATGGCAACCTTATATCTCTACAAATGCCTCACTCGCCTCAAACTTCATTTAAAGCACACACAGAATATTCACTTGATCTTGCTATTGGTGAAACTACAAGATTTTTTAATTCAAAGGTCCAAAATTAAATTAAGAGATTGGCTTAACTTTTTGTGTCCCAGAGACTGCACAAGTAATTTTTCCCTTTTTATCCCCTATAAAATACTCAGCAAAATAAAGGTACACATAACTGGGTACCTTCGGCCAGCATCATAACTAGATGTATGTCACAGCCACTTACAAGTTAACCTTTTCCTGGCAGAGCAACACCAGGTCAACAACCTTAACTGATGTCAGTTAGGTGAAACACCTAACCTGTGGAGGGAAAGCTGTTGACCTGAGTCAGGCTGTTCTAACAGGCCGCACTGATAATCATCTACAATTCCTAAGAAAAACAGACAATGTCTGACATACTATGGCCTCCTCCTGTGGTAAAAAGACAATGTCTGACATACTATGGCCTCCTCCTGTAGTAAACAGACAATGTCTGACATACCATGGCCTCCTCCTGTAGTAAACAGACAATGTCTGACATACCATGGCCTCCTCCTGTAGTAAACAGACAATGTCTGACATACTATGGCCTCCTCCTGTAGTAAACAGACAATGTCTGACATACTATGGCCTCCTCCTGTAGTAAACAGACAATGTCTGACATACTATGGCCTCCTCCTGTAGTAAACAGACAATGTCTGACATACTATGGCCTCCTCCTGTAGTAAACAGACAATGTCTGACATACCATGGCCTCCTCCTGTAGTAAACAGACAATGTCTGACATACTATGGCCTCCTCCTGTAGTAAACAGACAATGTCTGACATACTATGGCCTCCTCCTGTAGTAAACAGACAATGTCTGACATACTATGGCCTCCTCCTGTAGTAAACAGACAATGTCTGACATACTATGGCCTCTTCCTGTAGTAAACAGACAATGTCTGACATACTATGGCCTCCTCCTGTAGTAAACAGACAATGTCTGACATACTATGGCCTCCTCTTGTAGTAAACAGACAATGTCTGACATACTATGGCCTCCTCCTGTAGTAAACAGACAATGTCTGACATACTATGGCCTCCTCCTGTAGTAAACAGACAATGTCTGACATACTATGGCCTCTTCCTGTAGTAAACAGACAATGTCTGACATACTATGGCCTCCTCCTGTAGCTGTGGGCAGGAAAGCTGTGACAAGTAATTACACTTTGGCCCCAAAAACACAAGTGAAGAACTAGACATACCTTCAACACAAGCGTTGACTGAAGGGTCTGCCATTTGCTCAAATTAGGTCATGGCAACACCTAAATCTGATAAGTTCATCTTCCCAGGTAAGGTAAGCATACTGCCAAATCTTAGCAAAATATATCAAGGCATTCTGTAGATAAAGCAGTAACGAGAATGTGCACATTTGGACAAATATCCGGCCAGACAGACAGACAGACAGCCTGAAAACAGAAAGAGTCCCCCCATGGGGCAGAGCTTTAAAAATCCATGCACTTAGTGAGATATATGCATGTCGTGATGACAAAGGATTGCAACCAGACACACACTGAAAAAGTGTGACAGATCTCCAGATAACCAAATTTATGTTATCTAGTCTTCCTATCTCCCATTGCACTGGGATTTCCTGACAGATAAACCAGTCAAATCTTGTGCCCAGGGAGAATGAAATGGGCAAGTGTTCCTAAAAGTAGCATTTTGACTTTTTTTACATAATCACACTGATAAAAGACTCCATAAAACACATTATTGCTAACAATGGCTGCAAAACATAGGAAATGCTATTAGGTAGCCTGTTTTGGGATATATGTAGCTCAGACTGGGCCACTGTAATAACATGGGACTATTTACCTGGGAGCATAATAACAGCAGTAATGCCCACAGCCAGCTAAACCAGCCGGTTTTAGTTATGCCCGCAGCCAGCTAGACCAGCTGTTTTAGCCAGCTAGATCAGCTGTTTTAGCTATGCCCCCAGCCAGCCAGACCAGCTGTTTTAGCTATGCCTGCAGCCAGCTAGAGCAGCTGTTTTAGCTATGCTTCCTATCTGGCCTGGATCAAAGTCTCCCTCTGTGAGAACTATACTATTGTATTTGTGTCTTTTTGTCCAAAACCACTTCCTAGTAGTCATTATCCTATTCCGCAGTCCGACTATGACATTATAACATGTCAAGGTAGATAACACCCAAAGGGCAATAGGTCAGGTCACATACACTTTTCTGCATGGTGGCAGCACCTGCTTCCTGTGTCACATGACATTATCAACCAATGAATGAAGCAGCAACAGTTGCATATGGGAAGTGGACTGGGAAAGGGGGGTCCCTTTTTTGTTTTTTTCTTTTTTGGACAACCATAATGACAATAATGAAAGTTAACATTTCAAAAATTTTGCCCTGACACTTTCAACTACTATGGAATTTGATCTATACAGATCAGCCTGATACCATGAGACTTACTCATCACCCCTTCTTTTTTCTAAGCAACAAAGTATTTGATTTATTTGGTCTTCAATTCCACTGCTGTAACACCTGGTAAAATACATGTATGTTAGATGTCAATACCAAGACAATGCAAGCACTCCTTGATATCTTCCACTTACAGGTAACTGGCCACAATGATCTGCAACTCTGATTAATACATCTCTGCTCCACAAGGGTCTGTCACATCTATATCCATTTTCTTCAGGTAACATACCATACCACGGGAATAACCACCTGGATAAAGCAAAGAAACATGGCCTTCCTCTTCGCACTGGAGCCCCCCCCCCCCCCAAAAAAAAAGGTCGGCTAAGCAGGCAACTACAGCAAATGATACTACCCACTTATACAGTGAAACCTCATTATAACGAAACTCAGATATCTGACATATTCATTATAATGACACAAGTTTTGAATGGCAAAAGTTCATTTTCTTTATTCTGTGATTCAATTATCTGACATATTCAGTTATCCGACACATTTCTAAGGGAACAGATGGTGTCATTATAACAAGTTTTCACTGTATGTTAATTATTTCACCCTTCCTAAGGTAGGGTGTGCAACATACAGAGCCTTTTTGAGATGGCAAACGAGCGGAGAATGATGAACAACAGGCAGGTAACTATATCCAATGATCAAGTCAAACAGAAAAGCATACAAAAGGTGCCATCCAACATGACATGTCACTAATTCTGGGGTAAACAATACAACCTTCCATTCCTGGCAAACATGAGATGAAACAGAACGGTAGCTCAGCAGGCAACCACAATTTTAAAATCGATTGTGACTTCTAGCTGGGTATATAACATAACCTGAAAATATACTGCAAATGGTCAGCTGAGCAGGCAACGATGGCCAATTATCATTATAATACTATCCAGTATGCCAGACTCACCCAGTCCAGCGTTGAGGAGATACGATCCTCCCTGGGGTACACAAGTCCATCCTGTTAAAACATGTAGGTACTAATGAAATTTGGTATCACCTGCACCAGTGGTGATAAAAAATTGCTTCAGCACAATCAATAAATACAACAAAAGCAGTACATTTCTCTAGCCATTATGCCTGGAAAGATACAATTACTAGCGATGCTGCAGTTTCTACCTGACTGCCTCCAAAATGTGTCTGGCCCTACAGCAAGACGAGTAAGCCGGCACATCGGCACAAATCTAGATGTGCTGCACATTCATTTATTTTTGTTGTGTTTTTATTTTGTTTCACCTTCTCGTTGTGTAAAACACATTAAAAATATAAGAGTGATGCTTTTTACCAGCTCTGGACAACAAAAGGATGAAGCAGATTGAGAGCTTCACCACAATGACTGATAATAAACCCACATCCTGCAGAGAAAATAAAATTACACGGATTGAGAGTATGTCAAATAACATGAGCACAGAGGACATCGTACAAGTGCTGCACACCAGCATAAAGCTACTGTAATACATCAACACACATCATGCTCTGGTCGCCTATACTATGGGTAAGACAGGTTGAGCCCACAGCCTTCAGGTATGCATTCCAGTCTCAACTCTCTCGGTATGTCTCAGAAAAAATTGCCCAGTGCAACTGAGCCAAGCATAACACAGTAGCAGGACCCGCAGTTTCCTGGTAAACAGTGAGGCCTTAGGTGCTTGGTGTAACCCTTTCTCTCCAGTCTCCCTGCCTCCTTTTTACCTGTATGTAAACCTGTTCTGCATCTCACCTTTTATTTGCTTTTTCAACAGATGTAAATGAGAGTAGAACTTTTGGTGTACACGGAGACAAATCAAGGCTTGACCAAAAAATTACACAAGCTCACAATGTTTGTGAAAACCTGTAGAGTGTGAGGAATGTGTTAGGAGCCGTAGCTATCTATATATACCTGTATATATTTATATTCCAGCCATGTGGCTGGGTATGTCATGCCGTTGTGAGTTAACCGTACAGAGGTATTCCCTGCTTTCAAGTTTTCCTGTACTTATGACTTGCAGCACAGAGTCTGTTTACGTTCACATCTCTAGCTAATTTTGTATTTTCCTGAACCATTTCACCTTGCAAGTGGTCCCAATTTGAAGGGAAAAAAGTTAAGTGCATGCTTCCTGGGCAGGAAAAAAAAAACTCTGCTGTCATTCTGTGAACACTAATCTTACTTCACAATCAATACAGGTTTGTTTAACCCGAGCAAGCATGCATAAGAAAGCATGTGTGTGCATATGTGCATGTATAAACATGCAACCATTTCAAGACAGACACGGTGTACATGTGTTCATAAGTGATTTATGTGAAACACCAGGATTCTCATACTTTTTTTTATGAAAGTTCACCAAAGTGCATCATGGAATCTGCCCTGCATTCGCTAAATCTGTTTGTAGCTGCCAGTATATATACTTGTTGTTCTCCTTTATCAAGACATTTTTATGGACAACATTCTGGGAAGTTATTTGAAAATCCAGTCAAAAGTCTCCAGCAAATCTCAAAGTCAAATTGTTTGACAATCCCTTCAAATGGCAGCAGCAATTTCGTGATAATCACTGACTTTACAACTTTCATCATAAACAAGGAAATATTGTTAACAAAATTCCTGCATTTTCTGCCAATATTTCTTTCCCCTTCCCTGGTCAGAACAAGATGAGTCAATAACTTTCCTTGGCACGAAGGCACAGTGTGGACAGCCTGAGTGCAGGAAAACAACTGACCTGGGGACTGTACCTTCATGAAAAGGCCTCAACTACAAGTATCCACAAAAATCTCCTCTATCAACATGAAATTTAAGCAAATACATAAAGGCAGATGACAGCTTATGTCCAGGTGCCCTCTCCGTGATTTGAGTGGTAAAGTGTTAACCCTTGAAGTGCTGATTTAAGACCCAGTCAACAGCGTTCCTCGGTACACTTTGCACACAATGCGCACAAAGTGTCACCAGGAAAGCTGTTGACTAAGACTACTTTTTGCTTTAGACGAGGTTTTCTGGTATTTGAATGAAAAGTATCTTCATGAGGAATTTGAATCTTTTCATCATTATATGATTAACGGTAATGAGAAAACCACTATAGCTATGATTAGCACTTTAAGAGTAAATACTTCACCACACACACCCATCTTTTTGCATGTATATTTTCTCCAATCAACAGCAAACTGCCAAAATAGTCTGAGGTGCTGTTTTATCCAATAATACAGGGCACAAGATTAGCAATAGCCACCAACAAAATGCTGTTATAAATTATGGCTGACAAGTACAGATTGCCTTCCTGCTGGCAAGGCTTTGCTCTATGTACATGACAGTATTTCTATCCAGAAACTCTGCTAAACACTGAAGTAGGCTTGTGAATAATTTTATCCTACCAACAAGTTTGGCTTGTAACCTAAAATGTGAACTTTGAGCCCTGTAATATTTGTTATGCTTCCAGAGCCAAGCATCTGGAACTCTTTGTAGTATTCTGTGAGTCAGTGACTCCATCCTTGCAATCTGATCAACCTCACTTCATAAAATGGCTTCTCCCCTGTCTCCTTGTTGTTTGGTCTGTGCAGGTGCATGCGATAAAGACACTGAAATCAAAGTGCCCCCATCAAAATTCTTGTCAGGTGACCAAGCATGAATACATGTCTCAGTGAGGTACATGTAGTAAAGCTGACACACTGAGTCATCCAAGATGTCTGCAATAATCAGGAAAAAGAGGAACCGTCTCCACGTGTTTGATCTGATCCACTGCTGGGAGAGATGGGGTTAATTAAGCAGCCTTAAGGAAAAACGCCACAAGAACAAGTCCTGGATCAAAGTTAAAGGAGTTAATTTCTGTCTGTCATGATGTTTGTCCTGTTGGTTCCAATAAGTCGCTGTGGGCTGGCTTCAGGATATCTGCTGGTCTCCCAGATTTGATGTCATTGGTGGTGTTCAAGTTAGCACTCAATGACCATATGATAACTGTTATTACGGACTGTTCTAATACTAGGAGACACGTCATTATCTGGTTTACCATTGGCCTCCTTCTTGTAAGGCCCTCTCACCAGAGGTCACCACCCTCTACCCAGCCACTGGTCCATGCAGCAAGCATAGTATTTTCATTGTATTTTACCCTCAACAAAGGCCACCTCTCTTATAAAGCCACATTTCCAGTGCATTTGGGGTGGCTCATACAACTGGGATCGCTGTATCACTGTACTACAAACACTGATAACTGGGACTGTTGACAGACTTGATTTGTATGTTCCTACACCAGACACTTCATCATCCTCACCCTCACCCTCCACCCCAAGGGTATGTATATGGGGGGGGGGGGGAGGGGGGAGGGCCACAGGGCCCCCTCCTCTGCCAAAGTTCTTCTGCAAAATGGAAAGTCATACACTGCTTTCTGTGGAATGTTGCGAGGTTACATGAAGAGACTTTCATCACTCCTATATTGGTAGGAAACAGGCTGATCAACTGTTGATCTTATACAAGTCATTATTTATTTCTATTTTAGACCATGCTCCATGAAGAATAGGATGCCAGCTCTGATGCACATTGGGGTCATATATTCACCAAAACAAAAGTGCGATGTAAAAACTCTTAACCAGATTTTTTTGGTTATTTTTTCTATTTTAAGATGCACATATACAATCTAAAGCTGCAGAATGAGATAATTCTCAAAACATGGTATAAATATAATGGTTGGAATGACCTTAAGACCCCCTCCACCCAAGTAAAAATATGATGACCCTTGGTGACCTTGAAAATAGGTGAAGGTCACTGAATGTTGAACTCTGCCAGGTGACTAATAAGATGCTTCTACAGTGCAAGTAACGAGAAGTTTCATGATAATAGCTAAATTTATTCAAAAGTAATTGCATCCACAATGGTAGGGAACGGAATGATTACAATAGCCTGTCAGCCAAAAAGCCGAAGCGGTCAAAAAGAGAGGATCTTGTATTGGAAGGGTTGCAGCGTCTGTCGCACTGAAGTCTGTCTGTACCTGTATCAGTGACAACATAAGCTGGGTCTGGGTCAGCAGTCGCACAACCGCGCCCCCTGACGCTAAATTGTCCAGTACTCTCTTGTGTTGGAGGTGCATGTTGGTATTTTCTATAAACCTGTTTCTAACCTTGACATCAGTAAATTTATTAATTATCAGTCATTTAACACCTATTTTATGACAAGACAAGTTAATTTTGATGTAAATTGTGACACATTTAATGTGCAAACTTATTGTTCTTTGTTCTAGGAAGTGAGTATTTTTGTGGTTTTCCTACCTCAAGCACCTCTAGCACCAGACTATTTGGCACTGGGGGGTCCCTGTGTGCAGTGGTATAATTGTTCATGGCTGACTTGACCTCCACTTACACACAGCATGCCAGAATGTAATAGAACTGATGTAAGCCCCTTATCCTTACATAACAAGTTGGCCTACCACATTTTTGCTAAATAAATTACCAAAGACATTTATTAATGTTACCCTAGAGATGAAGCTTTTCTCCCATTAATATGAGAGCATCATTTAACCCTCTCCCCCTTGAATTAACACTGAGTCAACAGCTTTCCTTGAAATGGGTTGGGTAGTTGGCACCCAACCCATCCACAGGAAAACTGTTGACCTGGAGCATGTCCTCTTGATAGATCTCATTTACATTTCTTGCTTGAAGTACTTTTATTTCTATTGAAACTAATCAAAAAGATTGAAGCAGACAACATATGAGCACCAGGCAGGTTTGGCCAGGTTGAGGTGGAAACATTTAATCTTTGTCTGAACTGGAAAAGTGAAGCAACATTTAATGGCAATGTTTGGAAGGCAGCATTGTGGTACCAGTATTAAAAGTGTTAATATGGCTCACATCTTGGTCTACACAGAAATACTAGTGTTGACAGATGTACAAGGCTTATGGTCCCAGTACAAACAATTAGGGACAGTGATCCTGGGTGGTACATACGAGATGGCCTCCACACACTGATGCTTGTCACACCTGGACCAGAACTGTCAGCGAGAAACTACTAAAACAAATAACCCTCAAATACACACATGGCAAAACTGACTGAAAGTACTAAGCATTGATGGCAGCCAAACCTGGCAGGTCAGAGGTCAGTCATTGCCTGCTGAACAGTCCCTTCTCAACTATCACTGTGGGAGAGACAGATGCGGCCAGAACCCGATCAACCCGACAAAACCCTTTCTTCACTCCTCGCCAGGGCCGCTTCGTGGCCTGGCTCATTCTAGCTCAATGCTATGACCGCCCCATCATTTATTTTATTAATATTCATTAGCTATTTTGTTTTATGATAAATTAACTAAGAAAAGGGTCTTAAGCAAGTCCAAACCATGCCAAGGAAAGTTGTTGACTTGGTCCAAAAAGCGACATTGAAAGAGTTAAGCATATCTCACAAGGAGACGTGTCCTCTACGACTACTTCCTGGGTCAGCATGTCTCTCCACACAGGTTTAACTCTACTTTTAATCAAGCTATCAAACAGCAGATTACTGTAATTCATCCCTGTATGAAGCTGAAAATCTAATTAATTTGGAAACCCTGGCTATACATGTAGTTATTTTTCATTATTATGAGCAACTCACTGAAGCTCAAATCTTGCTCTTTTTGATTCATTCCTAGTCAATCTGTGTTTTAAAATATTTTGTTTGTTTGTTTATTTATTAATTTATTGATTCATCCTTTCATTCACTCTTAAATTTTGTGTTTTAGTTTTCATTTCTCTTTGTATGAGTGTTTATGTGTATGTGTCTGAGTGAGTGTGTGTGTGTGTGTGCCTGCGTGCATGTGTGTGTCTGTGTGTGCATGTGTACATGCCAACAGTGATGTAAAAGTGAAACTACTGGATAAACAGAAGCACTAGGCCATTGCTGCCAGTTGACACACAGTGTGCCAAATTGTCTGCATAATCAGTCTATTGCACAGTATGCTGATGTTGTTCTTGCAGATTTCACATTATTTAGATATATCAGCATGATCCCAGAAAACCAAACATCTGGGAGGCCACATGGACTGTGCAGCATATCTGTACACTTAGCAAGCAAAAACACAGAGCGGGGAGGAGGCAATCACAGTATCAGCATCTCACACACAGATACGGGTATATCAGGACACACAACACCCTATAACAGGGCTGTATCAGGACACACAACACTCCATAACATGGCTATTATCTGCTCTCTTACTTCCAGACAGACAGTGCTCTGGAGGGACATTCACTCCTACCTGTGTCTTTAATCTGATAAATCTTATCGCAGGAAACAACAACTCAGTTCTACCCACAATCCTTTGCTGTTGCTCACTCCCAAGATCTGATGAAAAATGGTGGATGATTGATGACACGGGACATCATGTCAGACTTTCTTTTACAACGGACAGAAGCCCAGATTTCTTTACACACATTGAGATGATTATGTATGACATCACCTTGCATACAGCACGGACCAGATGTATTCATGGCTTGGTTTACACACCTAATGGTGAGGGACATGACAGGCGGCCTTCACTTCATAGCAACTGCTCTCAAATTGTGGCCTTCTTTGCTAAAATTTCTACTGGTTTGTCTTCAGGGGCCATGTTCACAAAGAATTTTAATCTGATAACAAATTTGGGATCAAAATTAAAATCAACATGTTTTGGTCCCACATTCCTTTATCACGGGTCACATGAACAATTGAGTGTGGACTGATATCCACTCTTTTATGGCTTTTGTACATATGATTAACATTTCAGGATTATGGCTTAATCTTAATCTGATCCAGATTTTGATCCAGCTTAAAAGATTAAGTATTGGATTAAAGTAAGATTGATTTAATAAAATGAAAATTTGAAAAAAGAGTTAGTATACTAGCCCAGAACACAGATTGTTTATTCCTGAAATTTTGATTCCTATCTTAGGCCAAAGATTAAGTAGTTCAGGGTCAAATTGCACCAATTTACTTCTAGAATCAAAGTCAGGATCAGGTCAAATTCTTTGTGAATATGGCCACTGATGACACTTCCCCTCTTCCTGTCACATAACTGATGACACTACCCCTCTTCCTGTCACATGACTGGTAATACAAGGCTGTTATGTACTGATGACACTCCTCCTCTTCCTGTCACATGACTGGTAATACAAGGCTGTTATGTACTGATGACACTCCCCTTCTTCCTGTCACATGACTGGTAACACAAGGCTGTTATGTACTGATGACACTCCTCCTCTTCCTGTCACATGACTGGTAATACAAGGCTGTTATGTACTGATGACACTCCTCCTCTTCCTGTCACATGACTGGTAATACAAGGCTGTTATGTACTGATAACACTCCTCCTCTTCCTGTCACATGACTGGTAATACAAGGCTGATATGTACTGATGACACCCCCCTTCTTCCTGTCACATGACTGGTAATACAAGGCTGATATGTACTGATGACACTCCCCTTCTTCCTGTCACATGACTGGTAATACAAGATGGTTATGTGGGAAGTAGAGATTTACTCATACATGTATCACTTCATTTGGTTACAAACTGCTGCTCAGCACACACTGCCCAACAAACCCCCAAACTACAGTCTGTGCTCAATGGCCATGGAGTGGAGCTTAACTTCTTTTTTTATACTATTATTTATTTATCTTAACTGAAGTATCCTGCTACATTTGTGAAGGTGTGTGTGTGTGTGTGTGTGTGTGAGTTTGTTCAGTTTTTGCTCAGATTTAGATTTTATTATTCCAACTTTATACCACAGGCCCATAGTAATTATTGCAAATTGTCCACATCATTAAAGACCTTGCTGAGGTCCTGTTTGTACATGATTGCTGACGTTTTTACCTTCCTGCCTAAAATAATGCTGCAGTGATGTAAGTCCTTCAGGCATCTGGAAACTGAAACAATATAGTAGGCTGCACTGCATGAAGATCTCTTACAGGGGGGGGGGGGGAGGAGAGATCTTATACCCCATTTTTATACATTAATTGTATAAATTATGGCTTCATAAATGTTAATCATAGTCCATTCACTGATATTTATTATAAGGTCTGCCATGCTCAATAAAGGTACATGTGTAAGGCCAATGAAGATAAACTTAAATTCACGTAGTGCATCATGTGCCTACACGCTCTGAATTAACATTCAGTGTGAGCTCTGTACAGGAAGAACATTCATCAAATTTGAAAGGAAGGCCTTGGTGATCAGCGTATTTAGTACATATCCAGAAAACTTTCCACTCTACCCATCACAATACTACTTCTGTTTGTTCTCCGATCACTCAGAATTATGAAACATGACTAGAACACTGAGCATACACTTCCCTGTTGTTAACAATACCCTGGTTTGACTCAGTCCTAACTGACATCATTGGCTGCTTATTTAACATTGTATCAACTGCATTAACTCTGTCAGTACCAATTGCTACAAAGTGTCTATGTGCTATGAATTGGCATTTATAGGATACTAGATTCATATTTTTTGTAAAAAGAGCTTTCATTCAAGTACTAGCAAGCCTACAATTACAGAGGCCATAAGACTGGCCCAGGTCAACAGCTTTCCTTACTATGCTTCCAGGTCAACAGCTTCCCTCACTATGCTTCCAGGTCAACAGCTTCCCTCACTATGCTTCCAGGTCAACAGCTTTCCTTACTATGCTTCCAGGTCAACAGCTTTCCTTACTATGCTTCCAGGTCAACAGCTTCCCTCACTATGCTTCCAGGTCAACAGCTTTCCTTACATTGCTTCAGGAACATTCTGCCCAAAGTGTACATAGAAAAGTTGTTCCCTCTGTCAAGTTAACCCTTAAAGCACTGATTTAAGACCAAGTCAACAGCTTTCCTCGGGACACTGCATGCATTGCACGTAAAGTGTCCCGAGGAAAGCTGTTGATTAAAACTACTTTTTGCTTTAGACTAGGCTTGCTGGTATTTGAATGAAAGGCATCTTCATAAGGAATTTGAATCTTTTAATCAATTTATGTTTATTGGTAATGACAAAAAACTAAAGCCGCGATCAGCACTTTAAGGGTTACAACTTGGCAATGGAAGCGTTGAGAGTGGTAGCTTGGTGGTGCAGATGGTAGGCTGTGGATACAGTCCTCCAGTAACATCCTACCATATACACACACACACATACAAACATCGGCAAAACCCACTTGTACGGCCACAAATACTGTGTGCATCTGTGCGCGCATGAAGGAATAAAGCGTAGGCTTATAGTGCTTGATTCTGTTGTGCAACTTCCTTGTACCCAATTCAAAGCTGAACGGATACTTAAAGGTGCTCTCTGCCTCATCCTGTGACAATGAAAAAATATCCATCATGTTATGACTAGTCAAACACCGAGCACCCACGGCAACCCAGAAGTCTTTACATACAGTGAAAATAGGAAGGGTCCACATTTGTTATTTTGAGGCTGCTATGCCTGTATGCTCTGATGTCAGCCTCAGACGGCAGGCCATCCCAATGTTGTAAGTTTCTAGTTGCTAAATGGGGATACTTTGGTACATGTACGTGTACATGTACATGTAACGTGCATGTACATGTCTTTGTCTGCACTGCCACCAGTGTTATGAAGACAGGGACAACCTTATATTTTCCATTCATTATGACATTCTAAGCCTTCCTGGTCAACGCCATTTCCTTTAGCTCATACAATACATCCAGGAAGAAACCAACTATAATCTGCATGTTGACAGATTTTATTTTTTTACAAATCAGAGACAATTTAACCCTTTCCTCCTTAAACTGACCAAAACAAGCTGGTCGTAAACTGACATTTGCTTCCATTTTTTCTGCTAATTTCAGAAATAATGAAAAACAATTTGAGTAAGAATTGTAGATGAGCCGTATCCTGACCACACGGCCCAGGTCAACAGCTTTCCTTGGCTCAGCCTACTGGAAGGCTGCTGACTCAATCATAATGTGAGGGCAAAGGGTCAAGGGAGGGTTAATGACCTGAATGTCCTCTTGTCTTAGAGCATGTCAATCACGGCACTGGGAGGGTTAATGACCTGAATGTCCTCTTGTCTTAGAGCATGTCAACCAAGGCACTGGGAGGGTTAATGACCTGAATGTCCTCTTGTCTTAGAGCATGTCAACCAAGGCACTGGGAGGGTTAATGACCTGAATGTCCTCTTGTCTTAGAGCATGTCAACCAAGGCACTGGAACCATGGCTGCTGCCTGAGGCCTAATCAGTGTTTATACTTTACCAGAGCTCTGGAAACACAGATATGTTTCTGATTCAGACACAGGGTTGAACTCATCGACAAAAACAATACTGTCAGACGTCCTACATTATTGCAACAACAAGGGGGCTCTACACCTAATGGCCAATAAAGTAGGAGACAAACATGTTTTGCTACAGGGTTCAGATTCGTGTCAAAATCTGGCATCAGAAATCAACTATAGTCTTTCCATTCCTAACACTTTTCGCGACATACAGTTGTTTCTGACCTTCACTTTATATCTCCCCAAAGTCAAGTCAACTCACACAGCACACAACCAATTAACCACATAAAGCATGGAGGACAGGTACATTTACCACTAACCTTTAATGAATGGAAATAACAGAGTTTGGGGCAAGACTCCCAAGACAGTGGAATTGGAGCATAACCATCCACAGAAAGTTGTACATTACAGATTTGTACTGTGTGGTCTTTCAGTAAATCCCAGGCGATACATAAAACCCACAACAAAATATTAGTCATTCAGTCACTTCATGCACTAGCTCACTACCACTTTATATGGTACATACCTACTGGGATTTCCCTCACCTTTTTGTTAGATTATTTGTTTCACTTTCCTGCTGGGGCCACATTGTTGGCATCCAAAATAATGATTTTGAAATTTCCCCCTGCAAACCTATGTGTATTGGGATATTTCAATTACAGTTACAGCACGCGCTGTCATGCACTCTAACCTGAGGTCAAAAACATTTTATTTTGGCCATGCAAGATTAAGAGCAGTAGGGAGAGAAATTGTTACCTCACCTTCAGCGGGGCAAGGGTTATACGCACTGTATTCTTAGTCATATATACACATTATACAAACAGTATCAAACTGGGTCTGATTTTGCTTGCATCTTGGAATTACCATACAAATTTTCCATCGTAAAGACATTCAGAATCTAAGTGTACATATACATGTATATCTAGGATGAGTAGCACTGCAAAATGGCTCCCCTACAGGGTACTCTATCTCCTCTGATTGGACAATTTTCTTGCATAAATTATGCAAATTTTACTCATCTTAGGGCCATAATATCCCAGTTCACTGCTGAATATGACAGCTTGGTCAGTAAAAGGGCACTCTTATTTTTCAATCCATATTTCTTTGATATAATAGGTGCAGACCGTAGAAGGACAGGCAACTAACTCCTTGAGTTTTTCTGCTCCACTGAACACGAAAGACAACTTATTCCAAACACCCAGTGTCCATCTGCACAGAAAGGATCAGTATTAACTCCCTCTGCCCCAGTCTCAAAGTCTTAACTCCTTCTGCCCCAGTTTCACAGTCTTAACTCTCTCCGTTCCAGTTTCACAGTTTTAACTCCCTCTGCCCCAGTTTCACAGTCTTAACTCTCTCTGCTCCAGTGCCCATGCCAACGTTTTTTCAAAGATACGAAGGACAGGAGCTTTCAATACCTAACCCACTCTACACCTACTTTGGCCAGTGAGTGTAATATGCCCACAATTTTCAAAATGATCTGTATTTATTCCCAATGATCACAATACTAAGTGGCCTTGAGTATATGTTCAAGTCTGCTACAGTAGAACCTGTCATCAGGGACCATCCCAAGGACAGGACACCTCTGTAAAGAACCTATTTTTGAAACACACTGGTAGTTATTACTCTCTCTGTTATCAATACCTTTCCTGAGAAACCAGCTGTCTCATAAGACCATAATTTGTCATCCTTAATGGGAGACATTCATATTTAACTGCGATCCTGCTCACTTCGTGTGTTGCCGGGGCAACAGACTGATGCTTCCACCATGATCAGGGCAGATTTGTATTATATACTACATAAACATCCATTTATATATAAATAACACCTTTTCAACCAAAAGAGAGCCCATTTCTAATTATTTTAGGCATTCTTTATGTTTCAAATATACGTTTATACATTTTCTTAAGATTATTGTGTGTTTGAGTTTTTCATTTTGTTGAGAAAGTATTTTTGACCATGCCAAATGCATGGATCTGCCCTGATGCAGGTGGCTCCCTCTTTTGCTGAATAGGTGTTAGAGTAGGACCACATTTAGATATGAATACATCCTATGCTGGTCTTTGGTACAGGTTTTACCTGTCATTGAGACAACTACACTGACCAATGAGCATCTTACCTGCAGGTTTTCTGATATACATGTGTGAGGGAAAGCTAGCTTGTCATTCTGGTGTCAAAATACTTGTATATGTATGAGGCAAAGCTAGCTTGTCATTCTGGTGTCAAAATACTTGTATATGTATGAAGCAAAGCTAGCTTGTCATTCTGGTGTCAAAATGCCTGTATGTCTCCATTATGTCCATTGTGACTGACCAGCACTGCAGGGATTGTAGGCAGCCTGGGGCTGTCCTCACTGAGCTATGTCCATATGATATATCTGTACACATTCCATGCACAAGGATTTTCATGGATGTATACACATAACCAGTACAAAAGGCATGCAGTCCTTTTGACACAATTTGCAATGGATGTCTTTTATCATACAACAAGAATGTTTATGTCTCTTCTGTGAGTTAAAGACTCTGTCATCGCACTTCAAACATGTAACCTGGGGGGAGGGGGCATAACAACCACCTCATAAACCACAAATAACAATGACCCCATGTGATACCATCAGGACAAACACTTACGTAACAAGATGTGGTGTAAACAACCAAACATGGATTTGATATTACACAGTTGTATGGTGACATAACCAATCAAGCCTACAGCCTTGGACTTTGTTTAACCCTTTCATGCTCAGTTTTTGCTGTGTCAGTAGCTTTCCTTGGCAGGGATGAAAGTGACTTTGCTGAAAAAACTGAAACCATACCCCACCCCTTCATTTTTTACCAGATCAAAACTTTCCAGGCAAAGAGGATATTACCTTTTTCTTTGACTTTTGAGGGAAAAAAAATGAATTCCTGAAAACAAAAAACTCAAGTCTTTCATTCCTGCTTGACATACTTGGGAGGTAATGAGGAAATTTATTGATCTAAACTATTCTTATGGTCTCTGTAACTGTAGGCATGGGGGTACTTGAATGAAATGTTCATTTACCATGGATATGAATCTTGTATCACTTTGTTGATTCAGAACTCACTGACTTTTGTCGAGTTAATTTGCATTTCTGGGGACCTGATGTCACCAATAATCACTGGAGTCTTGGACTCTGCCAGCCACAATAAACATCAGGTCTCCATTAATATTAAGCCACCATGTTCTGACATTACACAGTGGTACCTACTGTTTAAGACTAAACCCCAATACCAACAAAGCATTTTCTGTTTTACACTTCTGGTGGTCATAAAATCAAGGGAAATTAACCCTTAAAGTGCTAATTATGGCTATAGTCATTTTCTTTTTACCGTTAAACATAAAATGGTCAAATGTTCAAATTCCTCATTAAGATACCTTTCATTCAAATACCAGCAAGCCTAGTCTAAAGCAAAAAGTAGTCAAAGTCAACAGTCTTCCTCTGGACACTTTGCACGCAATGTGGAAAGCTGTTGACACAGTCTTAAATCAGTGCTTTATGGGTTAACAAAGTATAGCCACAGGTCTAAAAAACTACCTGAAGTCTCCTATCCACGGGTCTCTCTGGCAGTTACTACTCCTATGAAACCTGAGATAGACTCAGACTCAGACTCAGACTCACATATCTTTTATTTGACTGAATATGCATGTACATTATTTCAGTAACATATATAGCCAGGAGACCCTCATTAAGGCCACAACAGCCACTATCATAAGGGCCACCTAAAAATACTATAGATATACAAAAATTGCACTTAGAATACAAGGTTTTAAATAGAGATGTAAGTACCTTACCCAGTAAGCAGGGAAAAAATTATGTCTTACATATATGTATTAGCAAAAGCAAATGGGGGCTGCTTATGGAGTGTTATAAACATAACAATTTGGGATAGAACAAATAATATTATACTTTTCAATATAATATTTTTTATACAGAGGGCAAAACCATTTTTGCTATGAGTATGAACCTTGTTTATAATGAAGTCAGGGGTTGAGTTCAATGTTTTTATGATTTCATGTCTTAGACAATTTTCTGTCCCTACGAGATTGCTTCTTTCTACAAATTTACGGTTTCTATTTCTAACATTGTAATTATGAAGTACAGAAGTTGTATTTATTTTAAAGGTTTTGAAGTATTCAGGTAACTGATTTTTGATATACTTAAAGTAGAATACCTGGTATAGAGACCATCTTTCACAAGATAACGTGTCTTTAAGACCACTCTCTAAAGCCATTGATTGGATTTCTTTGTTAAATGATCTTGCATTTTAAGACCATCTGGAATATGAAACTACTTTTCACTTGCCATAGAGATGGTCTCATTAAAGGCAGGTTGCACTGTAATATGTAATTACGTGTGTTATCATTATTACTTTTTATATAAATACATCACACATGCAGCTACTTATCATAACTGTGGTCCATGTCAATATTGACATGAATGCATTTAGTCATCACACAACCAGGAAACTTCGTTCATCTACAATCATTGCACAAGTGAACAAATGATCTTATTTCCTGCTTACAGTCACTCTGACTTGCCGTATTTTGTCCACGTACAATGAGCGACCATGATGAAACCCCCGAATCTTTTACCAGTAATAGTGACTACAATGTCCATTTAACCTCTGCTGGAAATGAAGGTCATGACCTCTAACCTGTGTTTCAAGAGATACATGCCTATGTATGGATCACAAAGTTCATCTTGTTGATGATGTCAAAAGTAGACCATGTTTCTGGTAACATTCAGAGTCATGACCTTTGACTTGTATTTAAAAGGAGGCAAGGTCAGGCTGGTACGTAATACACGTCCCCATCCTGTATATAACATGTACGTGATGCTGCAACCCACATTCATCTTGACAGCTAGATGATGAGAAACCCACACACAGGAAATTTGACAATACAGAGACGAAGTAAACATGTAATCTTTTGGTCTCATCTCTCAGACAGGAAATACCAAAAAAGAAAAGTATAATTTAAAGTCTGGAATACATTAAACTTGTTTATTATACTCTATCTTGACTAAAGTAAATTTAGAAATTCAGAAAACAGAAAGCACATACTCTTTTTTTCCTAATTATTTGCATAAGATAGGGTTTTTAATGTTAGTTGTATGGGATTTGACTCTTATCATTTGACCAAGGTTTAGCCACCAGGTGGCAGTGCCAATGCTACCCCCATGGTACTTAATTGGTAGGCAATACACCCTTCAGCTTTTCAAGATGTCACACTCCACATACAAAAAGATGGCTGTGTGAACAGCCCATGCTCAGCTGACATAAAGATTCATCACACTTGTAGTTCTGTGAACTTGGGCTAGGATTAAGGTCACTCATGTACTAAGTCTGACCTTTATGAAAGAACACTAACATGTGCAACATCAAGGACCCAGTTCAAGTGGTCCTCAAGTTATAGCACTGAAGAGCACAATTCATGTATGTTGCACTGTGACCTCAGAAATGAGGTCAAGGTCACTCATGTACTGTCTAAGCGTGATCTTGATAGAGAAACATTAGCTTAACATGTGCAACATCAAGGTCCCAACTCAAAATACATCTCAAGTTATCAAGCAAACTGTAAACTTCAGGTCAGTTGTCCTGTGACCTTGGGAATGAGGTCAAGATCATTTATGTACTGTCTGATTATGGCCTTCAAAGAGAATCATAACCATGTAAAACATCAGAGTTCAAGCTGAAATTCTTTAAAATTCATCATCTGTAGAGTTAAATATACCTAAGTGATCCTGTGACCTTGGAAATGGGCTCAAGGTCACCCATGCACTGTGTAACTCTTGCTGTCATGCCCTCAAGTGTACCAATGCAATTTTGAATCAATTGGCCAAGCGGTTTTGGAGAAGAAAATCTTTTAAGATTTGGCAAAAAAAGAAACCCCCAAAAATAGCAAAAACCAAAAATCACTGGAGTGTGACCATTTCAGCAAGCTTAGTAGATGCCCATCCAAGATACATCCCTATCAAGTTTAAAGTGAATCTTGTCAGTGGTTCTGAAGAAGTCAAAATCATAAATTGCCATTGCAATCTCCATTCACTTACATAATAATCAATAGGATTGCCTGCATTAGCTGATAAGTACCCAACTTAAAAAATTCATTTAAAATTGGAGATTCATAGTAACACCATCTCGTGCAAAATTTTGGTTGGCCCTTTAAAAATGAACATTTCCATCAAGTTTCAGCATAAACTGGGTGATGGTTTTGGAGAAGTCAAAAATAGTGAAAACACTTTTTTGCACAAAAATATTTGAAAAATCACAGTGCCCCCAGTTGCACAAATAATTAAGGTCTTGAGGTCCCCAGAAGTCTCCCTAAGCAGTTTCAAATCAATTGGCCAAGCAGTTTTGTAGATTTCTTAAAATTTGGCCAAAAGTCATAAAAGCCAAAAATCACTGGAGCGTGACCATTTGAACAAACTTGGTAGAGACCCACCCAAGGCACATCCCCACCAAGTTTGTAGTGAATCTGGTCAATAGTTTGGAGAAACCAAAAACGTGAATTACCATTGCAATCCCCATTCACTTACATACAATTGTGATTAGAAATTGGTTCCCTTTAAGTGCACTTGAAATCGTTAATTTTTGTAAAATAATTGCGTGTACTTTCACGTTTTTCTGTGCCTGTCATTGCACTCAGTTACATTTGCTACTTTGTACACGTCAGGACTTTTTGCAATCATAACAGAAAGCTTCAGAAGAACTATCTAAGTCCTAATCCTCTGAAAATATCAAAGTTACATCACCATCAGTCAATAGAAATGATTGTCATTTCTAACATTTGAGACAGAGATGTTTGGCAATCATTAACCATATTGCAGTTACACTTAGCCAACATGAAAGCATTTTACTGATGTAGACAAAGGTCTGACCTTTCCAATGATACCCAACATGCGGTGTTCACCACAAGTGATCCAGTCCTATGAAGCCACAAATGAGTGCAATTTTACCACTGTTTTTACATTGTTTTGCCAATTTTCAACTGATAAAGTGCACAATATGCATCTTACATGGTACCTTAGCCACCTGTTTAATTAAGTTTAATATTTTTATGTGGCAGTATTGCCAGCAAGACGTCAATGTAAAAATATCCTTAGGACCAACGGTCATAAATAATTGGTGCAGCTACAATGAGTAATTTAATATTTGAAGATATCATGGTACCGCCATTTTTCTTCAATGCAGCACTGTGACCTAAATATATGACCCAGTGACCTAGTTTTCGATAGGCATCTGGGGCATCCTTAGGACCAACTGTCATAAACAATTGATGAAGCTGCATTCCATATTTTTTAGATATTGTGTTAAAGCCATCTTTATCTTGAATGTAGTACTGTGACCTAAATATGTCACCAAGTGACCTTCCTTTTGTCAGGCACCTGTAGCCCCTCAGTGGCCCCCAATGATAAAAATTTGGTCTCTGTGAAGTGAGTATTTTTGGAGATATGGCATTAACAAGGCACGGACGGACGCGTAGGTGACAACAATACCCCTCCAGCCTCGGGGTAAAAATGATCTTTAATTTTTCACTTTTTACTATCACAGCTACAAAATTGTCTTGAACAAGTATTACCAAAAGGTCAAAGATGCAAGGGGGGGGGGCTTTTTTTTTAAGCAAAACCATATTCCTGCCTTACGACATTTCATCACTGTCATTGTACTGTGTACTGCCCTGGACAGACAACCCCCCCCCCCCCCCCCAGACAGCCACTGAACCAGTGACCTAATTGAGCCACTTGGCACATCTGGACTCAGGACTGACTCCTAACAACACCCCGACACAAATGTGACCAAACACCCACATGCCAGCTACTCTGTGCCACCCCGTAACCTTCAATCAGCTGATTAAAACTTTTTCCCACCATCTGAAATCATCTTTGCTGGCAAGTGTTTGCATAAACCTGCAAGGAAACTAGGAATTGTGCTATGATAACTGTGTATTAACCACTGCTCTCTTTCGCATGCCAAGCCCAATTACCCCCCCCCCCCCTTGAGTCCACAGCTCTCCCTGGGGCAGGCCCCATGTTTAGGAGAAGCAGCAGTCAAAAGTAGCAGTTGCCTCATTGCTAGGGACAAGTTTTTTATGGCTCCCAGGCAAGTTCAAGTATGTGTATCACTTGTGATTTTCATTTACATTGATGTGTTTATACGAGTCAAGTACAAGCTGTTTTGTGTCATTTTCTGGTCATGGTGTTTAGTCTTAAACACTTTCCAGTCAAATGGCCAATTTTGATTAGTGGTAGTAGTTCATTATGTGAAAAATGAGACAGTGGCCCAAACCTTTAATACACAGCAGCTGACACAAGGTATATTTATGAAACTATTGAAAACAGTAGCTACACTTTGTCACATTACTGTGTGCAATGAAACACTTGAAAAAGACCCTGTCATTAATAGTTCTCATACTACCTATCTGATCGTGCTTTTATGGTCTGATCAGCAGCATACAAGTGTTCCTTTCAAATGACGATTTAGTGAAATGCAAAATGTTTAATTTTTACATTTACCTGCATTAGAATTATTCTTGATAAACAAAAGCCAACTTGCAATATAGGTTGAGGGGCTTTAAATTACCCTGATGTCATTAGTGCGATTGCTCCGCCTAATTCTGTTTAAAGGCAGACAAACAAGGTAACATATAAGCTCCTGGGTGAATAGACAAACAGTTGACTTCTCCCCCAGAAAGAGGCTGATCTAGGGTTTGATACCCATCCTGAATTCTTATGATTTTTTTTCTTTATTTACACAGAAAGTGATAAAAAATCTTTGATGCAGACAACATTTTCCTTCTAACTGGTGTTAAGAGAGAAGGGGTTAAGTTGATACGTCTTAAACTTTCTCATGTTTAGCTACAAGGGAAAGATGCTGGCATGTTTTCCTCAGCAGAACAACCGTTAAAAGAGCAGTCAAAGTCTACATAGTGATCCAACAGTGTCCTTTGGAGTCCATCATGTGAGCAATCTGCTCCATGTTGAGGTAAATAGGTACAACATGTGACCGGCTTATACCCAGAGGGGGTCACTTCAGTCTTGAACGATCTGTCTCTTGGCTGACAGATGATATTTTGTTCTCACCTGCGTGGTATTGTTGAGAGTCTACTAAAAAGTTTCTTCACTTCACACTGCAGTGTTATATGTTTCACCCTCAGGGCAAATGAAAAGAGAACTGTTTTAAAGTTCACATCACCTTTTGTACCAAGCATGATACATGTTCCCAAGCAAAGGGTCCACATAAGCAGCATGGATTCCATCAGTGTATACTTTAACAGGTCCTACTACATGTCAAAATCATTTTTCCCTGTCTAATCATACAGGAGGTGATAAAAATGCACATTACATTCAAATCCTCATAAAACAAGGTTTCATTTAAGTACTTGGCATGGTAAACAGTTCATGTTTTTTCCATGGCCTAACGAGTCCACTTTGACAACCAGGCACAGCAAAAACCACCAAGTTTTGCAGTGCCTCAGTAAGGAATGAGTCCACTCTCCGGCTGAGAACACAGTCGGCTGAGAACAGTCTCATCATTCACACTAACCTCTTACAAACTTTCACACTAATTTGAATGGCTAGGAACAAGTAAACAATTCCATTCATCTCCAAGTAAGCCAAATTGACTTCTTGGCAATGGATTAAATAATATACTTGGACAAATGATATATCCATACCCATTGTCTGCTTCCTTCTGCATTTGTCTGAGACAAGCTTTATTTCTGATGCTGACCTTTATGACAACACAGCAAATTGAGATTGTGTCATTGCAGAAGTTGATGGTTCCCTATAGAATCACCCTTACACTCAGGACAACAACTTCATGCTTTCAAGTGTCAAAACATCATCAACAAATATAAACTGTTTCCTTTCATCTTCTGCAGACTGAGTCAATAGCTGATCACTCAGACAAGGCTGAGTCAACAGCTTGCCTCGATGCAGTGGGCATGGTGCACCCAGAGAGGGCTGAGTCAACAGCTTGCCTCGATGCACTGTGGGCATGGTGTACCCAGACAGGGCTGAGTCAACAGTTTGCCTTGGTGCACTGTGGGCATGGTGCGCCCAGAGTGGGCTGAGTCAACAGTTTGCCTTGGTGCACTGTGGGCATGGTGCGCCCAGAGAGGGCTGAGTCAACAGTTTGCCTTGGTGCACTGTGGGCATGGTGCGCCCAGAGTGGGCTGAGTCAACAGTTTGCCTTGGTGCACTGTGGGCATGGTGCGCCCAGAGTGGGCTGAGTCAACAGCCTGCCTTGGTGCACTCTGGGCATGGTGCACCCAGACAGGGCTGAGTCAACAGTTTGCCTTGGTGCACTCTGGGCATGGTGCGCCCAGAGTGGGCTGAGTCAACAGTTTGCCTTGGTGCACTGTGGGCATGGTGCGCCCAGAGTGGGCTGAGTCAACAGTTTGCCTTGGTGCACTGTGGGCATGGTGCGCCCAGAGTGGGCTGAGTCAACAGCCTGCCTTGGTGCACTCTGGGCATGGTGCACCCAGACAGGGCTGAGTCAACAGTTTGCCTTGGTGCACTCTGGGCATGGTGCGCCCAGAGTGGGCTGAGTCAACAGTTTGCCTTGGTGCACTGTGGGCATGGTGCGCCCAGAGTGGGCTGAGTCAACAGTTTGCCTTGGTGCACTCTGGGCATGGTGCGCCCAGAGTGGGCTGAGGACAGCTGTTGACTGATGGCCTATCATCCTGGGGCATGCCATCATGAATGGGCTTACATGCAACTCTGCGCACACACTGTTTCCTAGTGTTAATAGCAATGAGACATTTAAAGAAAAACGTTAATCACAAGGCAGACAACTATTTACATCCAGGTGCTTCAGGGTGATTTGAGGAGGAAAAGGTTAATGACTTCAAAGAAGCATCACCAACATTTACAACATCAGATACTTGCTGGTCACTTCTGCTGGACAATGTTGCATCATGATATATTGGGGTTAGGTACTTCAGAGTGAAATGGGATAAGGGTTAAACCCTTTCTGCCTTAAAGTGGCTATAGCAGGCCTGGCATGATCTGAAATGTATACCTCAATGATTATTATTTATTTCAGTATTAATGAAAGACAATTTCAATGAAAATTGCAAGACAGCCCTATAAGAAGGTCATACCCCAAGTCAACATTTTTAAGGGGTAGAGGTACCTACCCTACCCTAAGGAAAGCTGTTCACCAAGTCTCAGGCTGACCCTAAAAATATTTTTGTTCCATATAAACCCGCCGGGTGTAATAAATATGTGAGGTTGACGACATTTTTTAGACCATTGCAAAAAAACTTTTTTTTTTTCCACAAACAAAAATGAGTGTACAGAATGTTGAAACACCAGAGCACCATATTGAACAGAACTAGTAATAGGGGTATGGTTAGAAATAAAATACAGCAGAAGTTTTCCCATAGGCCCACAACATAAAATCCACAGCATGCTCCTTGGTCACAAACATGGCGGCACATTTTGTCATGCTCAGTGACAGGAACAAAAGGCAGGTTCCTGCTCACCAACCATCAGAACTTCTCTATGCAGAGAAACTTTTTAGGATTCGCTAGATTCTCTAATAAACTACATTACGGAGCCCGTCCAATGCTACGAAATTGCAGTAGGATCGGCGCCTTGGCCAGCAGCGGATGTACACAAACATTACAGTGTTTTACCAGGGACTGGCTATTAAGGCCTACAACATGTCCTTGGTTTTACCCACCGATGACATCAAGATGGCCCTAGGGTTTGATGATGCTATAAAGCAATTTGTTTATCTCTTTCAAACTTCTGACATTTCAGCTGAAAACAAATGAGTTTACTGTATGGTACAAGATCAGTACCCAATTACATGTGCTATTAAATACTCAATTGAGATGATATGGTTGGTTTTGGGGTTTTTTTTTTTTTACAGATTTATGACCCATATTCTTTTTTATAGACATATATGATGCTTATAAGATCATTTCCCAGGCCCTCATGTTTTGTTGAAGAGGAAAAAAAAAAAAAATTTCCCCCCTACCTCATCAACTTTTTTGGGTGTACATTAAACAGCACCAACAGTCTTTTTAAAGCCTGCCTTACTTTAAGGAGAAAAGGTGACAACATGTTCATATTTGTCCTTAATACAGCCTTCCACAGAGCACATGTCATACTGGGATGTTTTGTCTATGACATGATAGAGGGCGACTTGGCATGCAACAAAAACAGTTCAGGATTTCACGATCTGCCAAGAACAGCAGTGATCTGCACTGAAGACCTTTTTTCCACCAATAATCCGTCAAAAAAACCCCCACTCTTCGATCACATAGATATGAGGAGGAATACACATATCATCAGAAACTTGGCTATCTCATGTCACTTGTGAGAAGCAACTCCACTTTTTCCTACAAACATGGCCGCTTGGGTTATCCAGGGAGGATTACAAGTGGACTATCCATCACACCATTGCTCCTCCATCATCTGAGGAAGACCTACCACCCTCTCGAACACACACTTAAAATATACACTGACTATGCAGGCATACTGCATGTCTGTTATGTTGACAGAAAGCCACAGCCCATGGCCATTGCCAGGCCAAGGGTCAGTATATCATGGCTCATTTTATGCTGACACATTTACAACAGTTGTGGGCCACTCAGGTGAGTTTGGTATAACTTTACAGCGGATCTGCCAGGATCTAAGAAAAGCCCAACACTGAGTAGCCTGTACAGCGGAGGGTGCTCCATGTTATCTCTGGCACACAGGAGGTGGAAAAAACATGGAGAATTGGTTCCTTTATTAGAAAAGTGGACTCATCATCATCGTTACTGTCACCACCACTACATCATCATCATCATCATCATCATCATCATCATCATCATCATCATCATCATCATCATCATCATCATCATCATCATCATCATCATCATCATCATCAACTGATCACAGTAAAATTTCAAGTAAAGGTCCACTATTCCCATTTGTGACTGGAGACCTGATCATGATCTTTTCATTATATACTTCTTTCTTTATACTTTTCCTGTAGACAAAATGTCATCAAAAGCCAATTAAACTGCAGAATCAACTAGAAAAGAAGATTTGCCTTGCAGCAAATCTCTCTGTGTCCATGTCCTTTGGAACTAGGTACATGTAGGAAAGGAATAATATAATCTGATATACATTTGAGGATATTCAAAATATAAAATTTCATTTGCCTAATTACATGCAACAATTTTTGTTCAATATTCCTCAGATGTGAACAGACCAGTAGTTCACACAAAGACATTACAATGACATTCTATCAGATACACTTTTAAATACTGACAATGTTAAGTGTAAAATCTAATTAGCCAAATCTAAAATGTAACATTTTTTCACTATCTATGACATCCACACTGGTTAATAACATGTGTTGAGTTGGACCAAGACCTTAAATTTGAAATGCCCAAAATTAGCATAACTTAAAAATCCTAAAACTTTGGATCCATGGACATTTCAGGCATAACAGTCCATTACATAAAGATGGAAGTTGCAATTGGATCTTTGTCTATCACAATTTTGAAGATATCCAAGATATAAAATTTGCAATATCCCTGTCTGCATTAAAAAGGCCCAATGTTATCCTTAAGGATACCATCACATTTAAGCTTGACTTTCTATATTCAGTAAAACCTGATTCTATAATGACACCATCTTACATGTAAAATGTGTCAGAATGTCAATATGCCAGATAAATAAGTCAAAATGCCAGATAAATGAGTCAAAATGCCAGATAAATGAGTCAAAGAGCAAAGGAATTTGTCATTCAGAACTAGCATTGTTAATTGGACATGTTGTCTAGCTAAGCATCATATTTGTGAATCCGTTAGTTTCACTGTATTATGTTGCATGAGATTTTTTTTTTTGCAGGAGAGAGAGACTTAAGAGAAGGAAAGAAATCTCAGAAAATCAAACTGCCTGTGTCGACCCCCAGACATAATTACTGTAAGTGTACTAGACACAATGCGAGGATTGACACATGATCACAGTTCTGTCTACCCTCTTTACACATGATCACAGTTCTATCTACCCTCTTTACACATGATCACAGTTCTGTCTACCCTCTTTACACATGATCACAGTTCTGTCTACCCTCTTTGCACATGATACCAGCTCTGTCTACCCTCTTTACACATGATCACAGCTCTGTCTACCCTCTTTACACATGATCACAGCCATGTCTACCCTCTTTACACATGATCCCAGTTCTGTCTACCCTCTTTACACATGATACCAGCTCTGTCTACCCTCTTTACACATGATCACAGCTCTGTATACCCTCTTTACACATGATCCCAGTTCTGTCTACCCTCTTTACACATGATACCAGCTGTGTCTACCCTCTTTACACATGATACCAGCTCTGTCTACCCTCTTTACACATGATCCCAGTTCGGTCTACCCTCTTTACACATGATACCAGCTCTGTCTACCCTCTTTACACATGATACCAGCTCTGTCTACCCTCTTTACACATGATACCAGCTCTGTCTACCCTCTTTACACATGATCACAGCTCTGTATACCCTCTTTACACATGATCCCAGTTCTGTCTACCCTCTTTACACATGATACCAACTCTGTCTACCCTCTCTACACATGATCACAGTTCTGTCTACCCTCTGACTTTGACATCTCACACACCCAATCATACAGATTACATCCCGTCTGCATGCCCCCATTGGTTTCACTCATATCCATATATCATTTGTATACATGATTATATGTAAGTACAAATGCAGTTATCACACACATTGTGAAAGGGTTATTAATTAACCCTTAAAGTGCTAATCAATGCTATAGTCATTTTCTCATTACTGTTAAACATAGAATGGTTAAAAGATTCAAATTCCTCATGAAAATACCTTTTACCCAAATACCAGCAAGCCTAGTCTAAAGCAAAAAGTAGTCTTAGTCAACAGCTTTCCTGGGGGCACTTTGTGCGCAATGCACAAAAAGTGCCCCCAGGAAAGCTGTTGACTCAGTGTTAAATCAGCGCTGTAAGGGTTAAATCAAGAGTTAGGTCTACTGTCAGTGTAAATATGGAATTCAGGCTGCATTGTGTGGTCTCCTCTGTTATGAGCAATAAATACACATAATGGGTGCTTTTCAACTTGAAATAGACTGGTCCCCACTCTTGTGTGCAAATGGAGCACTTAAGCTGTCAATACACTGGTCCCCACAGATAATACCAAATAGACCATTTTACCTAGGATTCTGAATGATAATGCATAAATGCAAGACCATATCTAATGGATTTTACCATGGCTTCTGGGATGACTTTGATTATCTTACTCCACATGTTCCGGTTACATCCTGGCACCTCTGATATCAAACTTTTGGCCAATCAGATTTAGTCTTACAAAGCAATGAAAATGGTTTGGTAAAACATGATAATGGCTATCTAACTGGGCAATTTCCTGGATGACTACTTGAGTATACATCACATTGATTTCCCAAAAGACCATGCAGCTAAGAACACAACAAAAAAACAGCAGAATTTATTTCCTACAGCATCAACCAGTAAAATAGAGTGGTTGAGCTTGATAAACAATATGTACTGCAGGTCTGCACTATACAGCGGAGTGATCAAGGTTATTTGTCAGGCACAGTATGGTAGCCAAGGGTACACCATACATCAAACAGCTTGGTCACTTCTGGTATTTTGACGTCAATGCATCTTGCCATTTATGCTCCCAAATTAACACTTTAACAGCCAAAATAGACACCAGTCAATTGCAGTTTTCCTCAATACATTAAATGAATAATCTGGTGGTTAAATTGCTACATAGGTAGTAGTGTTCTTTTAAGAGATTTAACTAATATAAGTTGTGAAAATTCAAACTTAATAACAATTGAATTTAAAATTAAAATAAAATAGAATAAAAACAACATTTACAGATGTGAACATGCTGATGAGCTGTTAAGAGGGTTCAACTGAGAAAGAGTTAAACAGCTTTATAAATGAAATCTATTTCAGTTAATATGGCAAGAAAATTGGTAGGCAAAATGTCAACACATCTTGCCAGTGTAGCAGTGCCTCCCGCCTTGTTTTCTTTTGAGTAATCACCCATTGCCCCTGGGATGTTGCACAGGCAACAACATATGTACCCTATACCAAGGTCAAAGTCTTTACTTTAATTTTTTTTTTTTTGGGGGGGGGGGGGGGGGCTAAAAGGCAGCCAAGTAAGTTATTATCTCATTTACAGAGGTTATACAGGCTGCTAATTGATGTACTGAGCACTGACCATCAGAAATTGACCACAAAGTATCCGTGGTAAGTGACATTGTATGCATTTACCAGCACAAATTCACCACAAAGTATCCATGGTAAGTGACATTACATGTATTGATCAACATGAATTGGTCACAAAGTATATACTCCTGGCCAAAAATAACAGGCACTCTCCATTAGTTTAACTTGGGCTGCTCTAAATATTAGTTTGTGCAAAAAATAGGAGTATTACATTGACTGTTATGAAAGGATAGCTAAGAGTCTGCCTGAGTGGTCACACAAAAACTAAATGTCCTGGAAATGAAATAACAGCCACAAAGGTGTGAAAAGTGTGTCTGGTACTGGGGTGCCTGGTACTGGGGTGCCTGGTACTGGGGTGTCTAGTACTGGGGTGCCTGGTACTGGGGTGCCTGGTACTGGGGTACTATGGGCTTTATAAGGGGTCACTGGCAACACCAGCATCAATGAGAATTCCAGTGCCACTGCTGTCGAAACCTCTCTGCCAAAAGGAACTTGTGTCTTTTTGTGTACTGCACCAAGTAACGGTCACCCCTCCCATCTGAAAGTCTTGTCTTCTAGATCCAGCTTTCCTCTTGCATCCTCCTGTTTCTTGAAAATGTTCCCACCATTTCTGTACCACTGACTGGGAGCACCCCATTCTCCTGACAACCTCAGACTGAGAAAGACCAGCCTCCAACACGCCAATAAACCTGCCTCTGTTGAATTCCAAGAGCAGTAAATAACCCGTATGCTGCTGCATTATGGATTCAGTCCATGTTAAACCGACAGGGGGGCAGCCGGTTTTTTTGGCCATCAGTATATATGAGGATGTGACTTGGTGCTTTATCATGACTCATGGTGCCACAACTCTCTACATGTGTCTGCTGCCCATCCCACACCCATCAAAGTCCAGGTGCCCTTAACGGAATCTGCCCTGGACATCAAAGTGAGCTGATGACATCTTCACGAGAATCTGCCATGCATGGTGGGGCAGGGTACTGCCAGGATACCGCACCAACCAACCCTGTCTAATGAACCCCATACAGACAGTACTGATGCTTGGGGTTTTAAGGAGTCACTCCCTGATGCCACTTTGGGAAGCCATCAAAACATCATGTGTCACAGATAACGATGTTTTAGTTAGGGGAAAGGGGCCAAAAAATACCCAAATTTAGGTCAAGACACTATAAATTTATTTCAGAATGAGGGTCTATATTCTGCTTGAAAACTTCAATCACTAAAATATTTAACCCCTTGCAAATTGTTGTCGAGCACACTCCACATGCATGTGAACATCATTTGCCACCATTGTCGATTTGAGCCACGCGCAACGCAAGCCAACGTTCATCAGCTTTTCCCGCTGGCCCATAATGTTTATTTACCTGCAAATGCGTTCTTTTTATCATAGACAAACTTCAATACTTGCAGATGGCTATTTCCATTTTGCGGTAAAAAAAATACATATTCTTATCAAATGGATAAATACATATTCTTATCAAATGGATAAAAATCCAACAACTACCTGCTTTTCACAACATTTTGAATGATACAACTTCAAAATTTACCCAAAAACTTAGTCACTTTGCACTTTCGTGGTCACAAGGTTTTGCATTTTCCGCCATTATGTTTTATACTGCAGGAATCCTCATATTTTCATTTTTCTATGTAACAAGATCTCTTATTGGCTAAGAAAAAATATGCCTGGAATATCCCTCTAAAAATGGCCCAGAGAGGGAATGGAGACGTCATTTATCTCATTATAACAAATATTGCCCTTAGGCCAAAAATATAATTAATCCCATCTCAAAAACCCCCTACTGACCCCCTGTAAACTTACTTCAGACCAATAAAAAAAATTAAAAAACATAGGAATAAAAACACCTACCTACCCCAAGTTGTGGAATATTTATACCGACCCTAAAAAAAAATTATGCCTACCTACCCAAAAAAAATTTGGTCTTTCAGGAGAAACACACTTATTATATTTTTATTATGTTTTTTTTTTTTTAACAGGTATGAAATTATTGCAACTGCTATTTTGGCCATGTCTTACAAATGAAGCAAGATTAACACCAAGCTGCACATTTTAAAGGTTATAACTACCCAATAACAAATCTCCTGACTTTTATCTTCCAAATGATATAACTTTCATTCATTCCACAGATGTGGCCACGAAACTCAATTCTTGGGGCCTTTCTGAGGACCTGGCTCAAGTACTATGCAGTGAAATGCTTTTATTTGACAATTATTCAACATATTCAACATCAATATCATATTCACACATGGGTACGAGAATCACATTTTTCTTTCTTTTTTTGTAAAGATTGAACTTTTGATGATTTCTCTTACTAGCTTATATATCCAAGTCTTAGGACTGTACAAGCTGATAGACACATGGATTGGCAAGCACCTTGTCATGTCCTTATGTTGAATTTATCGTGTATTACATGCAGTCTGGCATTGTTTGTCCCTGAACTGGGGACACAGTCAATGGATTCCCAGGTAACAGTGTTGATACTGCACACTGTGTATTGATTGGTGTCTGGCGTGGACACCATCAAATCACCTGTTACAACAAGCTTGGAATCCTACTAGAACCTGATGGGCTATACTGTGTGGTTATAGGCAAGTACCTGACGGGCTATGTTGCGTGGTTATAGGCAAGTACATGTACCTGATGGGCTGTATGTGTGGTTATAGGCAAGTACCTGACCGCCTTTATTGTGTGGTTATAGGCAAGCACCTGACAGGCTATATTCTGTGGTTATAATCAAGTACCTGATGGGTTATATTGTGTGATCATAGGCAAGTACCTGACAGGTTATATTGGGTGGTTACAGGCAAGTACCTGACAGGTTATATTGGGTGGTTAAAGGCAAGTACCTGACCACCTATACTGTGTGGTTATAGGCAAGTACCTGACAGGCTATATTGTGTGGTTAAAATCAAGTACCTGATGGGCTACATTGTGTGATCATAGGCAAGTACCTGACAGGTTATATTGGGTGGTTATAGGCAAGTACCTGACAGGCTATATTGGGTGGTTATAGGCAAGTACCTGACAGGTTATATTGGGTGGTTATAGGCAAGTACCTGACCACCTATATTGTGTGGTTATAGGCAAGTACCTGACAGGCTATATTGTGTGGTTATAATCAAGTACCTGATGGGCTACATTGTGTGATCATAGGCAAGTACCTGACAGGTTATATTGGGTGGTTATAGGCAAGTACCTGACAGGTTATATTGGGTGGTTATAGGCAAGTACCTGACAGGTTATATTGGGTGGTTATAGGCAAGTACCTGACCACCTATATTGTGTGGTTATAGGCAAGTACCTGACAGGCTATATTGTGTGGTTATAGGCAATTACGTCTTGTTGCTAAAGAAATCAACAACCGAAACATGGAGGCAAAGTGCTGCCTGGTCCACTACAACAGCCTTGCCTTCCATTAACTCTTTCATTGCCTGGTCCATTACAACAGCCTGGCCTTCCAATAACTCTTTCATTGCCTGGTCCATTACAACAGCCTGGCCTTCCATTAACTCTATTGTTGCCTGGTCCATTACAACAGCCTGGCCTTCCATTAACTCTATTGTTGCCTGGTCCATTACAACAGCCTGGCCTTCCATTAACTCTATTGTTGCCTGGTCCATTACAACAGCCTGGCCTTCCAATAACTCTTTCATTGCCTGGTCCATTACAACAGCCTGGCCTTCCATCAACTCTATTGTTGCCTGGTCCATTACAACAGCCTGGCCTTCCATTAACTGTTCATTGCCAATTTTAATAAATAACAATATCAGATATTCTTCATAACTGGACCTTTCATTCCAGTAGAAGTGTACCCACAGAGACCACAGAGACCACAGAGACCACCCTAGCAATGGTCTGGGTCAACAGCTCTCCTTGCTACATGGCACCCCAAGCACGCCAAGGAAAGCTGCACACTCAGTCCAAACTGGGCGTGAAAGAGTGGAGTCCTCAGGCTAACAAGTGTGGCCTTATCCACATGTACAGCCACACTTCTACCTGTACATTGACATATGTACAGCCAGACTTCTACCTGTACATTGACATATGTACAGCCAGACTTCTACCTGTACAGTGACATATGTACAGCCACACTACCTGTACATTGACATATGTACAGCCACACTACCTGTACATTGACGTGTACAGCCAGACTTCTACCTGTACAGTGACATGTGTACAGCCAGACTTCTATACCTGTACACTGACTTCGTAATGGGTGTCCAGTGCCATGTAGGGGAGGTGATGGTAAACCAAGAGGGCGGCTCTTCACATTTTATACCCACAGACATATTCATAAAAACAGCAAAAATAGGTGGCAATTTCACCAAAATATACATTTTTTAAAAATCCAATGACTAATAGCCTGGGCTCGATCACTCACAATGTACAGCACTCCCTGGCATGACATCCTCCTGGGGGGGGGGGGGGGGGGGGTAAACTCTTTGCCCTCCTTGTGCCAAGTTATGGGTAGAGAGCTCTACCCTCCTTGAGGGCAGACTCTAGAGCTATACATAATACTCTCCTTGGAGGTAAAAACCTCTACCTTCCCTGGAGGCTTTACTCACCTTGGGGTTTAAGAGTTCTATCCTCCCTGGGGTAGACAGTTCTACTCTCCTTGGGGTTTAAAGAGCTCTATCCTCCTTGAGGTAGAGAGCTGTAGCTTATTTGTGGGTATTCAACCCACCCTCCTTGTGAGTAATGAACTCTAACCTGCTTGACAAACCTCTATACCAAGTCCAAACTTGTACTTTTCTGACCTGTCATGAGACGCCCCCTATCTCCCTGTCTTAAGGGACCAGTTTCTCTGTAAAAGCAATGGACGTCTTCTCTCAAAATTGGGATAGCAGTTGTAGCAACAGTGGTTTCGGGACTTTTTGTGCAGGAATATTTGTTTGACAGACTTATGAATAAACTATGACAGCTCTGGCAGGGGGGAAATTTCACCACCAAATATGACAGTCGTCCATGGCTTTGATTAGGTGGTTATTTCTAGTCTGTAATTTTAGTACCCTGCATAAGCTAATAGAACCAAGATCATTACATGTAAATATACATGATCCTTAGATCCAATACATATACATGCCATAAAAACACCCAAAAATGCCTCAGATTAAAGTCAATTTCTGTGAATGTTCCCCTCATGACGGGAAATGTTGTTTAATGCATGTACAATCAGCATAATTATAAAAGGAATGTTTTATTAAGTCTTTTACAACTACATGCACCCATGCCCCTCTGCTAGCATAGTGTTGGCATCAAATGACAATGTTTTTGGTTAATTCCCACAGTAGCTGTCTGATGAGTTAATAATAATCCTATAAAACCAGGAAATTAGCTTTGACTCCTGTGCCGGCTTGTGTTCCTCTCGCAGTGAGGTTGGTGCAGTGTGGTATCATGCCCCTCTATGGGCCATAAAAAAATCCATAATGAGCTATCCAGCCACAAAACATCGGTAGGTCTTTGTGACGGCTCACCCTGCGCCTATATTGACATCAATTTGACATTGTAAGCCTAAGTGCTGGCCAAAAGTGTGTATGATTCAATTTCCACCTAAACACAATTTCATTACATGAGATTATCTGGAGCTGCATGCAAATGCACCCAAAGTACCCAATCAAGTGATGCAATGTGTGAATGGAGAGACCATAACCAAGGTACCTTCATGACCACAGCCAAGGTACCTTCATGACCACAGCCAAGGTACCTTCATGTCCACAGCCAAGGTACCTTCATGGCCACAGCCAAGGTACCTTCATGACCACAGCCAAGGTACCTTCATGAACACAGCCACGGTACCTTCATGACCACAGCCAATGTACCTTCATGGCCACAGCCAAGGTCCCTTCATGACCACAGTCAAAGTACCTTCATGACCACAGCCAATGTACCTTCATGTCCACAGCCAAGGTACCTTCATGACCACAGCCAAGGTACCTTCATGAACACAGCCAAGGTACCTTCATGACCACAGCCAATGTACCTTCATGACAGAGCCAAGGTACCTTCATGGCCACAGCCAAGGTACCTTCATGGCCACAGCCAAGGTACCTTCATGACCACAGCCAATGTACCTTCATGGCCACAGCCAAAGTACCTTCATGACCACAGCCAAGGTACCTTCATGACCACAGTCAAGGTACCTTCATGACCACAGCCAAGGTACCTTCATGTCCACAGCCAAGGTACCTTCATGGCCACAGCCAAGGTACTTTCATGACCACAGCCAAGGTACCTTCATAAACACAGCCACAGTACCTTCATGACCACAGCCAATGTACCTTCATGACAGAGCCAAGGTACCTTCATGGCCACAGCCAAGGTACCTTCATGACCACAGCCAAGGTACCTTCATGGCCACAGCCAAGTTACCTTCATGACCACAGCCAAGGTACCTTCATGACCACAGCCAAGGTACCTTCATGACCACAGCCAATGTACCTTCATGGCCACAGCCAAGGTACCTTAGTGACTATGATGGCGCATTAGCTGGGTGTGCAAGGGTCTGTTTGCTACACTCACTCTGATCCCTACAGGAGGCATCTCTAATCCTCACGATCCTTTGCATATGTTATGAATGAATGAATGAATGGAAGAATGAATGAATGGATAAATGAATGAATGGATGAATGAATCACTGAATGAATGAATGAATGAAAGACAGCTCAAGTATATATTTTTAGGTTAGTACAATCATCAACTATAGATATGTGAAAAGATCAATCTTTGTCCTTGCCTAATTGTTAAATAAACACAGTGAAAATGAAATGGTCGGGATGATCAAATTGTGCTCTTAAATGTTAAATGACATGACAAGTAGAGAAAGATCTTTGCACCAGTAAGTAGCACAACAAGAAGCTCCAAACTTCTTTTAAAAAAAAAAAAAAAAAAAACAGTTGCACGTATTTAGAGTCCAAGAACACACTTTGATCATCCCTGGGGATGGTCCTTGAAGGCAAGTTTTACTGTAGACTACATGTGCATACGATGCTTATAAAGTGGTTGTGGTCTCAGCATTCCTCTCCAATGAGAGACCACCTGTCTTGAAAGACCATCTTTCTCAGATATTTTGCCTATATTTACCCCTATGACTGACCCCCTGACCAGATTTTGCTCATACCTAAGTGTGATCTATCAAGACAGGTTTCACTTTAGATAATAAGACAAGTCTGGTGTAGGGGTTGGGTGTGACCAACATGTCAAGACAAACACGTACAGTAATTTACTCAGTCCATATCACAGTAGGTAAACTGAAGAGAAGTCATGAATCAAATTATTTCATTTCCTTATTGGAATTTAACAATGAAATTATTTTAATCAATCACGCTCCTATAAATCCTGACATAATCATATGATCACAGCAAATGTCTAGCAGACTAGACTAACCTTTGTTTGCATTATTTCCAGTTTACCCCCCCCCCCCCCCCAATTTAGCCAAAAGTGCCCTGATGCCAATTTCTTTCCATGCTTTGCTTTGACATTTTTACTTAATTTCATAATTAAAAATATAGGGGAAATGATGGACCTGTCAGAACAGCGTTGCCAGGTAACAAAGCGTTCCTCACTGTGAGATCACAGCTCACCCAGGCCAAGTAAAGCTGTTGACCCAGACCAAGTAAAGCTGTTGACCCAGACCAAGTAAAGCTGTTGACCCAGACCAAGTAAAGCTGTTGACCCAGACCAAGTAAAGCTGTTGACCCAGGCCAAGTAAAGCTGTTGACCCAGACCAAGTAAAGCTGTTGACCCAGACCAAGTAAAGCTGTTGACCCAGACCAAGTAAAGCTGTTGACTCAGTTTTAACCTCGAAGGGGAATCTGAGTTAATTATATAAGGTATTAAATCCAGATGTTTTCTGTAAGCATGGTTACACCTGTAACATGACAAAGACATAGTAATGTTGAACACATGCATAAATCACAACAAAATCCATACCAATTAACACTTTACAATCCAATCTTACTGGCAGAAACCAACAACACTTAAATATTGTCAACTTTATCTGTTTTTTTTGGGGGGGGGGGGGGGCTCTAATTCTGCATCTTACAACACAGTTTGAGTGGAAGTTACTGTATATGTCTTTTATATGATGTCTCCAGTTTTCCTGATCATGCTCTGGGTGTTTGCCAAAGCTAGCTGTTGGTTTGACATCATTCTGACCACTAAAGGGTTAAGCAATTAAGCCTTAAAGTCCTGGAGGTTTCCATTAGTGCAGTATGTCCAGTAAGTATGCTATCCTCTGCTATTTAGGGTGACTACCTGGGTCCCATCACTGGGGCTATCTATACATACTACAGGTGCTGGTGTTACTAACTTACATGTGATGACAAATTCTCTCTTGGTACACAGCCAAATTGTATCAATTGTCCACTCACAGTCAGTGGAATACCATGTATTTACTCTCTGCATTGAGCAAGAGAAGAGCATCCTAGGAGACACTGTCAAAGGGTTAATCCTGGCTGACTCTAACAGTCAACAGCTTTCCTTAATGTGGGTTGGCTTCTGTTACAGGTCAAGGAAAACTGTTGACTTGGTACGTGCTGGCTGGACTCTTGAGGCTTATTTTCAATTCTCATTAAGAATATTTTTCAATGAGGAAAACTTTAAACACAAAGATTGAGGCAGACATTTAATGTCCTGCAGGGGGTGGGGGGTGTAGGGTGAGCAGGAAAGGGTAACGTATAATTCCTGCATAATTATTCAAGGGTCCTCTCTTCAATCAATAAAATTTACTCACAAACTGTTATTTACTTGGAAAAAAATACATGTATCTCATGTGAGCTGGTACCATGACTTTTACAACTGCAGCCAGTACGGCTAAAGTAACAAAAACCTCTCATTTTTTTCTAACAATGTTAGCCAAAACCGTGGGCAAAATTAACATTTTCAAATTACACTCGATAAATCTGAACAATTAAGTAAAATACCATCAGGATTTACATGCAACAAAATTTGATTAAACAATGATATCTATACCCAATTGATAGCTATAGCCAATTTGGCTATAGCTAGCAAACTTTTGATAGCCAAATCACACCTTTTTAGCCACTGGCTATTTGGCTAGTGGTTAATGCTACCCTAGCTCACCCAGCACCATCAGCCAGTCAACAGACTTAGACTTAGTCATTGAGTTCGTCCATACCTGTACATCAAGCTACTCAATGACAGTATAAAGTTGTAGACACAAGAGTTTGAGTCCTTCTATCTGTCTGTGTCTTGTGACTTTTTCTCAAGCATGTTTTTGTTTAGTTTTGTTTTGTCCTGTCTCTGTCTTTGATTCGGAGAGGGCACAGCCCTTTTTCCCAACTGTTGTATTATTCCCGTGTAACTCTATGCATTGTACTTTAAGAAATAAAATGAGTTTAAATTAACAGATTCCCAACAGATGCTTGTAACTTGAGATTTTAAAGTGCACTAGAAATACACTTTTTTTGGTCTTAACATCAAGATTTTTTCAACAATTTTCATTACAAACTCATCCCATTTAATGAAAGTATAATTAATATTGATACAGACTGGTGACAGTTAATCCATTCAGGCATCGTCCTTTTTGCTCAGGATATAGGTTAATACACACAAATAACATGCAATTCCATTTTTGCTCTGTCTGACCAACTAATTTGTTGAGATGAGATTTGTGTCTGTATGACATACTTTGATAGCAAAATGTCAGGGGTGATTTCATGTACAAAGAGTAAAGTGTAGAACATATCAGTTTTTATGACTGGTATGTCTGGGTTCACACAGTAAGCAGGCTGCCACTCAAATATTTTCCTTCTTGGGAATTTTTGTCCCCAGAGACCAGCTCCGGCTTCTTTGTGCTGTTTCTGTGACACTATCGTATTGTCCGTTCTCTGTGCATCATGGGTATATACTCGAAATAACGGGACCAATGATTATACATACCATACCACACGTATACAGCAACTTCCAAACACAAAACTCACCAATTCATATAGGCTGAGTCACAATATATGTGCATCAACTGTGCTGTGTAATGTTATTTATTGTCTCATACAAAAATTTGACACACATAAACACAATTTTTGGCAGAGAGAACATAACAATCCACAATGAAATTGGTAATATCTCGTCCTGATCTGCAACTAGTCACATTGACAACATTGTGCCTCCCATGAACCTACATTCAAACCCCTTTTGCCTCGATGTCAGGCCATAATGAGGAGATTTTGTCGATCTTGAAATGCCAATACTGGCAGAACAATAAAGCAAGTGCATAGACCTTTATAGCCAGACCCCACCACAAGCAATCAAGCAAAGTCCTTAAACTTCACAACAAAATACAAAGTCCAGCTGCAAATGCAATTGTACTTTGCATTCAATGAGTTTGAAAGACCATTAAACCCAGTTCCCTCCATCCAGACTTTTACAGCCATTTTTATAACATTTACCAATCAATATATGTATGCATGTGGAAAATACCCAATGAAATCAACTATGTGTGGTAGCAATCTAATGGTCCCCAAGTTGTAGGTCAAAACTCCTGCAGTTTGTACCTGAACATTCGCTTCATTTTACTTGCAAAAGGATTGTGTTTCCACTTTGAAGACATGATTCATGCAGTTGTGTTCTATATTTGGCAGTCAATATCCAGCATATGGTCCCTTCTTATTTTACACATTAAATAACTCGATACATTGCCACAGATTTCCCTTTTATACATTCAGTCAACATATGAAAATTTGCATGCTGTAAATTGCTTTATTTTTGCATGTCTAAATTTTCAGTTTTTGTACTTTTGACATTTCACTGCAGTCTTAATTTCACTATTCTGGACATAATTCCTATTCAAACAATGATAAAATAATATTTTGCTGTGTTTCTATTTTCACAGTTTTGTGCAATCGGTGAAATAGCAAAAAAATAAGAATATAGCAAAATTAAAGCAATTTGCAGTATTGAGAATTTAGCACAAATATAGCTGTCAATCTGTCGTAACCTTTTTTGGTTGGAAGAAGACTCAGACTTAACAGCTTTCCTTGGAATATGTTTGGAGCATTACACCTAATTATGTCAAGGAAAGTTGTTGACCTGGGCCATTGAAAAATGGAGGATCCCCTGCTCTATGATGACCTGGGTCATTGTATAATGGAGGATCCCCTGCTCTATGATGACCTGGGTCATTGTATAATGGAGGATCCCCTGCTCTATGATGACCTGGGTCATTGTATAATGGAGGATCCCCTGCTCTATGATGACCTGGGTCATTGTATAATGGAGGATCCCCTGCTCTATGATGATCTGGGTCATTGTATAATGGAGGATCCCCTGCTCTATGATGACCTGGGTCATTGTATAATGGAGGATCCCCTGCTCTATGATGATCTGGGTCATTGTATAATGGAGGATCCCCTGCTCTATGATGACCTGGGTCATTGTATAATGGAGGATCCCCTGCTCTGTGATGACCTAGGCCATTGTATAATGGAGGATCCCCTGCTCTATGATGACACAGTACACAGCACTAAAGCACAGTGCACTGACCATCAGTTTGTGGCCATTTTAACATGTTTAAGGTGAAAACGGTTAAGGTGTCCATCAACTCATCAATTTTGTTTCCAGATTACGTAGACCTTTATTGATTGAAGGCATTGCATGCTTTTTCACCTGTTAGTTTACATGTTCTAGATTCAGTTTAATTTTGTTCACACTTATCTTTATGCAATCTTCAAAGTGTTTGCCCAGGTTAGAACGTGTCAAGTGTCTGTCAGCTGTCTTTTTATTTCAATATTTTCAATCAACCCAATATTACATTACAAGCAAGCTAGGGTGAGACCTCACAAGGGCTACTGTACCTAGATAAAACAGGTTATTTCAGTCTGTGAAAGTTCATGTTATATTCCCACTACCTTCTATTAGAATATGGGACATTCACATTAACTGCGGTACTGCTTTGACCTGTAGGATTAACCAATGAAGTAGCTGTATGTACAGACAGACCCCTGCATCAAACATGGCTGATGTCCCTCTGGCCATAATTGCAACAATGATAAAAATTTAAATGTTTAAAAAGTCATGTTTTTCAAATACACACTGAGTGTGATATAAGTTGTCTTGTATGTTTAGAATATGTATTCTTTATTTCCACAAATGTTAGTGACACTCTTGGTTTTCCATCTGCTTGCCCATATCACATATCACGGCAACTGGTGGTCACCATTTCCCAGCCACAGGGTCAGAGATCGTGGCCAGGAAAACTGATATGCAAGTCCCGTAATCAAAGTGTTTTACATTGAGGAGAAATTTCAACAAGCAGACATTTTACATCCAAGTGCTTTGGTATGATTTGTGTGGGAATGTGTTATGTCAGTTATTTTTGCATTGGCTGATAATCCAGACTTTATTCTAGCTGCTGCTAAGTATCTCTGGCCCCCCTGGCCACTAGCCAACAAGCCAAATACTAATGTTTCATAAATTTTGCCAAAGAATTCTAAATGGCTAAAATAGTTCAAAATGAATTGGCATGCCACCACAAAATGTTTGCTAATTATGCCTAGAATAAAGTACAGACCCATATCCAAACATGCCTATAATTCCAATTTTGGCTGCATGTTTTTTTGTTTTTGTTTTTGTTTTTTAAGTCTGGATTTGTGCCTGATTCATACTAATGTATTATGCCTGCAATGCTTAACAACCAATAATATATGTTAACCAAATAGTGTATGAGCTAAATGTATATAATGCTTAACAGGCAGTGACATTTTGGCCTTTTATAAGAGTTTCAAATCATATACATGTACATATGTGTTCATACACTTTTCAGTTCCAGAATATTGATCGAACTCTCATCTGAACTTAAATACGCTGACTATGATTTGAATGAAAAAGATAGCTGGAGATTAAATCTGTGATTGGCTGTACCACATTTGCAAGCTGCAATTTTAGTATTATTTTTTTCCATTTCATTTCACTTCATTCCAGTCCATTTTTTTTTTTTTTGTAACCAGCAGTGTAATGTTTAACTCTCTACTTTCACTTTCTGCCACTAGACGGCACATTTCAGGACCTTCAACAACCAGTTACAATGAAATGCCAACAGTCACTTTGTACAGTCTCTTTTCTTTGTCCCTGTAACAGGTCCAACATCAAACTGGTAAACACACCTTGATACCACAGATGTACAGAAACATCCCCGTCTGGTATTTTGGTCTCTTTGTCAAAGCCTCAATAGTCGCCCCAGCAACGAGACTTTAACTTATACACAACCTCTATTTTCTTGGTCTAACCAACTGTAACTGGCGTGCGCCAAAAACTCGTAGCCAATGCAACAATTGGTACATAGGGACAATGTTAATGGGGTCCCATAGAAATGGTCCAGTAATTATCCCGTGATGAGGTCTTTTATGTGGCCATCTGTGCCGACCATGCAGCCCTGGCGGCAGAAATGAGGTGGAATAGTTCAGGTATGAAGAGGGCCAGGTGGTCGAACACACCTCTTAACACACCTCTTTCATACCTGTATCATGAGCTGGCATGTCACACAGCGCACATAACCTGATAAACTCTTCAACCCTCGCCTACTCCAAACACACCAACCTATTGTCAAATCTTGTCGGCTTCAGTCTTTTTGCGTCAATCTCTTGTAAACGGAAAATATCTTGTACACTGAAACTTTTTATTACAATACTCAGATGTCCAGTATATTCATTAAATGTTGGAGGTTTTAAGGGACTTAAGGTCTCATTCTTTTGTTATTTGACTTATTTATCTGACACATTGTACAGGGAACAGATGGCGTCAGTATGAGGAGGTTTCACTGTATGTGAATCCAGGCTGGGACCTATAAGGAGACTATGCCTGGGTCAACATCCTTCCTTGCTGAGCACAGAGCGTACACCCAGCCACCAAAACTGAGGACTTGGCTATATTCTGACTTCAAAGAGTTAAATTATTTATGTATTTACCACTAATAGAGGTTCTTAACTTTGTTTGATTTTACATAACACTTAAAATATCTCAATGGTTTTCATCAGCCAGTGCTTGACTCTCAAGTGTGTAATTTACTTTTGCAGTTTGAATACTACAACTGTTCCCCAGCCCTGGCCTGTAGAGTCTATTTCTTTCAAATTTTTGACAGTGTACTAAGCCTGAGTTATTTGCCAGAACTTGAAACATCTGATACAATTCCTGATGGTCCTTATGCTGGTCTAGAGAGGTAAGAGATCACTAGAAAGTGGCTGTGGGGGGTCAGTGGACAGGGAGCTACAGAGAGAGAGAGCCCATAACCAACACTTCACACATCAGCTAGCACCCTGGACCTGGTCTTATTTCAGTGTAACCCACTCCCCTTAAACCGGCCAAAAGCTGCTGGTTGTCAAATGTCGTCTGCTTCAACATTTTGGAATAATTTCAACAGTAATGAAAAACAATTTGAGTGCGAATTGTAGATAAGACCTATAACAATAACCTGACCCAGGTCAACAGCTTTTCCAGTTACAGGTTGGGCACTTTGCCCAACCCTTGCCACCAGAAAGCTGTTGACTCAATTCTTGATTCCATGGGGAAAGGGTTAAATTGATTTACATGTATTGGCAGACAGCAGCTGGTGTGCAGCAACTTGGGTCTTTCTTACAGTTATCTTTTAAAGACTTGTCAGCAGTCTTTATCTCCTGTTCACTCTTCCTCTTCATGGGAAGGCCGGGGGAGGAGTGGGTGAGGCTGGGTAAGGAGTGGGTGAGGCCGGGGGAGTGCTGCGTGGCCGTCTTTTGTGTTCAAATTATGCAGTGAAGATCTACCGGTGGTGTGCTCAGGTGCAGAATTCCCCACTTAGGTAAAAATTTATGTATAAAAAAACTCATTCCTTCACAGTTTTGTCATGTTTAAAGCTATGTGGAAATGTCCAATTTCCAGATCTTAGTGTAAAAGGCATATACATTTATAAATCAATCAAGCTTTTATGATAGACAAGGGTAGGCAAAAACGAGAGCACCCGAGACACGGTCATAATTTGTAGCCAAGACCAATAGGGCTCCTGCTTTGTGACTGCATGCAACATGACAGTAAATCATCACATCAAGGTGAGCCTGTCGGGGCCTGGTCCAGATACAGTCACTCCATGGGCTCCTGTGTGCACAAATGCTCTGCATGCAGGTACGTCTGTTTACTATCAACGTGTTCTCTAACAGTTCTTAACCTTCTCACCACTGAGTCACAAGCTTCAGTGGTCATAATCTGGACACAGCAGGCATAGGGTGCACCAAGGTAAAGTTGTCGAATAATCACTGATGGAACAAAAACAAAAACAAAAGAACAAAACAAAAACCAACAAAAAACCCAGACAGAATCTGACAATTTTTATGACACTGGACCATTTCTGGCAATATTTAATGGGAAAAAGTTGCATGCAGATACATCAGCATTAGGTTCTAACAGCAAAACCAGTACAGGGAAAGTTGTTGATGTGGTCTAATATAGGACAGGACCAACTTAATTATTGTCATTTTTTACTGTTTATCTAAATCATGCTTCATCCTCATCACAGCACAAAGCTAAAGGGTTACTCATGCAAACTGACAACTATATAACTCCTACAATAACCCTTTTATGCTCAAATGGCCCCAAAGAGACCAGATTTATATTATCATCTACTCTAATGTTTTCACATATTTTACGTTAACAAAAAATATTTCTGCTGAAAATGGTAGGTAAGATGACATATCCCTAGTCAGTAGCGACACATCCCTGGTCAATAGCGACACATCTCTAGTCAATAGCGACACATGCCTGGTCAATAGCAACACATCCCTGGTCAATAGCAACACATCCCTGGTCAATAGCGACACATCCCTGGTCAATAGAGGAACATCCCTGGTCAATAGTGACACATCCCTAGTAAATAGCGACACATCCCTGGTCAATAGTAACGCATCACTAGTCAATAGCAACACATCCCTGGTCAATAGCGACACATCCCTGGTCAACAGCGACACATCCCTGGTCAATAGCAACACATCCCCGATCAATAGCGACACATCCCTGGTCAATACTGCCACATCCCTGGTCAATAGCAACACATCCCTAGTCAATAGCAACACATCCCTAGTCAATAGCGACACATCCCTTGTCAATAGTAACACATCCCTAGTCAATAGCGACACATCCCTGGTCAATAGCAACACATCCCTGGTCAATAGCGACACATCCCTAGTCAATAGGGACACATCCGTGGTCTAGAGTAACACATCCCTAGTCAATAGCAACACATCCCTGGTCAATAGCGACCACAGGGAGACTGTAAAATTGTGTTCGGCCTTCACTCTAGCCCCTATGGATAAATGACAAGGGACACAACTATGGCGACCCTGGCTTTCCGAATCTGTACTCGTCTGTTGAAAGGTGCCTAATCAAGTCCGAGTATCCCAAGTAATGTGGCATACCATATGTCTCTGTGTTCCTTGTTACTTATTCTCTTAGATACTCCTAACTTTCAGCTTCCTACCTCCTGTTTTACACACGTAACTGCATTTCAAAAACCAAAAATACGATTTGCGTCGACCTCCTCTACACCCGGCACTTCCGATTGCAGTTATGTATTGGGGGGAAATGTGAAACCCGCTGCAACGAGAGACACGCCGTCTTACCGAGAATATCAGCCACGGGAAGCTGCCAGCCAAGGTTCCCTTCAAAATTTCCAGCTGATTCTGAATCTCGTTGCAACGAGAGACACGCCGTCTTACCGAGAATATCAGCCACGTGACGCTGACAGCGAAGGTTCCCTTCAAAATTTCCAGCTGATTCTGAATCTCGTTGCAGCGTGTTTCACATTTCCCCCCAAATACATGACTGCAATCGGAAGTGCCGGGTGTAGAGGAGGTCGACACAAATCGTATTTTTGGTTTTTGGAATGCAATTACATGTGTAAAACAGGAGGTATGAAGCTGAAAGTTAGGAGTATCTAAGAGAATAAGTAACAAGGAACACAGAGACGTATGGTATGCCACATTACATGGGATATTCGGACTTTATTAGGCACCTTTCAACAGACGAGTACAGATTTGGAAAGCCAGGGTCGCCATAGTTGTGTCCCTTGTCATTTATCCATAGGGGCCAGAGTGAAGGCTGAACACAATTTTACAGTTTCCCTGTGATAGCGACACATCCCTAGTCAATAGCGACACATCCCTGGTCAATAGTGACACATCCCTAGTAAATAGCAACACATCCCTGGTCAATAGCAACACATCCCTAGTCAATAGCGACACATCCCTAGTCAATAGCGACACATCCCTAGTCAATAGCGACACATCCCTAGTCAATAGCGACACATCCCTGGTCAATAGCGACACATCCCTAGTCAATAGCAACACATCCCTAGTCAATAGCGACACATCCCTGGTCAATAGCAATGCATCCCTGGTCAATAGCGACAAATCCCTTGTCAATAGCAACACATTTCTGGTCAATAGCAACACATCCCTGGTCAATAGCAACACATCCCTAGTCAATAGCGACACATCCCTGGTCAATAGCAACACATCCCTAGTCAATAGCGACACATCCCTTGTCAATAGCAACACATCCCTAGTCAAAAGCAATACATCCCTAGTCAATAGCGACACATCCCTGGTCAATAGAAATGCATGCCTGGTCAATAGCGACACATCCCTTGTCAATAGCAACACATCTCTGGTCAATAGCAACACATCCCTGGTCAATAGCGGCACATCCCTGGTCAATAGCGACACATCCCTGGTCAATAGCGGCACATCCCTGGTCAATAGCGACACATCCCTGGTCAATAGCAACACATCCCTGGTCAATAGCAACACATCCCTGGTCAATAGCGGCACATCCCTGGTCAATAGCGACACATCCCTGGTCAATAGCGGCACATCCCTGGTCAATAGCGCCCAGTTTTCTTGCATTTCGCACATAAAGTGTTGAGCAGCAGGCAGCTCTGATATCTGGACTTGTAATCCTACAAAATTTGTGAGCTAATGTTCCAGGCAATGGTTGAGACAGATGCTATGTTAAAATCCTCAGACTGCATGTACTTCGTGACAAACAGGACGTCATTAAATCATCAATAAAGAATGGAGATAGGGCATTTGACAGAAACAGAATACCACATAAGACTGAAAAATCACATTCCAAAATGCGAGTGCTTTATTCAAGCAAAATAAGCCCTGCAGGACAGCAGGAAATTAACTCAATCTGAGTGGGCAATTGCAATAAGCTTTGCATAATCATACCTCTCCTACAATAAGAAAATATCACAGGTGCCCTCCCCCCCCAAAAAAAATCCTTGCAACATAGAAAGAAAGAATTTGTACATACTTTTTGTCTCCTGTAACTATGCACACAATAAGAACTCACCTTTTGTCTCCCCTAAGTAATACGATTTCTGACAAGCTTAAATAATACCTTGAAACAGTTTTCAAAAGCCAGTTCAAGGTGTTGCACTAAGATCCAATAGCAATAATTATGGACGCAGACACACACTTCTTATTTTTACTCCCCCCCCCCAAAAAAAAATGATTCAGACTTGCTTGAATCATATTACAAGTGGATCCTCTACACTCACCACCCTCTCAAATTAATGATGCCTCCCTCACACCATGACTGAAGAACCCATGAAGTGTCTCCTTGAACAGAAATTATTCCCTTTCAGTTTCCTTCCTTTTTTTTGCTTCTAATACCGACCTTTACTTTGACAAATCAATCCAACTTTCCAGAAAACTATGAGGGAGCTACATGCAGACTACAGCAACAGCACACGATCACAGTCCAGCCTCATCCTGCAGCTGACAATTATATGCAACTTCTCTCTGAAAATATTGTTTACTTGAAATTTTCCATAGCAATCAACAAAACCTCTCGAGTAATGCTGGTTAAATATTTGGATCAGAATTGTGGACAGGGCTTTAGTGTTCTGTATGAGCATAATACATCAACAGTTTTGTTTATCATCTTCTTGGCCACAAAAAGTGGTGAAAAATATGACACAAGTTGTTGACTCATGAAAAACTTGTGGACTTCTGACTGGCCGCAGGATGAGGGGTTTAATAACTGTAAGATCTTTCCAAATGAACACAGGCCAAACAAACAGATCTCAAAATGAAGACATACACCACTGACTGGTTGACGCTGTGTCATCAACGATCATCTACTCAGACAAGTTTGTGGGCCTCATTTTGGCCTTCAGTCTGCAATGAACAGGTAAAAAATATATTAATGGTTAAGAAATATGATGGATCAAAATGCTCATTCTTACACTTCTTACAACATTTGGCAAATTACACAGAATAATAAAAGTTTTATGCCTTTGCAGTTATTTTTCAAATTTGAATGCAGCCACAAGCTTGACTACACTGGGCTAACATAGCTGGTGATGTATCCCTTCAATTCCTAATGGGCAGGCCCTGTTTCACAATCCTTGGGGAAATGCTATGCTTTGAAAATAAACATCCCATCATTCAAAAAGCACAAAGTTTTCTTCATACAATCACCACGTAGTCTTGATGACAAAATTATAAGTTATAACTTTCAATCTACTGATCAGAACAATTTTCCCACCTAAAATATTTTGCCACTAATGAGCTACACATTTATAACCATCCTTCAACCTTCTAGACGTTCAGTCAACAACTTTCCTCCATACACAATGGGCCCAATGTACCCAGAGTTTATCAAAGAAGCCTGTTGATTAATAGTCTACATAACTATTACTGGGGGAAAAAACAGACATTTGTAACACAGGAACATTTCTTGTCTTTTTTAATGGGAAAAAGTAGCATGCACTATATCTGCATTAGAATCCGAAGGGTTAAAAATGTACCATATCTTTTACTCTTTGTTTTCTTTACACCAACATTGACATTGTATCCTCTTTTCACTGGACTGTAAGCAGAGCTGCTGTGAGTTATAATCTCTCACTCCACCAGGACAGACAGAAAACAGTCGTATTCAGTTTTGTCAAAGCTGAGGCATGCGATCCTGGATGGACACATCTAAAGTTCTAAGTCAAAATGTTTTCTGTTAATAAGAACCTGAGATTAAAACAAATAAAAAGGCAGAATCTCACTCCAGGTGCTTTCAGTCACTTTGAGCAGGAAAGGGTTAAAACCACAATGCTGGAACCTATGAGAAATCATTTGTCAGGCAAGACTATTGAGAGGTAATCTACTTAACCCTATGCTGCATATCTTACCTGGTTCTTCATTTTGTTACTCTCATACATTTTCTACTTTGGCTAACTCTTTCCCCCTTAAACCCTCTGAAATTAATCCGACAGTATATATTACAAAATGTCTGAATGCTAACAGAGGGCTATGGTTTTGAAGGCCAGGAGGCAGAGCCCATCCTGACATCCTGCCACAGCTTGACAGCTCCCTCTGTCTCTCTGGGGAGAATTTGACAGTCTTGAAGAATGGCATAAAAACAACATTAAAAACTTTTAACCTAATTCAACCCAAGACAGAAAAGGTTAAACTCTAATGTTCAAGGTGCACATTAAATGGGAAGAAATTTGACACAGCACTGTCATAAAATTTGTGGATGTTGTTATCTAGGAGCCAGATGTAGTTGGTTGCCCAGCACCCTGAATGGCTTCCCATGTGTCCAATCAGTATTCATATGAACTCTGCGAAGCCAGGCAAATTCAACATCCCTCACGTCAAATAAATCATAATTTTGAACTTATATATATATATAATATTGGAAGGCAGACAGATATTGTGTTCAATTCTGTACACGGTATAAATAAAAGGGCTGTTCCAGAGCCTATTCTCCTCGTTGGCAATATTAGGGCTGTTCCAGAGCCTACTCTGCAAGTTGGCAATATTAATTAGGGCCATTCCAGAGCCTACTCTGCTAGTTGGCAATATCAGGGCTGTGCCAGAGCCTACTCTGCTAGTTGGCAATATTAGAGCTGTTCCAGAGCCCACTCTGCTAGTTGACAATATTAGGGCTGTTCCAGAGCCCACTTTGCTAGTTGACAATATTAGGGCTGTTCCAGAGCCCACTTTGCTAGTTGACAATATTAGGGCTGTTCCAGAGCCCACTCTGCTAGTTGACAATATTAGGGCTGTTCCAGAGCCCACTCTGCTAGTTGACATGGCTGCAACAGGGAAAAGGCACAGCACATTTTTTTTTCTTTTTTTTTCCCGAGGACACTGGCAGTCACTTTTTAACTTCCCATATTGTGTGAATGCCTGATACATTGTCAGGTGGCAGTTCACTTATTAACCAACGCCTCATGTGATATTAATTATTTTGCATGAAATACAAAATGGGGTGTATTAATTTGTGTTAAGTGTGATCTGTGCCTCCTTCACCCCTCTTTCTTCTGTTACCCTCTGACACTGCCCAAGGGGGTGAAATGTTACATCGCCATGCCCCTTCTACCTGGGGCAAAATCTATTGCATAATATTTTGTGCACATTATGCAACTTACTTATGAGGGTATATTCTGTTGATGCAATAATTACACAGAAGGCAGGTGATGTTGTACATACACAGGGCACTGTCCACACCTCTGGCTGATCTCTTAGCCGTCACTACCCCCTGGACAAACCACTTACAACTACACTTCACAGATAATGTCAAGTCCTAGATACAGGCTGCCTCTCCCACACCCCTCAAGAAATGTTCTAGACGCTGCAGTCCAAGGGACTTCTTGACCTTGGAATGGAGGTTTTATTCTCTGTTATATTACCTAAATCCATATTGGTAACCACACAATCCAATCTTCCCTGATAATGTGTGTCCTAAATCCACATTTGTAATCATACAATCAAATCTTCAAGACCACTGCTGAAATATATCATTCAAATCACCCAAATATTGATTAAACTTTGAATCTGAATAAGTCTCAAGAGGGTTCCTCAATATTGCAGCAATGAAAATCACACCATGCTCCCCCTTAGCACAGTACAACTAACATAGCAACAGTGAATGTGCCTTCATCCATTTATTGATCACAATGGTAAATGAGAAAAGCATTAATCAAGCAATTTAGCAAGCATGGTTTTATGATTGGTCTGGGCAGGAACTGAGTAATCGATGTGAGCTTCACCCAGCCCTGTCACCTATTGTGATGACTTAACAGGTCCCACAGGACACTGAAATAATGAATGCTCCCATCCACCGGGGGCCGGTCATTATTACTGTTGAATACAGTATTCAATATACATATATTGGTTAAAAAAGTATGAATCTACTTCACTGTTGACCTGGAACATTCTTGTGGTCACTGCAGCTAAATGGAAGTGGGAGAAGTCATTATTTATATTTGAGATCACCTCTAATGATTTCTGGGACATTAAAGAATGGCTCTTTTGCAGCTCTTTCATCAGTCTGCATAACCCATAAAATCAGGGAAATGGTAAAGGGTTAAGGCTGACAATACAGACATGGGCACACTGGCTGTGTTTTGCTGCTATTTACACCTAAACACAGCATGCATTTTTATATAAATAAAGCACTTGGCTCAGGAGAAACCTTAAATATAGTTTTGCACATATTATCTGCAAAATACCTAGATAGCTTTCCAGGATTTTTCAGTTTTTCTGTGACAACTTCAATTTTAAATAAACTGCAGAATAATGTAGTGGTAATAACAGGTCTTTAGTCCCACCACATTGCCACAGAATACCTTCTTTTTTTTTTTTGTCTTTTCAAATTCTATGGATTTATGTTACAGATGTTGGAAGATACAGCCCACTGAATGCAAGCAACTACAGATTTCAGCATGTACCATTTAAACTTGCCCAAAATACTCCTATTGATTAACCATGAAAAATGTTATTGGATCCATATCCCAAAAAAAAGAAAGAAAAAGAAAAAAAAATGTTGAATTGTGCAGTGCCTGTAGGATGAGCTGACATTCAACTCTCGTCTCTGCTGCTGCATTTTTATCAGTGGGCAACTTGTATCATCCCTAGCGATGCATTAGGCATAAGACCCAACAGGTGTGGCAGTGTGATAGGTAGCCAGCAGCCTACAGGCACCAACAGTTACTGGAATTGCCCTGGTACCTTTTACCTCTTTTATGACCAATTTCAATAGAAGTCAATGTGTTTTGGAATCAAATAACGGAACTTGATTCATACTCTTTGTAAACCAACTTTTCATTTGAGTATCAGCAACAAATACAAACGTTCCAGGTCAACAGCTTTCATCAGCATACTTTAGTTCACCCAAAAGAACACCAGGGAAAGCTGTTGACTCAGTCAAAAGCTGGTTCTGAAAGAGTTCACTCATTCCATACTGGCAATAATGCAGACTTTCTCAAGAATCATGCTCAGCATGTATTCAGGTGGGAACTACATATTTCATTCAAGTAGCCACACATTTAGTCTTGAAGCCTGTGGTTTCTGCATTGCCTGACAGGCCACACTTCATTGCCTGACAGGCCACACTTCATTGCCTGACAGGCTATACTGCATTGCCTGACAGGCCACACTTCATTGCCTGACAGCCCATACTGCATTGCCTGACAGGCCACACTTCACTGCCTGACAGACCATACTGCATTGCCTGACAGGCCACACTTCATTGCCTGACAGCCCATACTGCATTGCCTGACAGGCCATAATGCATTGCCTGACAGGCCACACTTCATTGCCTGACAGGCCACACTGCATTGCCTGACAGGCCATAATGCATTGCCTGACAGGCCACACTTCATTGCCTGACAGACCATACTACATTGCCTGACAGGCCACACTACATTGCCTGACAGGCCATACTGCATTGCCTGACAGGCCACACTTCATTGTCTAACAGGCCACACTTCAGCTGCTGGATGCAAGATGTGCCAGGCAATACCAAACCACTTACATGGCAGTGCTCCTACCAATGTGGTATGCAATGGGTTAAACAGAACAAACAACATTCTTAAGGATTCTCTCAAATCTGAAGGTTAGAAAGAGGCTGGTCATGGTCATTCTTTGGGGACAAAATCAATTTTGACAGCCTGCAAAACATTTTTTTTGGGGGGGGGGGGGAAATCCTGTGTATGAATGTTTTTTGGGTAGGAAGAGTGTACGTCATGTCTGCCTTTCTGTCTTAAAACATGGTAAAACTTTCCACACAACACCGTAGGCGCTAGACATTGCTGCATCAAAACACAGCACAGATCACCAATACACACTGATGCATCATCACACTGCACAGATCATCAATACACCACACACAGCAGAGATCATCAATACACAATGCTAACAGTCAGTGTGAAAAACAGAATAATTTGAAGAAAAGAGAGATTCCCAGTAGTGCCACAGCTCTGACTACGCTTGGCTTTGCAATCATACAGTCATTATCACAGTACACAGTCATCCTTCCTTCGAGGAACCACTGTAATGACAGACCACTAGGCTCTCAGACCACTGTAATGACAGACCACTAGGCTCTCAGACCACTGTAATGACAGACCACTAGGCTCTCAGACCACTGTAATGACAGACCACTAGGCTCTCAGACCACTGTAATGACAGACCACTAGGCTCTCAGACCACTGTAATGACAGACCACTGGGCTCTCAGACCACTGTAATGACAGACCACTGGGCTCTCAGACCACTGTAATGACAGACCACTGGGCTTTCAGACCACTGGGCTCTCAGACCACTGTAATGACAGACCACTGGGCTCTCAGACCACTGTAATGACAGACCACTAGGCTCTCAGACCACTGTAATGACAGACCACTGGGCTCTCAGACCACTGTAATGACAGACCACTGGGCTCTCAGACCACTGTAATGACAGACCACTGGGCTTTCAGACCACTGGGCTCTCAGACCACTGTAATGACAGACCACTGGGCTCTCAGACCACTGTAATGACAGACCACTGGGCTCTCAGACCACTGTAATGACAGACCATTGGGCTCTCAGACCACATGTGTCATGACCCTTGTGCTGCCTTGTCAACTTATTTCATATCAATCAACCCTTAAGTGCTAATCATGGCTATAGTTACTTTTTCATTACCATTAAACATTCAATGGCTACAAGATTCAAATTCCTCATAAAGATACCTTTCATTCAAATACCGGCCAGTCTAAAGCCAAAAGTAATCTCAGTCAACAGCTTTCCTGGGGACACTTTGTGCACATTGCATGCGAAGTGCCCAAAAGAAAGCTGTTGACTCAGTATTAAATCAGCACTTTAAGGATTAATCTTGAGAGAGCACCTGCTATATGTGACCACTGCCTGTGGCCCAGTGACTGCTCTCTCAAACCAGCGTCCACTACGTCCACATCTGGCAACTGACAATCAGATCTGGTCATGAAATATGGAGACCTTTTGCACTGAATAGCCTTAGCTTCAAATAAGTGTTCTAGTCAGTCAAAAATACCAGCTATTTTTCCTGCTGTTATCACAGGAACATTAGTTGTGGTAATCGTGAAAGAAGGTCAAGCAAATGTAACAACTGAAATTAAGGGTCAGGCAATCACAGTGGAATGGAGTTGAAATTGAGGGTCCAGTGATTGCACTGACCAGACTTGAAGGTCAATCAAGCAATGGTACTTACTGAGACAAGCAACAGTCTTAACTGAAACTGAGCATCAATTGATGGTATTAATTGAAATTGAGGGTCAAGTGATGGTACTAATTAAGATTGAGGGTCAAGTGATGGTACTAATTAAGATTGAGGGTCAAGTGATGGCACTAATCGAAATTGAGGGTCAAGTGATGGTACAAATTAAGATTGAGGGTTAAGCCATGGTACTATTTAAAATTGAGGGTTAAGTCATGGCACTATTTCAGATGGAGGGTTAACTGACAGTAGTAATTGTGCTGGCAGAAGATGAGGATAATCTGGTAAAAGCAAATGATGATAACAATGACAGCAATGGTGACTATAGACCTGTGGGAGTGTTAAGGAAAGGATTATGATGATGACAACTACATGTATATGGATCTAATCAAGAGTGAGGAGGAGGAGGAGGAGGAGGAGGAGGAGGAGGAGGAGGAGGAGGAGGAGGAGGAGGAGGAGGAGGAGGACGATCATCATCATCATCATCATCATCATCATCATCATCATCATCATCATCACCATTAACACACGGATGATTCCTGTGGTAAGCTAAAGAGGATGAGGAGACAGGCAGGACAAGATGACATCAATGGCTGGGGATGGTGAAACAGAATGACAAGAATGTTTCTGTAGCAAAAGAATGATAGTTAGGTATTATCTCTTTGGAATGACAATTGGATGCATGCAAAGGCATCTTACTACAAAAGGACATTAATGTCTGTCATTTGGTGGGCAGCTTTCAAATACATGTATTTCAGTTCTTTTGGGCTGAAATACTTCAGTCCCTTTGGCCTGCATCAATGAATGGTTATGATGGTTATATGGCAGCAAGACTTGTGCGAAGTCCTATGGTCTTTTAGTAGGAGACTTAACTTTGTTAGTGGGAGAAAGGGAGTCTCCATAAGTGAAAGCAACACTGCTCATCAGTTTTCCTTTTTTCTTTCTTTTTTTTGTACTGCATCAAGGAAAATCACTACAGTTTATGCAAATACAGAGAGGCATAAGTTTTTTTTATGGTCCAGAAAATCTGTGGGGAAAGTATGTTGAGAATTGTCAAAGCCAACAGACCAGACTATCAGAGTTAAAACAGCTCACGTTGTTTATGGATCCCTTGTGTTAGCTCAGGTCTAATTAATTCAACTTGCGTAGTCAAAAATCATATTTCAAGCTACTACAAGTTCCTGCATGCTTCTGATTACCCCCCCCCCCCCACAAAAAAAAATGTTATTTTTTCATTATTTCAAACAAAAGCATCTGTCAGAATTTCTTCATTTCCCTATTCATAAAATAAAATTCACACCTCTAGCCCACAAAAATGTGTATTGGTTTGTATATTCAGACAAATACACATACTAATTGTGACCTCGCCCATGTGACTCTTCAAGATGGGATGCAATATGTGACATTCCTATCAGCTGTGGTACTGCTTTGGCCTGTACTGTCAGACTAGAAAGTAGCCCCACACGCAGACACATCTGGACACTGTATCAAATACAGCACACTATGTTGCTCTTTACTTGACAAACTGGCAACTTTGATCAAATCATGGAGCTACTTAGAGACTTCTACCTCCATGATCAAATGAACTGTTTGACAAGAGGCCTATGTGCCTGGTGCTCTGCTGACTCAAGGTCATCCATGTTATGTAATATTTTACTTTGAGGTTTGATACATTTATCCTATAAATTTTGCATGACTAGCTGCATTCTTTGCTGGAATAATGTAAGTTTCAATGTACATGTATTTTGACTCATAATTTCCATACAACTAAGGGTGCTGCCACCAGTATCATCCTTGATTGAGATTTGACCTCCCACACCATTCAACCAAATTTCATCAAGATCCATGAAAAATTAAAGATGACCCTGTTCATTTGATGGAGAGGATCAGTCTTCACTCTCTCTGGCCCAGTTTCACAGTCTTAACTCTGTCTGCCCCAGTTTCACAGTCTTAACTCTCTATGCCCCAGTTTCATTGTCTTAACTCTCTCTGCCCCTGTTTCACAGTCTTCACTCTCTCTGTCCTAGTTTCAGTCTTAACTCTGTCTATCCCAGTTTCACAGTCTTAACTCTCTCTACCCTAGTGTCACTGTCTTAACTCTCTCTGCCCCAGTTTCACAGTCTTAACTCTCTCTGCCCCAGTTTCACAGTCTTAACTCTCTCTGCCCCAGTTTCACAGTCTTGACTCTCTATGCCCCAGTTTCATTGTCTTAACTCTCTCTGTCCCAGTTTCACTGTCTTCACTCTCTCTGCCCCAGTTTCACAGTCTTCACTCTCTCTGTCCTAGTTTCACAGTCTTAACTCTCTCTGCCCCAGTTTCACAGTCTTAACTCTCTCTACCCTAGTGTCACAGTCTTAACTCTCTCTGCCCCAGTTTCACAGTCTTAACCCTCTCTGCCCCAGTTTCACAGTCTTAACTCTCTCTGCCCCAGTTTCACAGACATAACTCTCTCTGCCCCAGTTTCACAGTCTTAACTCTCTATGCCCCAGTTTCATTGTCTTAACTCTCTCTGTCCTAGTTTCACAGTCTTAATTCTGTCTACCCCAGTTTCACAGTCTTAACTCTCTCTACTCTAGTGTCACTGGCTTAACTCTCTCTGCCCCAGTTTCACTGTCTTAACTCTCTCTGCCCCAGTTTCATTGTCTTAACTCTGTCTGCCCCAGTTTCACAGTCTTCACTCTCTCTGTCCTAGTTTCACAGTCTTAACTCCGTCTACCCCAGTTTCACAGTCTTAACTCTCTCTACCCTAGTGTCACAGTCTTAACTCTCTCTGCCCCAGTTTCACAGTCTTAACCCTCTCTGCCCCAGTTTCACAGTCTTAACTCTCTCTGCCCCAGTTTCACAGTGTTAACCCTCTCTGCCCCAGTTTCACTGTCTTAACTCTCTCTGCCCCAGTTTCATTGTCTTAGCTCTCTCTGCCCCAGTTTCACAGTCTTAACTCTCTAGGTCCCAGTTTCACAGTCTTAACTCTCTCTGCCCCAGTTTCACAGTCTTAACTCCGTCTACCCCAGTTTCACAGTCTTAACTCTCTCTACCCTAGTGTCACAGTCTTAACTCTCTCTGCCCCAGTTTCACAGTCTTAACCCTCTCTGCCCCAGTTTCACAGTCTTAACTCTCTCTGCCCCAGTTTCACAGACATAACTCTCTCTGCCCCAGTTTCACAGTCTTAACTCTCTATGCCCCAGTTTCATTGTCTTAACTCTCTCTGTCCTAGTTTCACAGTCTTAATTCTGTCTACCCCAGTTTCACAGTCTTAACTCTCTCTACTCTAGTGTCACTGGCTTAACTCTCTCTGCCCCAGTTTCACTGTCTTAACTCTCTCTGCCCCAGTTTCATTGTCTTAACTCTGTCTGCCCCAGTTTCACAGTCTTCACTCTCTCTGTCCTAGTTTCACAGTCTTAACTCCGTCTACCCCAGTTTCACAGTCTTAACTCTCTCTACCCTAGTGTCACAGTCTTAACTCTCTCTGCCCCAGTTTCACAGTCTTAACCCTCTCTGCCCCAGTTTCACAGTCTTAACTCTCTCTGCCCCAGTTTCACAGTGTTAACCCTCTCTGCCCCAGTTTCACTGTCTTAACTCTCTCTGCCCCAGTTTCACAGTCTTAACTCTCTCTGCCCCACTTTCACAGTCTTAGCTCTCTATGCCCCAGTTTCACTGTCTTAACTCTCTCTGCCCCAGTTTCACAGTCTTAACTCTCTCTGCCCCAGTTTCACAGTCTTAACTCCATCTACCCCAGTTTCACAGTCTTAACTCTCTCTTCCCTAGTGTCACAGTCTTAACTCTCTCTGACCCAGTTTCACAATCTTAACTCTCTCTGGCCAGTTTCACTGTCTTAACTCTGTCTGCCCCAGTTTCACAGATTAAACATCACAATAGCCCCCAATACACTGCACACAATGATGATGTAAATTGTGGAGCTTTACAAGTATGCCAGTCTCTTAAATTTGCATTTGTGTGGCCCAAACCACCACTCTTACATTCTATTGGATGTGGAGGTAGGCCTGATGGCCCGCAAAAATATGTTTAAACCAATTAAATGTACAAGGCCCACCACTAGCTACTTACCTCTGTCAACTTAATAGTCCTGGGGACCTTGAACAAGTAGGTCAAGGTCATCCATAATGTGCAACATTCTTGTTTTGGCCATGATACATATATATCCTATAAACATGGTAAAGTTGGTCAGACCAGCAGCATTCTATGCTGAAATCATGAACTTACAGAATGTATACAGGGTTCATACAGCTTGACAGCTTTCAAATTCAAGGACTTTTCCATGACTTTCCAGGACCTTTTTACCAAAGTTCAATGCCTAAAGTTCCAACTTAATAGATTTTTCTTTTTAGTGTCTTGCTGTCTGTTGTTTCAGGTTTCTACAACGGGAGGGGAGGAAGTGATTGAGCTAACCTAACTAATGGACGAAGGTGTATTCATGGGCATTGAAAATTTAAGGACTCTTCAAGGACTTTATTGCAAAAACACCAATCAGCATGGTTTTCAAGGCCTGGAAAAAGCATGTAGCAAATTCAAGTACTTTCAAGGATTTGCAGGGCCTGTGTAAACCCTGTATATAAGTAAGAACACACTTTGACAAATAATTTCTGTACAACTATAGGTGGCACCACTAGTATCATGATTCAGATTCAGTCCATTTTATTTGACAGAAAAATACAATTCAAATTGTACACAGTTGATTCGAAACAAAAGATAAGACTGTTTTTAATATAACAAACAATAAAGGACCTGTTCCCGCCACAGTGATATATGTCAGGATGACCTCAATTCAGGACATTTTCATCTGCTATTACGGCTACCTCTACATAATGTTAATTAATCAAACCAAAATGTATCACATCTTATGCAAAGTCATTAGAACAAAGATAACTGGCACCACAGGGTTGTGTGGCCAGTAATAAGTACAAATAAATTAAGATTTTAGTGATCAATACGGTCATATTCAATTATTACATATGTAGCCATTTTCAGTTGCACATGACTAAGAATATTGACTTAATAAAAAAATTATGTATCTGGAAAAACCATCATATGAATCATATGAGTGGGTATAAAACTTATCTGTGATACAACCTTGATAAAGACTTTGACCTCGCCCACCACATTTCATGAAGAGCCACAAAAACTTAAAGATACAAGAGGGGTTCACGAGATTGTCACATTTAACCCATATAACATAATACTATAGGTGGCGCCACCAATATCGAACTTGGCCTAGATTTTCATACACCTTATCAGTCCTGAAAGTTGTACTGGGTAAACTTGAAAACTGTGGATGGTATTGTGCTAATGAACTAAAGTTTAGGGACAGATGGACAGACAAACATGATCAGTTGCATAAGCTCTGTGACCTTAGGTCAGTAGAGCTTAAAACCATAATAATGTTCTTCAAACACACACTGAACTTGATATAAGAAAGAGCCACTCTATATGTTTAGCATAAGAATTCTTTATTCACACAACTATCAGAGTCAGCTTGGTTTCCTCATAGCTTGCCCATATTATGTTGGTTGACTGTCAGCTATTGCCTGGCAAAAGTGACAGGTTTTCCAGGAAATTACTATATGCAAGTTTGGTATTCAAGCATAAACACAAACACTTTTTACACAGCAACAATATCAGTTACTCTTGGGCACAGAGTAGTGGTAGTCATTTATTGACCAAAAGGGTCATAGGTGGGTTTTCTCAGTTCAAAACGAGATGCACAGAGCATGAAAACTGTGTAAACTTGCCTACCCTTTAGCCATCAACGCCAACTTGCTAGAGCTAGAGTTAGCTGCACAATACTTAAATATGCAAATTGTGTTTTCAAACGGCACACCTGTGTAATTTGGAGAGAATGTATAAGTGGTTGATAAAGAAAACATGTATATATGTCTGTCCCCACCTCAATGTAAATCAATCCTAGGTCAAACACGTACACAGGTCAATTAATAAATATCTGGGTCCTAATGTTTTTTTCCTTTGAGTTACACAATAACTGCATTGAAAGATCAAGTAACAGCAACATGACATTGAAATTCCACACATTTCAGCGTGTTTTTTTTTTTTTTTAATATGGGGAACAGAGTCATATGCATAATGTCTTTGTGTCTAAGTAAACTATTGTGGGGCATAAAGAGTGATTACCGAGTTCCTATTACTTCATTTAGGACGCAGTCTGTTGGCCCGAGGCTATATGATACACACACAGATGCAGACATCAGCACTTGATCATTTCATTATACAACATTCTTATCGTCCCATCACTGATTGAAACACATCATACTGAATTTGTTTTTTCATCCCTGTAATTATATTTTTTAACAATTTAATTCATTTTTTTGCAAAACTCAGAAACATTGTCCGATATTAATGGCATGATATGATGGATGCGAATTACCACATTATGAAAGCACTCAATTCTGGCTGCCCTCTACTCGACAAACTTACACAGTCGCTGTTTTTACAGTCATAATTATATGACATTTTATGACATACAGTCCCATTTCACTGGTTAAAGATGGGTTTTTAAAGTGAGGTATTTATTTGTTTGAGCAGTCAACAGGAAAAGTCACGAATATAAAGCCAGATATCAGTTCAACATACACCACAGGTCACGAAAATATGTGGAAGTTTTAAAATGTTAAAAAGAGTATACAATGTTTATGGCTGACACAGCAATATCCTGTGGAAATAAAATGAAAGATGGAATTCACTCATAAATGTTTTCATGCTCGTGATCGGCTTGATGTACTTGTGGGATTGTTACATACAGACACAAAACATACAATGCAACATGGCATAACAAATGACCTCCACCTACACTTATAGGATATAATATGAATGACCTCTGTACACACTCACAGGGCATGATGAATGACCTCTATACACACTAACAGGGCATCATGAATGACCTCTGTACACACTAACAGGGCATGATGAATGACCTCTGTACACACTAACACGGCATGATGAATGACCTCTGTACATACTAACAGGGCATGATGAATGACCTCTGTACACACTAACAGGGCATGATGAATGACCTCTGTACACACTAACAGGATATGGTGAATGACCTCTGTGCTCACTAACAGTGGATGAATGACCTCTGTACACACTAACAGGGCATGATGAATGACCTCTGTACACACTAACAGGGCATGATGAATGACCTTTGTACACACTAACAGGATATGGTGAATGACCTCTGTACACACTAACAGGGCATGATGAATGACCTCTGTACTCACTAACAGGGCATGATGAATGACCTCTGTACACACTAATAGGGTATGGTGAAGTACCTCTGTGCACACTAACAGCATATGGTGAATGACCTCTGTACACTCTAACAGGGCATGATGAATGACCTCTGTACACACTAACAGGGCATGATGAATGACCTCTGTATACACTAACAGGATATGGTGAATGACTTCTGTACACACTAACAGGATATGGTGAATGACTTCTGTACACACTAACAGTGGATGAATGACCTCTGTACACACTAACAGGGCAACATGAATGACCTCTGTACACACTAACAGGGCATGATGAATGACCTCTGTACACACTAACAGGGCATGGTGAATGACCTCTGTACACACTAACAGGGCATGATGAATGACCTCTGTACACACTAACAGGATATGGTGAATGACTTCTGTACACACTAACAGGGCATGGTGAATGACCTCTGCACATGAACAGGGCATAAAGAATTACTTGTATGTACACAGATTAGCCACAATGAATTACCCTTATGAACACTAAAAGGGCATAATGAATGACCTTTGTACACTGGTACACACCATGAGGGCATAATGAATGGCCCTGAACACATTAAAAGGACACAATGAATTACCTTTGTCTGTAGCAGTGGGTGACAGGTCTCATGGATTATATAAAGTTGTTAAATCATTCATTAAACTTTTTGCTGATGACATAAAAATGTTCAGACCTGCAATTAACATTACTGATTGTATGGAGCTTCAGAACGACGTAAAGTGTTTACAACTATGGGAAAAACAATGGCAACTCACCTTTCAACCTCCAAAATGTACAGTTTTGAGATTAGGAAATAACCATCCTGACTATCAATATGAAATGACTTCTTCAGATGGAAATATTAACGTAGCTGAATCAGTCGCTGAGAAAGATTTAGGGGTGTTAATCAGTAAGGATTTGTCATTTGATGATCATATACATAACATTGTGAAAAAGGCTAATCAAATAACCGGTCTTTTGTGGCGATCCTTTGAATATATCAATGAGGAAACCTTCCTTCCTCTTTATAAATGTATGATTCGTACACATCTGGAATATGCTGCACCTATATGGTCTCCAGGGAAGTGGGGACTGGTTGAGTTGATTGAATCTGTCCAGAGAAGAGCGACCAAGAGGGTACCAGGTTTAAGTGATTTATCATATGAGGACAGGCTGAGAACACTCAAATTGCCTACTCTGGTTTACAGGAGATTAAGAGGTGACCTCATTTGTGCTTACAAGTACACGCATGGGGAATACTATGATCTGGATACCTGCTTACCACCCTTCCTGGAAAATGCAAGATCTAGAGGTCACTCATTGAGACTTTTAAAAATAAGGAACATTTCGAATGTTCGTAAATATTTCTTTGGTCAAAGGATTTCAGACTGGTGGAATACATTACCGAGTGACATTGTACATGCTCCTGACATATTAACATTTAAAAATAAGTTAGATTCACATTTTAAGGACCATCCAGTTCTGTATACTTATAGAGCACTAGATCATCCTCTTAAACCCAATATGACAATTGTGTAATGAACTGTGAGCGGCTTATATGGAATAACATATTCCTACCAAGCCGTAATTATCTAATCTAATCTAATCTAATCTAATCTAATCTAATCTAATCTATACCTTTGTGGAGAAAGAATGAACACTGAAAGATCTTGATCTACAGATAATACCATGAATTACCTTGTCCCCCCTTCCAGGACATAACGAATGACCTTTGTTTACAGTAATGGGACATAATGACCTTCATGTAGATAAGTGCAATCACTGCATACTGAGTGACCTTGATCCACACAAACAGCACCATGATGAATGACCTTGGTCCACACAGACAGCACCATGATGAATGACCTTGGTCCACACAGACAGCACCATGATGAATGACCTTGGTCCACACAGACAGCACCATGATGAATGACCTTGGTCCACACAGACAGCACCATGATGAATGACCTTGGTCTACACAGACACCATTATGAATCACTTTGGTCCACACAGACAGCACCATGATGAATGAACTTGGTCCACACAGACAGCATGATGATGAATGACCTTCCCCAATTTACCAGGGCACAATGAATGAGTCTGTTAATAGGGCATAATGAATGAGTCTGTTAATAGTGCATAATGAATGAGTTTGTTAATAGGGCATAATGAATAACCTGGTTGCTCTGTCACCCAAGCATTCATCAAAAATGAGCATTTTATTGCACAAATGTCAGCTGTACTTATATGACACAATTGTACACAAAGCTGGCATAATCTGGCAATGTCCACCAGTTTGCACCTCTCTGACTGCTTGGCCTTTGTATTACATATGGACTGAAGAAGAAATGTTTCTGATCCTTCTCATGTTTTCTACAAAACCATTTACAAAATATTCATGATTCATATTAATTTTCCTGACAATCACATGCAACAAAATAGCTACTCGTGTATTTATAGACGGTCTTAAAAGTTTTTTACATGTCACTAAATTAACCTTTGACCCCTTCATCATCAGATTTATGCTGCAGGCTAACATAATCACAAGTGTGAGCATAGTTTACCTTCATGTTATATAAACCATCACACTACGTCAGTCCTACAAAAATATGCATTGCACACATTATACAGCAAGTATATATGGACAGCAGCTGGTTTTAACCCTAAGGCTACCTTTTGCTAATGTATTGGCATGCAACCATTTCCCATCAATATGATGGTCTGAACCACCGTATCACCCATTTAGCTATTATCTGGTGTTTGGTATACGAGAACTAGAACTAGAGAACACCAAAGTCAACTTTCATTCCGTTATGATAGCAATGTGCAGGAAAGAATGGCGCAATTAAAGAGTCAGACGACATTACTATTAGCTGTATCTGTTATAAAACTACAGTTGTCTAATCAGCATCAGAATGCCCGTCATCTGCACCATATACCTGGGTATCATGATCACAGTGCCACCCATCAGCACCATACATCTGGGTATCATTATCACAGTGCCATGCATCTGCACCATATACCTGGGTATCATTATCACAGTGCCATGCATCTGCACCATATACCTGGGTATCATGATAGCAGTGCCATGCATCTGCACCATATACCTGGGTATCATGATCACAGTGCCATGCATCTGCACCATATACCTGGATATCATGATAGCAGTGCCATGCATCTGCACCATATACCTGGGTATCATGATAGCAGTGCCATGCATCTGCACCATACATCTGGGTATCATTATCACAGTGTCATGCATCTGCACCATATACCTGGGTATCATGATCACAGTGCGATGCATCTGCACCATATACCTGGATATCATGATAGCAGTGCCATGCATCTGCACCATATACCTGGATATCATGACCACACTGCCATGCATCAGTACCATGCATCAGCACCATGTGCATTATCACAGTACATCTAGTCAGTCTAGTTAAATATCAAGATCACAGTACCATGCATCTCTTCCACACAGTTAAATATCATGATCACAGCGTCATGCATATGCTCCATACACCTACATATCATGATCACAGAACCACGCATCCGTTCCACACAGTTAAATATCATGATCACAGTGCCATGCATCTGTTCCATACAGCTAAATATCATGATCACAGTGCCATGCATTGGTTCCATACAGCAGAATATCATGGTCACAGTGCCATGCATCTGATGCATAGTTAAACATCATGATCACAGTTCCATGTATCTCTTCCATACAGGTAAATATAATGATCACAGTACCATGCATGTTCCATACAGCTAAATATCATGATCACATTGCCATGCATCTGTTCCATGCAGCTAAATATCATGATCATTGTACCATGCATCTGTTTCATACAGTTAAATATCATGATCATGGTGCCATGCATAGGTTCTATGCAGCTAAATATCATGATCACATTGCCATGCATCTGTTCCATGCAGCTAAATATCATGATCATAGTACCATGCATCTGTTTCACACAATTAAATATCATGATCACAGTGCCATGCATCTGTTCCATACAGCTAAATATCATGATCACAGTGCCATGCATCTGTTCCATACAGTTAAATATCATCATGCCATGCATAGGTTCCATGCAGCTAAATATTATGATCACAGCGCCATGCATCTATCCCAGAACATCTGGATATCATGATTACAGAGCTATGTATCTGCCACATACATCTCAACATCATCACCACAATATTATACATCTGGGTATCTTGATTACAGTGCCACACATCTCAATATCATGATTATAGTGCCATACATTTTGCTATCATAAGCACAATACCATTCAGCGCAATGCCAGGTACTTATATATGGCAGCAAATAACCACCCATTGACAACTGCCATCCAAGAACCATCGACTGGCATTGGGCACCAAAGAACATCACAATGGCACATGGTACAAAAAAAACTCACTGGCATATGGCACCAAAGAACTACCAACTGGCATACAGTACCCACAAACTACCCACTGGCATATGGCACCAAAGAACCAGCCACAGCATCAAAGAACCATCCACTGGCACACGACATCGAAGAACCACACATTGTCATATGGCATCACAGAACCACCCATTGTCGTATGGCACCAAAGAACCACTTGCTGCCATATGGCACCAATGCCCTATTCACCAACACCATGCATTAGGATGGGTACATTTTTGAGGTTAAAGTCTTGACACAGCATCACTTCAGGCTTGTATCGATACAGAGCAGAGTGCAGAAGACTTTCTTCTTCTAAAGGACTTTCTGATGTCACTTGTACTGTCCATTGATACTTTAAGGTTGTGTCATTGATTTTGTCTTGAGGCTTTATGCTTTTATTGGACAGACACCCTAAAAGGGACCCACTTTCCTGTGTATCACTCAGAACCTCCAACTCTCAAGCGATTTGTTATGACAGTCAATACTGAGATTTCACCCATGATTTTAACTCTGGCACTAATCACTGGAGCTCAACAACCAATGATTACTGTTGGTCTGCTCCAAATTGCAAGCAATGTACACTCTGACCTTTCAAGCTTATTCTGTTCCCACTGTTGGGTTTACAAAGTTCGCCATCTGACACCGATATGCCTGGCACATGATTGGCCGAAACAGCATCCAAAATAACACAGAAAGCTGTTAACCTACAGCACACTATTTTGATAGATCTCATCTAATATTTAGTCAATGTATACTTTCTTTACAAGACATTCTGCCAAGGCAACATGGCAGGCAACATGTAATGTGTGGACAACTTTGGCTGGTCGGCAAGGAAATGGTTAACTTTCCAATCACCAGCCGCAGCCTGTGCCTCCTGGTCTCTGTATTTTCCTATTGATGTCTATCTTCTGTATCACTAATAGTCAGACCCTCACTTGTAATATTGACACTTCTGTGACACAAATAACACAATGTTTACATTATTACCAAACAATAAAGAGTAAACTGGATCCCTGACTGCAGCCAGCTTATCCACTATATAAATCAAACCACTTCCTTGTGGCCTTGGTTTCCTCCTCTTGGACCAATATAGCAACATATCATGGTGATTGGACTCATTTTCTGATTAATATCTGCTCATTATTATATTACTACTGGGATATCAGCTCTCACCAGCAGCTTTGTGATGCATGGGCCTCCCCTATCAACCCCACATCCTGGCCACACATTCAACTTCCTCAAAACTAGCAACACTTTTTGTGGTCTGCAATACCTGCAGAACCTTGCACAAAAACCTGACATTATTTCCATATTAACCACAATTTTTTTCAATAAAAAGGTATGCAATGGCTATGCATTTAACTTAGGGAATTCCAAGAAAAAATATATTTGGGCAATTATTAAATAGAAAAATCATATATCATTTTAGTTTTTATACTTTTTAACTACATGTACATTTGAAAATCATCATCAAATAAATGAATGTTCCTCCCCCCAGCACGAAAATGAATCTTTCCTGATACAAATGATCTTAATGTCAGATGTAACCAAGGGTAAAACTTACTTTGAGGCATCAAAAAAGCTGAGTTTCCCAACGTGGCATTAGTCTTCATTTAATACACATATACATCACAAGTATCAGGTGTTTGACAGTAAACTGGGGGGTAAAGGGTGTTTTGGTACTGGCATATTAGAGCACTTTGTTTTCTTTACCAGCACACTGGAAGCCCTCTTTTTTTTTTCTTTTTTTTTTCTTTTTTTTTTCTTTTATTTCATTTTTTTTTTTTATTTTGTGTTTGTCATCCTATCCATTATTTTGCAACATTCATTTTTTCCGTATGCTGCACTGGGGCAAAATTATTTCCGGTACCAGCATCTTCTTTGAAAGCAAATTGGTCACAAGTAAACATTGGAAATATGGGCAGCAAGACAAGGAAAACAAAGAAAGGATCAAGTTATAGTGACTGCATAATTGTGGTTCCTCCTTTCAGCAAAAATCTTAATTTTCTGACAAAAATCATAGTATTTCGAAGTGCCTCACTAAAATGCACAAATGCCCTTAATTGGGGCAATATGGCAGAACAAACTCTTTCCTTCTGTCTCTCTCAATGATTATCATCGTTATTGACACAGACTGCAGCAGCTGCCTGTCAACATAGCCCATCTTTCATTGCCAAGGTTGTGGACAGATCATCTCTGGCAGAGATCTTAGCAAGTAAAGTGACTCAGGATACAACTGTGCTGCACCTGGCTCTGCACAACAGTGTACTGTCTTGGTCTTTGTACACTGTCTGGGTCTATGTGCACATTGTCTAGGTCTATGTGCGCACTGTCTTGGTCTATGTGCACACTGTCGTGGTCTGTGCACACTGTCTAGGTCTATGTGCACACTGTCTTGGTCTATGTGCACACTGTCTTGGTCTATGTGCACACTGTCTAGGTCTGTGTGCACACTGTCTTGGTCTATGTGCACACTGTCTTGGTCTGTGTGCACACTGTCTAGGTCTGTGTGCACACTGTCTAGGTCTATGTGCACACTGTCTAGGTCTATGTGCACACTGTCTAGGTCTGTGTGCACACTGTCTAGGTCTATGTGCACACTGTCTAGGTCTGTGTGCACACTGTCTAGGTCTGTGTGCACACTGTCTAGGTCTGTGTGCACACTGTCTAGGTCTATGTGCACACTGTCTAGGTCTATGTGCACACTGTCTAGGTCTGTGTGCACACTGTCTAGGTCTATGTGCACACTGTCTAGGTCTATGTGCACACTGTCTAGGTTTGTGTGCACACTGTCTAGGTCTATGTGCACACTGTCTAGGTCTGTGTGCACACTGTCTAGGTCTATGTGCACACTGTCTAGGTCTGTGTGCACACTGTCTAGGTCTGTGTGCACACTGTCTAGGTCTGTGTGCACACTGTCTTGGTCTATGTGCACACTGTCTTGGTCTGTGTGCACACTGTCTAGGTCTGTGTGCACACTGTCTAGGTCTATGTGCACACTGTCTAGGTCTGTGTGCACACTGTCTAGGTCTGTGTGCACACTGTCTAGGTCTGTGTGCACACTGTCTAGGTCTATGTGCACACTGTCTAGGTCTATGTGCACACTGTCTAGGTCTGTGTGCACACTGTCTAGGTCTATGTGCACACTGTCTAGGTCTATGTGCACACTGTCTAGGTTTGTGTGCACACTGTCTAGGTCTATGTGCACACTGTCTAGGTCTGTGTGCACACTGTCTAGGTCTATGTGCACACTGTCTAGGTCTATGTGCACACTGTCTAGGTCTATGTGCACACTGTCTAGTCTATATGCACATTGTTAAGGTCTGTGTCCACACTGTCTAGGTCTATGCGCACACTGTCTAGGTCTATGTGCACACTGTCTAGTCTATATGCACATTGTTTAGGTCTATGTCCACACTGTCTAGGTCTATGCGCACACTGTCTAGGTCTATGTGCACATTGTTTAGGTCTATGTGCACACTGTCTAGGTCTGTGTGCACACTGTCTAGGTCTATGTGCACACTGTCTAGGTCTGTGTGCACACTGTCTAGGTCTGTGTGCACACTGTCTAGGTCTGTGTGCACACTGTCTTGGTCTATGTGCACACTGTCGTGGTCTGTGCACACTGTCTAGGTCTATGTGCACACTGTCTTGGTCTATGTGCACACTGTCTTGGTCTATGTGCACACTGTCTAGGTCTGTGTGCACACTGTCTTGGTCTATGTGCACACTGTCTTGGTCTGTGTGCACACTGTCTAGGTCTGTGTGCACACTGTCTAGGTCTGTGTGCACACTGTCTAGGTCTATGTGCACACTGTCTAGGTCTGTGTGCACACTGTCTAGGTTTGTGTGCACACTGTCTAGGTCTATGTGCACACTGTCTAGGTCTGTGTGCACACTGTCTAGGTCTATGTGCACACTGTCTAGGTCTGTGTGCACACTGTCTAGGTCTGTGTGCACACTGTCTAGGTCTGTGTGCACACTGTCTAGGTCTATGTGCACACTGTCTAGGTCTATGTGCACACTGTCTAGGTCTGTGTGCACACTGTCTAGGTCTATGTGCACACTGTCTAGGTCTATGTGCACACTGTCTAGGTTTGTGTGCACACTGTCTAGGTCTATGTGCACACTGTCTAGGTCTGTGTGCACACTGTCTAGGTCTATGTGCACACTGTCTAGGTCTGTGTGCACACTGTCTAGGTCTGTGTGCACACTGTCTAGGTCTGTGTGCACACTGTCTTGGTCTATGTGCACACTGTCTTGGTCTGTGTGCACACTGTCTTGGTCTATGTGCACACTGTCTTGGTCTGTGTGCACACTGTCTAGGTCTGTGTGCACACTGTCTAGGTCTATGTGCACACTGTCTAGGTCTGTGTGCACACTGTCTAGGTCTGTGTGCACACTGTCTAGGTCTGTGTGCACACTGTCTAGGTCTATGTGCACACTGTCTAGGTCTATGTGCACACTGTCTAGGTCTGTGTGCACACTGTCTAGGTCTATGTGCACACTGTCTAGGTCTATGTGCACACTGTCTAGGTTTGTGTGCACACTGTCTAGGTCTATGTGCACACTGTCTAGGTCTGTGTGCACACTGTCTAGGTCTATGTGCACACTGTCTAGGTCTATGTGCACACTGTCTAGGTCTATGTGCACACTGTCTAGTCTATATGCACATTGTTAAGGTCTGTGTCCACACTGTCTAGGTCTATGCGCACACTGTCTAGGTCTATGTGCACACTGTCTAGTCTATATGCACATTGTTTAGGTCTATGTCCACACTGTCTTGGTCTATGTGCACACTGCCTAGGTCTATGTGCACCCACTTCCTCACATCATGTCAGAAACGTCCGAGATGATAACTCGCATAAAACGAGCTCCTGGTTCCTTTGTCTGCTATCTTTACCATCAAACTTCAGCTGTCCCACTCTGAGAACAGCTATTACTTTTTTCACCTAATAGGAGCAATCTTTTGATCTTAAGTCCTATAATGCAATGATAAGAAACACATAGATTGACCTGATCACTGTGTGCTGTGTGTGTATCTGTGACAACTCCACAGCTTTCAAAGTATTCTAACATGCTCTTACTCCTCAGTTTTCAACAGACAAAATTTATTTGACACTGACAGAGCAAATAGGATTTGAAGATTTCAAACGTTTGAGTCAATGGCCTGAAAGCAGACCATGAAAAGAAGGGTGGCCCCTTTGACACATCAGGGGACTAACATATACAAGCACTTAATCTAATAGCATCAAGCAGCCTCAAGTGTCTTCTTGTTGGCACCACGCCCTCTATATTGCCTAGGATGAGCCCCCTCCTTTGTTCACACGCTTAACGCCAATTGGTTAGATAACTGTTTGCTACAGTTGGGTTCGGGATCAACTTTCTCTCTTTCTTATTTTTTTATTTTTCCTCTTACAGCCTGCAGCACTTTGTGTCCAGGACGAGCCACGTTTCTTTTGAAGCTGCCAATCGTCCTTTAAAAATGCTGTGAATGATGCACCACTGGCCTGACACCTGACTATGCTATTCATACTTTTACCAAAATTGTTGACCTGCAGAGACAGTGCCTTACCTGGCTGGGGAAAGTGTGTAACGCACCCACGTACACCTGGCTGGGGAAAGTGTATGCTGCATCCATGTGCACCTGGCTGGGGAAAGTGTGTGCTGTACCCACGTACACCTGGCTGGGGGAAGTGTGTGCTGTACACACACGCACCTGACTGGGGGAAAGTGTGTGCTGTACCCACGTACACCTGACTGGGGGAAAGTGTGTGCTGTACCCACGTACACCTGACTGGGGGAAAGTGTGTGCTGTACCCACGTACACCTGGCCTAATGCTCTTTCTCCTCTAATCATTTGATGCAAGTACACTGTTACACCCTGGAATATCCCTCACTATAGTCTGTATGGAATATCCCTCCCTACAGTCTGTATGGAATATCCCTCACTACAGTCTGTATGGAATATCCCTCACTACAGTCTGTATAGAAAATCCCTCACTACAGCCTGTATGGAATATCCCTCACTACAGTCTGTATGGAATATCCCTCACTACAGTCTGTATAGAATATCCCTCACTACAGTCTGTATGGAATATCCCTCACTACAGTCTGTATGGAATATCCCTCACTACAGTCTGTATGGAATATCCCTCACTACAGTCTGTATGGAATATCCCTCACTACAGTCTGTATGGAATATCCCTCACTACAGTCTGTATAGAATATCCCTCACTACAGCCTGTATGGAATATCCCTCACTACAGTCTGTATGGAATATCCCTCACTACAGTCTGTATAGAATATCCCTCACTACAGTCTGTATGGAACATCCCTCACTACAGTCTGTATAGAATATCCCTCACTACAGTCTGTATAGAATATCCCTCACTACAGTCTGTATGGAATATCCCTCACTACAGTCTGTATGGAATATCCCTCACTACAGTCTGTATGGAATATCCCTCACTACAGTCTGTATGGAATATCCCTCACTACAGTCTGTATGGAATATCCCTCACTACAGTCTGTATGGAATATCCCTCACTACAGTCTGTATGGAATATCCCTCCCTACAGTCTGTATGGAATATCCCTCACTACAGTCTGTATAGAATATCCCTCACTACAGTCTGTATGGTATGGTTTCATCAAGAGATATTCTATTTGGGGGATGCTTTTTATAACATATCTTTCCCATTGTGCTCTTTTCTGTATGTCAAGTTTTTTTCTTCTTCTTTTTTTCTCATGGCTAAGGCTATGTCCATGTAATTTCTCATTTTGCAAATACATTTGTTCTCTAATTCCAATCTGTTTGTAAACAAATCCATAATATAATTAATAATTATAATGGTGTATTTTTCTCAACAATGAAAAAGTCCAAAACAAGTTATCTTTAGTTCATTCCACCTTTTTTCCCACTAAAATCTGTATGTCGTCTGCTAATTGTATTTTACTAATTTAGGGATTATTTTTCAAAATTTTGGAGGAAACTTGCATGGAAGATCATTCCAAATTATATGCCCATGATCAACAGCTTTCCTTGGCGTGCTCTGGGCACTATGCGCCCAGAGCGCACCAAGGAAAGCTGTTGACTCGGTCTTCTATCCGGGTGGAATGAGTTAAACTTTTTATGGCCTAAGACAATAGGTTAACATTCAAACGTGTTCCAGAAGTTTTAAATTTACATAACAAACAGCAAATTTCTTAAAATTCTGCAACACGACAGATGATCATTTGCACCTTTCATACCTGATTTCCACCTTGCAGGTAAGTTGAGTGGTGACATTTAGTGATGATGACTGTCAGTATTATTTGACAATACACACACAGGTAACAGGGGGTCTCCCACAAAGTGGCATTTTTCCTCATGTCTCTTCACCTGCTGTCTACTCCCCTGAGCTACCAGAGGCTACAGCACCAGCTATTCACCATGTGATGACCTCTACACCATTAGGCTTTCATCACCACTATAAGCTGTTGGGGTAATGAGGAAATTGTGTTTATTCCCACAAAATGGGGTATATTCACAGCATTATAGAGTCACGCAAAGGTCACTGGTTGGGTCAAGTGGACCTGACCAGGGAATAGAGAGTCTAGACCGTGGGCTAATTACCATTGTGGGGTTTATCACAATCTGTACAAGGACTGTGAACATGTCCCACAACAAAGTACTTATCATGGGTCTGCTGATGGCTAATAAAAATATAAACGTCTGTACTTGACTCAACTGCTACCAAACATCATCTTCCTGTTTACAATGACACTGTACTTCAGTCCACCAGATTTTATATCATCTCCTTTATTGAGATGATGCATTTTTAAACAAAGCCAAGTCTGACAGTTACTTGAGATGTAATGCCAGCTCTTTTGACCCGTCTACCTTTTGTTCAATGGGTGACCACTTCCAAGGAGTCTTTGGTGCAATATTTCCGGTATTCTTGTGCCTCTGATTAGAGGCAATAAATGGCTAACGTCAACATTAACTGGTTCCTGTGGGTTCTCAGTAGAGGACTCTGTAGGCAGGCAGGCTGAGTATGTGTTTTTCTATTAGTTTTTATTGTAATTTGCACCTATGTAACCTGAAAACCACTCTCCCTAAAAACACTACATATCTTGTGGTACCTGCTTGTATATGTACAGTTAAAGTACACCTGGAAATTTGATAATTTTCACTGCAAAACTAATCAACATATGAAATGTTTCTTTCACATAAATGTCATGAGAATACATGCCTCTAGCCCACAAGAATTTTGTGTTTACATGTGTTGTACTGAGTTGTTTATCCAGCCAAATACACATAAACTTGCTAATTGTGACCTGTTCTATTCACTTCCAACATATCACTTTTGGACCTTTCCTGTGTCAGTATTCATACAATCACACAATATAATCACACAATATCGTCTGCCTTAAAGTGCTCATCTACAATATATATACATATATATATATATATATATATAGGAGGAGCGATGGTCACTTAGTTCACTGACATGTAGGTAAACACAATCTGAATTTTGGCCCCATTATGATACTAAAAAATACAAAAAACTATTGTTATACACACTTGACTAGTTTTTACAGCCTCATCCTTTGACATTTCTATCAGCACTGTACAATTCTGAGATGAAACAGGAACTGAATAGAGAATTTGCAAAAAAAAAAAAAAAAAAAAAAAATTCTGAATAGGTTGACTCTTTGGTACATCAACTTCAAAGTGCTGATTTACTCTCACCACTGGTTTGGTCGGACTGTCTGTTGTTCATTTTCTTTTTTTTTTCCCCCCTTTTTGCATTCACACACAGTTGCGCTGAGTGATACGATATGCACACAACAGGCCCCACTCCATGAAGATTGGCCTGAAACAATGCAGGGCAAGCACTAGAAACTTCACCACTGTAGCCAACTTGGCTAAAGCAATGTGAAGTTCTTCAGTCAAATGCTCATTATGTGACCAAAAACCAAGAGCAAAATTCTACATTTTGAAATTATGTTGAATAATTGTAATCGATTAAGTAGTTGAACAAATATATATGTGCCAAGAAAAATTCTGAAAGACACACTTGGCCAATTTGGCTAAAATTTACAAAAGTTCATTCAACAAATCACATTTATAGCTTCTGGCTAGAGGACCACATTTTAATCTCTCATGATTCATGATATTACCAATGATGTTTTTTTTTAACAGGCAGGAATGTAAAGCTTCCTGGAAACATCAAACAAGTTTTAATTAATAGCTTCAATTGTGTTTGAGGTAATTGAAAATATAGACTAATACACACACTACTTCCACTGTATGGCTGCCGCCAGCAACAAGGAAGTCATCCCTAGTGCTTGGCCTTTTTCTATTTGACAAACTAATATTGTACAGATACAATATGTGTCTTCTCCTGAGTAGAAAAGGAAAAAATAAATATAACATTACTAATAAAATCCCCCCCCAAAAAAAACAATGTCACCTGACAGACCATGTTAACTGATGGGCATCAATTACATGTTAATATTATTATCGTTTGTGTCATTAACCAAGTTAAAACTTGGTGAAGTTTAGAAATTCACATAAATATCACTACAACCTGAAAAAATATCTGGATACTAATACCGTGCGAGTATTGCAAACATACTACATCATATAACTGTAGACATACAAGACAACTATAATGCTCCCATTATATCATGACCTCTAGTTACATTAACTCTTATGCTCCCATTATATCATGACCTCTAGCTACATTAACTCTTATGCTCCCATTATATCATGACCTCTAGCTACATTAACTCTTATGCTCCAATCATATCATGACCTCTAGCTACATTAACTCTTATGCTCCCATATATCATGACCTCTAGCTACATTAACTCTTATGGTCCCATTATATCATGGCCCCTAGCTGTATTAACTCTTATGCTCCCATTACATCATGACCTCTAGCTACATGCACTCTTCTGCCTTTGAACATACCAGCTGCTGGTCAAATACTGTCTGCTTCATTACTTGACTAATATAACCCTTTGAATTAAGACTGAGTCAACAGCTTTCTTTGAGGCATGCAGCTGCTAGTCTGATAATTTAAATCTATAATACCCCCCCCCCTTTTTTTTTTTTTTACATTGCCACTAAAATTAACAAAAGATCATCAAAGCAGATATTTTACTTCCAGTCAGTTTTGGTTGGTTGAAAGAGAGATGGGTGGAACAGGAATGAACTAATAGTCATCCTCAATAGACTGGATACCCCACCCGTTCACCCCCATCCCCATGCTTTGACTACACATGGGTCATGTGACCTTCAAAATGGGATCAACATCACCAAAATGTAATTTGGTCAAGAAATAGTGTGAAAATACAATTGAGGTAAATTTGAGTTTGATGTGGTCTGTGAATCATATTACTCTTGCAAGGATTCTGTTATGCACAAATAGTCAAACAGTTTGATATAAAAATACAGTGGTCCCTCTGTTATAAGGCCCCTCTCAAGACAGGCCACCTCCTGCAGAAAGGCCACTTTTCTCTGCAGCAGTGATGGCATTTTCATTATATTTACCCCCTCAAGAGAGACCACCCTCTTATCAGGCCACAATTCTGATATATCTAGGGTGGTCTTATAAGAGGGGATCATTGTAATATGAAAGAGAATAGTAGATGAGATCTCTAAAGATAACATGTTGCCAGATCAACAGGTTTCCTTGATACAGGTTGGGAACTTACACCAAGGAAAACTATTGACTTTGCCTGACTTAAATGGGGAAAAAGTTAATGCTTCTTGTAAGTGTCCCCTTCTCCCACCCCCACCCCTCCCAACACAAAAACTTACATGTACAATCTGTTGCCCTTTGGCCAACAAAAGTGATATAGATATTTTACACGCATAAAGTCAAGTAGAGGGTTAGTTTGTTGTTCAGAGTGGATAATTTGGATGACAGATTATTTTCATCACATATAATTTTGGCAAACATTTTGATGCAGAGAATTTTGGCACATTTTTAGTGCAGAAAACTAGATCAAAGATACTTTCACAGCAGAGAATGTTGATACATTTTCAAAGCACAAAACTCCATAAAAACAAATTTCCAGAGGTGATAAAAAATTGTCCTGCCAAGAAAAGGGTTAGAGCAGTCCCCCACTTTGAGGGCCACCCAAAGTGCAGCAAAAATGTGGCCTGACCAGACAGATGGGTGGCCTCTCTTGTGGTGGCCACACATGTACGGGTATAGGCTCCGAAACATGTTCTGAGTAGTTACCCACTGAAGACCCTTTAATTTGTTTGGGCTGATACAGCCTATGTCAAAATTCTACAGGGGAACATGTGCAATATGGACAACAGTACTTCCATATGTATATGGGTTAGACAGTGACAGGTTAACTTATGGAGAGTAAAGAGTTCAGACTACAGCATAGGGTAATGACTACTAGGAAGTGGTTCAGGACAAAAAGACACAACTACAACACTGTTAATGACACATCAGCTGCATGGAGAAGTGGCCACTGCAGAGAGGGTAACATTATCAAGGGGGGCGGGGCTTCATCAGGACACTGTTGTACTGTATAATGAATTTCCTCACTCTATTTCATGGCCCCATGTGTGGTACTAGGTCCAGCTTATATAGACTGGTCATTGTGAAAGGAATATCCATGATCACACAGATCATGGCAATGTTGTCTAGACATAGGTGCCTCAGGCAATGCCTGTCTCTATACATATCTTTTGTCCATTTTACTCGAACCCATAACTGTGAAATTATGATCAGTCTTCTATTCTACTTGACAACAATACAAATCCTCACAGTTTAAATTCAATTAACGCTATGGATTTTCTGCTTGCAGAAAGTATACACAGCCTGGCTGCTGCTACAGAAAGGCCTGGTCTTGATCGTTATCTGTATAATTCAATGAAGTTTGGTCTACATCAAACAAAATTACAATTTATAGTTATATGCCTGATGCAGAATTTTCAGAAGTAGATGGGATTAGAGGACTTTGTGCCCTGAAAACAGGTAGGAAATTGCAAGAAAAATGCATGGCAGTCATACATACATGTACATGCACATCAAAATCTATCTTCAGAAACCAAAACTCTCACCATACAATTTTCTCGATTGTATGAATTGCCCTGGAAATATCAATTTGTCTTGAAGTCCATTCCTGACATACGCTATACTCAGATATTTATAAGGTTTCACTGAATATTGCATACTTTTTTAAAAGACTGGTCATTTTCATTTTACTTCTACTTCCTGTGAGGGACCATATGGACTTGCTTTAACCCTTAAAGCCCTGATTTAAGACTGAGTCAACAGCTTTGCTTGGGACACTGTGTGTGCAATGCACGCAAAGTGTCCCAAGGAAAGCTGTTGACTAAGACTACGTTTTGCTTTAAACTAGGCTTGCTGGTCTTTGAATGAAGGGATCTTCATGAGGAATTTGAAACCTTAAACCATTATATGAAAAATGACCATAGCCCTGATTGGCACTTTAAGGGTTAAGTGAACAATTTGTTGACACTTGGGCATGTTGTATTAGAGGCCAGGAGAGATGGGAACCCAAACAGTGCACATATATGATGTATGCCTTTACCTTCAACCTTTTCACATTTCACTGCCACCGTAATGTTCCCACACCCTGAATTAACCTTTATATTGACCAAAAGCACCTCATGTCACATGTTGTCAGCCTCAATGTTTGTACTTAAATTTTCCTGTTAATAGAAAGTACTATGGATAAGAATATTCTGGATGAGACATATTATCATACCCTGGGGCCAGTTTAAATAGCAGCTTTCCTCAGTGTGAGATGGAAGCAGCCGGTGTACCAGAACACTGGTGTTTCACTTATATTCCAGCAATCAAGGGGTTAATTTCCAAGTTTCTGGTCCTGCTCTGACTTGTCCAGACAGCTTTCAGTGACAATTTTTCACCCATGAACCATCAGGCTTTAAGGTTCCACCCCAGAGACTATAAGATTTGTCTTGTTGGTTCTGCACATTTCTGCCACTAACTGCAGCCTGTTGCCCTCAATACATCACCCAGGGTTCCATGGTTACACGTAACAAGGGAACTACGGTTAAAGATGTTCTATACATCAATACATCACCCAGGGTGCTATGGTTACATGTAACAAGGGAACTACCGTTAAAGATGTTCTACTTCCATACAAGTCTGATGCGATACAACCAAGAAATGAATGTTCCCCAAGCCATAATCTTAGTCAATCCATTTTTCAAACAAAGTGCAGAAGACTTGGCTGGATCAATGGTTCTCTGCTTTATAATTCTGGCACAATGTATGGATCTGAGACATCAACTCACCAATTAGTGATCTAGACATAGACTCCAAAGAAACCACAATGATAGATACTCTATGTATGGAGAGATCCTTCTTAGGCTATTGCATGTACATCTCCATCTCCCATACATGAGTGCAACTAACTCCAGAGAATAGCAGTCGTAACTCAACATCCAAACCCCATTTACATACATATTGGTATAGGGGAATCAATCTAGCTTCACCAGAATGTGAAAAATCACTTTGTTATGTACTCAAAATCTCACCATGGAGTTGAAAGCACACAACAGTGTGGAGCAGACTGATTGGTGGCCATAGGTACTCCCCAGGACATCACAATCCCATTTACACTTACCTAAGCCCTGCAGGTACACACACCACCCAGAGCCTCTCTAATTTACAGGTACATCTATCCCATAATATTTTCTTGACAGGGGTCTGGCTGCCAGGGTTGCTGCAGACAAGATTACTGGGCCCATGGTAGTACCAACAGATACCATCCAACACCAATCCGTGCAGCTAATCTATTTATCTTTTCAAATTACAAAATATGCTAGTTCATATATGATGAATTTCAGGCTATGAAATATGAACTAGCAATTTTCCTTGGTGAAACTTGCAAGTTAGAACACTTTAACCCTTGCGGTTTGAGGTCAAATCTATTGGTCAAAATAATGAATATTGACAGGCTTCCTGTAAATACTGTCACTTGACCAGTCTGCCCTGGTTTATGCTGAAGATGCACAAAAATACAAGAGTCGGAAATAGAAAGGACTTTTCTTTGTATTTAACCCTTTCTCCCTTAAACTGGCCATAATTGGCTAGTGGTTAAATGTCATCTGCTTCAGCATTTTCAACTAATTTCAACAGCAATGAAAAACAATTTGACTGAGAATTGTAGATGAGACATGTATATCAAGATCTTGTGCCCCAGGTCAACAGCTTTCCTTGGCATGGGTTAACTGGGCACTTACTGCCCAACCCATGCCAAGGAAAGCTGTTGACTCAGTCTTAATTCAAGGGGAAAAGAGTTAACAGTAACTAATGGCAATTGTTTATCCATGTTATCATAAAAGTTGCCTGCAAAGCAGACCAAACTCCAGGTAATCCCCACTACCCCTGGTCTGTTCCAGGAGTACAGGATTGTATTAATATATGGAGTCAGGTCAATGTGTCTTCTTACCCTTCTCAGGGATTGAGGAACCAATCAAGAAGTTGATCACTATCTACTTGGCCATTGGCAGGATTTTGCACTCTTGCCTGTTACCATAGTAACCAAAGCACACCAATTAGAACTTGAGTATTTATTTTTTTCAGAACTAAAACAGTGATCTTGCAGCCCAAACATCAAAGAGCCAACCATTAGAGGAATGGAGAAAACAGAGATTGGTCTGTTCAACAGGAAAATCATAGAGGCTTTCACTTTTCAAATTCTGTCATGCCTTCAAGCTGCATATTATAAGCCTTTGTGCCTATCAGTGCCATATTATTCCTATTATAAGCTGTAATGCCTGCAGATGCCATTTCTAATATTATGAGCTGTCATACCCACTGGTGCCATATTGTTCCTGTCATAAGCAAAGAATTTTTTTAGAAATTCTTGGAAGGTGAGCCCCAAGTTCGGACCTAAGTTTTGAATATTATAATACTATTTTGATGTCAAGAATGGTGCAAATGAACATCTACATTACTTTGGGATTTTAGAGTCATGAAACTCGAAAGGACAGGCATGAAATGAGCAATAGATACTAGACGTGGTCAACAATCGCTGACGCCAGCAAGTCCTGAGAAGCCATGGCACTGCCTCTGGTTTTGTTTTTGTTGTTATTTTGTAGCATTGACTGTCCATCCAAAGAGCAATGTTATAAGGCAAGTCTGTACTTCCATAAAGTGCAGTGTGTCTAGCATTTACTTAGCAATTCCTCAGTTTTTATTTGTTTGAAACTATAAACACAAGACTTGCTCAACTAATTTTTTAAGTGACCATGTATAAATTACTTTCTTGTATTATCATCATCATCCAAAATAGTCACCATTTCTACATTTGCAAGTCTCTCCAGCTAATTCTAGCAGAGAAACAGCCATTCATACTGAAGCCATTCAGGTCTCAAGTGAGACCCAACAGCAGGTAAGACTTCTGCTTTGACCTGGCTTATAATACAAATTATCTATTTTAAAGGCCTGACAAAATCACTGCTGCACTGTCAACATTACGCAAACCCAGCCCGATGTGCTACAAGGCAGCCTATAAACATGTCATATCATAGCAACTGTTGCATATTGACACAGCATCTCAGTCTAGCAATATACCACTCCACTGATACATTTAACCCCTATCCCACTCAATACTCAAAAGGGTTAATTTTTCATGTAACTTTCTGGCTCATTGAGTTGTACAAATCTGCACGACAACAAATTCTGACTTGAAATAGGGATGTATTGGGATGTGTACATTGGCCAATAATGAATCAAACTGTATTAATTGTCTTTGTAGTTCAACAAAGAAAACTGTCAGAAGAAGTCAAATCACCTGCACGAGTAACCTACTCGTGTATGTCTGTACCTCCTCATTCTCCTTTGCTCTAGTTCCACAAAATGTCGAGAATCTGGGCTCCATTCATGTTCAAAGTACTTCACTTAGCCTCACAATACCACTGGATATTACTCTAATTTCCCAGGGATTACATCAACTCTAGATAACAATTAACGCTTTTGAAACCCCATGGCACTATTTGCTGGATAAATAAGGAATTAATATTCAGGAGGCTGATTGTGTATTTCTCCAGTTAATATCTAACTGTAAGAGTTTGCTTAGGATTCCCAGTATGCTATTATAAAAGGCCTCGCCACACAATGTATGTTACCTCAGTGCCAAGACAACCATTCACTAATAAGCCAAAATAAATTTCCATCTGTTTTTATGCATTGTAAATATTCTATTGTAGTGCTGAGTGGCTTCAATTGCAGGTAATGGCTGCTAAGGCATGATTTTCACTGGCAGAAACATGCATATGTCAATAGTTTTCTCTGATGAATGATGATTTTATGTATGTGTAAATGCAATTCCTGTGTCTCATTGCTATACATCACTTTTCTTGTTAACCCACATCCTAATGGGACTGGAATTTTAGCACTGGAAATGTTGTACCCTTATGATTTTCTGTGGCAATCTAATGGAAAACCACACGGAATTTTACCTTACTCCATTCCACACAAGTCAAATGGTTTTTTTTTTACATATATATATATGTTAAGCTGGAATTATAAAGCAACCACACACTTGACCTGATTTGTAACATGGCACGTCATTGGATCCTACCCAGATAGCTGACCTAGTTTTGCTACATGGCACATCATTGGGTCCTACCCAGATATAGCTGACCTGGTTTTGTAACATGGAATGTCATTGGGTCCTCCACAGATGACTGACCTAGTGTTGTCTGTGTCAACACTGGGACTTTTTCAGCAGCCATTTTCTTAATATCCAATCGTTATTTTCAAATTTTTACTGGCCAATACTACTGACAAAATATACATACATATATCACCTAGAAATTGTTTCTTGTTACCTGTACATGTAGTTATATATAGTTGTATTGTGCAGCCGGGGACACACCTCTCCCAGCTCTCTTTGTCTGTAGTACCCGTCCCCCTCTCCCAGCTCTCTTTGTCTGTAGTACCCGTCCCCCTCTCCCTGCTCTCTTTGTCTGTAGTACCCGTCCCCCACTCCCAGCTCTCTTTGTCTGTAGTACCCGTCCCCCTCTCCCAGCCCTCTTTGTCTGTAGTACACGTCCCCCTCTCCCAGCTCTCTTTGTCTGTAGTACCCGTCCCCCTCTCCCAGCTCTCTTTGTCTGTAGTACCCGGCTTAACCCCTGGTCAGTCCTCCATGTCAACAAATAAATCACAATCTTCCTGACTGGTGGTAAGCTCGGGTATCTTGGCTGCATGCTTGGCCCATCAATGGAACAATATTAATCCGGTTTAATTGCTCCATGGCCCATCCAAAGTCAGTTACCTGATGTTTCACCACTGTGGAAAAAGCTCTGTCAATCTGCAGTAATTGGGTCAATGTATGCAGGCTTAGAACATGTTCGGAAGGGTAAGGAGCACCCAAATCACTTACTAGAATATAAGAGTCGTCTTATGGATCGCTTCTCAAAGTAGGCCTCATCTCCTGGTCTTCAGGCATATGTATACGTCCATAAAGCATGAAATATGCTACACAGTGATGAAACTGAATTCCTTACGATGAGTCTGGCCTTTCATCCATCATGTGAAAGCCAGGCTTTTTGTCATGTTGGGATCAAACATTAACTTCCCCATCAAGTTTTGCTGTCAACTGCCCACAATTCATGACCTGTAGCTTCAAAGACATGGAAACCATTGATCACATATCTCCTTGCAAAATCTATGAAAAACATGTACCGGTAAGTGCCATTGCAAACTAAGCCAGGTTTATGTGCTATTTGTATTTTAACCCTGAAGCTGAACTGAATTACTAAGTATTTAATTCACTGTTTCAACTATGATCACTTAAATATTTGGTGCTCCCACATAGAGTACATAATCCTTTTCCTGTAGAGAAACCAAATGATTCATTACCTTTTGACTGTTTCAAAGATTGCTGGATCAATACTGATTTAGTTCCTCTGGTTTGGAGATTTTTTTTAACTGTACACCTTGGCAGTCCATGAGGCAGTACTGCCTGCATTCAACTGAACATTCATGTATTCAACAGTCATTTGAACGGAGATTTGCAATTGAAAAGGACTCAATAGCTGAACTCAATACCTGAGTGAAATCACCTTCTCATGTCATTTTTTTTTGTCACTGCTTTGACAAGTAGCTGTATGATTTCACTTTATGAAGCCCTCCATCCAGCAATGTCTGCTTGACTAGCACAATCTGCTGAAGGTATACTACATACTTACATTGCAAATAAAATTAGCAAAGTTATTGGTATTCTGAAGAAATTGAGACAATCTATGAATAGTAAGGTACTTCTCAGTTTATATTATGCTTTAGTTTATCCATATTATACATATTGTAATGTAACATGGGCAAGCAATTATAAAAGTACTCTGGACTGTCTGGTAAAATTATAAAAGAAAATATTACGTATTATGAGCTGCTCAGATTTTGATGTACATACAGATCCTATATTTCAGAGATATGGAATCATGAAATGTGACTTTATAAATAAATTTTTGGCATCCATTTTTATGTTTAAAATTACCAATGGTATATTTCCACAAATTTTTCAGAATATTTTTGTCTTAAACTAAAATATACATCTGTATTCTGCGAGACAGAGACACAATTTATTTACCTTTGTTTGTGGCAATATATTTACATCTTTTTCCATTAAACACCATGGGACCTAGATATGGAATCAGACCATTAACCTTCGCCAGACAATGTCTTTATATTTATTTAAACAAAAGTTACGAAAACTTTATTTATCTTGAGTTTGATGGTTGGACATTGAATTGTTCTACATGTATTTTATATCAAAATTGTTTGAAGTCATGTGGACTTGTCTGTGTGGCAAATTTATGATGCATATGTATACATGATATAGATTTGTTTGTATGACCTTACCCATAAGCCTACTGTTTTCTCATGGATCAGGGTATGTATAAGCCCAGACAGGCTTCTACTCTCAGTCTGTTGTTATAATGTACATGTATGTTCATCTGTGTATCTTGATGTGAATAAACATATCTATCTATCTATGGTCCTGAAAGATATAGCTCAAAATTGGCACATAGGACTACAGCAATGCCTGTCATGAGACCACCCTCTCATAAAAGACCACTTTTCGCATTCCCAAGTCCTATATTTCCCATGTTAATCTACCTGTCATGAAAGACCACCTGTCCTTTAAGACCACCTGTCCTTTAAGACCACCTGTGTTACAGAAGAAGCAGTCTTTGGTGATAAGGACCATTATATCATACACAGCACACATGACTTTGCAGAATTATACACCTCAGTACCCATGAGCTCCGTGACTATTCACTGATGTGGATGCATCTTGCATCACCATGGCATTATGGATTGTCATGTATCCAATATACATGTGCAAACCTTTTTTTCTTCTTCTTTTGCTTCTTTGATTTAGCTGTCTGAACAAGCCCTGAACATCACCACCTGTTTGTATAATGTTTGGACATAATGTATGATTTCATCCAAGTCTATCACAGAGGAGCACTTTTCCATGTCACTTCCTCACCTGAAGCAGGGAGAGCCATCCCCTCAAACAGTTCTACAAGTCGGTGTCTTATCATAGGGCTAACGTAATCTTTATAATTTGGCGCTGCCAGTTTGACATGAAATCTGTGGCTTGCTGCAGCTTCAGTATATGGCACAAGTGGAGTCTATCTTAATTTCATTACCTCAGCTGATCCTGTGTCTCCTTAAGGTCAGCATGCCGGTGGGATATATGTCACAATTACATGTACAGATGCTTTTGGTTTACCTGAATTCACTAAACAACACACCTTACTTGTTCCATTTCACACCTGAGTATAAGCTAACTCAGGATTCAGCCCCGCTTGCAGGTAAACTTCTCACACACAGCCTGTCCATAATTGTCTCCATTTTGTCTGCATTACAGGCACAAAAACAGGTTACCATGTTTAAATTGGCGGCAACGTTGAGAGACTGAGCACAAGCTAGATGATACACAAGTGTCAGTGCCAATTTTGTCAGGAGAGGAGCCAGATGCCAGGCATAAGTCACTGCTTGCATGGATTCTGACTCTCTGGCCTTGCCCCAGCAATGGCTTCTCCATGTACACACTTTTCATACTCGTCTGTTGATCTCATCTTACGCACTTTCAGTACGATCTATTAACCAACTAATGGTATCTAGAGATCTACCCAGCAAAGCTTGTAAAGATCTGTTGAATTCATAACCCATTTGCTGCAGTTTCCTCCAGGTGGGCCACTTTACCTACAAGTCTCATATTACCCCGTTTTTAATATGATATTAAATTAGACAATCCATCTTGAGAATCACTGTAGTTACCAAAATGACCATATACAGCAAGATAAATGTCATTTGCAGAACTTTGTGTAATTTTATCAGACCTGGGTCAAAGTTCAATATCAAACTCACCCTGACCGCATTCTAGATTCTGACAGTATCTCAATCAATCCCAGCTTTGGCTCATTTTCTACTTCTGTGCTTGTCTTCCTGGATAGGTCACTTTGGTTAGTAGCAAGTTGTGACTCCTGCTGATAAGTGTAGGGATCCTCACATGTCACTCTAACAGGAAGCCAGTGATGGCTGGCCCACACTCCGTGACAGCAACATCCATTAGTTGTACACAGAATGCAGTGTCCAGGTGTTAACCTATAAACACAGCTTATCCAGCATGCTAGGGCTTCCAGGATCAACTCATTCACCTACACTTGTTGCATTTTATAGATAAAAGAAATGATAAACCTGTAGTCTGGGTCTCCCACGTTTCTCTGATGATTTTCAAACTTCTACACCTGTTTGGTGCTTGAGGGATTACGGCTTCTGTTCCTGATATGGTGCCACCAGCCAAGCTGTAATTTACATCTCCAAACAAACTGCATGTACTTCACATGCTTGAAGGTCTGGCTTAGCAGGCAAAAACGTTCTACATTGCCCAAGAAACCAAACACCTGAGGACGTATTTTTAGACATCCCTGTTCACGCCTATTTTTCCTCATGTTATTCTCCAAGTTACTTTTCATACCTGCTAATGCCTGCAGTCGAAAAAGGCACATGTATAAATACATCATTTGTAAATATACATGTTTTCAAGGTACTGATATTTTACTTGCAGATTTTAATTAACAACAATGGCTTCTTTTGAACTCTGTAGACCATGTCTTTTTAAGCTTAGACACATTGGAAGACCTAAATGACAACTTGGTTGGACTGTCAATGAGAATAAGACCAATCCACACTGGGCAGTCTTCTGGCCTATACTGGGCAGTCTTCTGGCCTACACTGGGCAGTCTTCTGGCCTATACTGGGCAGTCTTCTGGCCTATACTGGGCAGTCTTCTGGCCTACAAGTGTAGGCAGTCTTCTGGCCTACACTGGGCAGTCTTCTGGCCTATACTGGGCAGTCTTCTGGCCTATACTGGGCAGTCTTCTGGCCTACAAGTGTAGGCAGTCTTCTGGCCTATACTGGGCAGTCTTCTGGCCTATACTGGGCAGTCTTCTGGCCTGCACTGGGCAGTCTTTCGGCCTACACTGGGCAGTCTTCTGGCCTGCTTTCTATCACGAAGGCCTGAGTTTCCAGACCACACTTGCAGGCCACTCACTGGCTCTGATGTGTTTACATATGTCCAGAAACTTAAAGACCCTTTCAAATGAACACATGGCATTAATGGAAATGGCAGAGTCCTTGATTAATGCATGGTGGTCCTTGGCCTTGAGTATTTCATTTAACTTAATTGTGATCTTGCCGTCTGCTTCAGCTTCTGTGTCCCGTTAAACTCAGCGAAGCCATAAAGCCTCATCTCAATATTGTTACCACCTGACCACAGTTCCTGAAACTCAATTACCAAGTCCTAGGGACCTGGTAATAGAGTACAATAATCTATATTTTCAGCTTGGGGTTTTGTTGTTTTTTTTGGGGGGGGGGGGGGGGTAGGGTTTCACTGTCATATGAATGCTGGCCTTTCAAAGCATAGGTAAAAATTTGTACCAGTTATCCTGGAATTATACACTCAAAAGCACATCAACTGCTAAATACTTTCACAGTGATCTACAGGCATCCTATGATCCTTTTCACCCTTTCTCCCTCAAGTCGGCCGTATCCAGCCACATCAAGCTCCCCCTAAAGTGGGCCGTACCTGGCCTTTTTCAATGCATACATGGAAATAGTTTTACCTTTCTTTATCAAGTAATATATAGGAAAATCAAGAAAACCATCAGCTGAAGTAGGCTTTTGCATCATTTCCTTCATATCGCCATATCAACATTGTGACTAAAATGCAGGATGGAGCATTTGTTCGGTGAAATTACTGATCATGAGAAGAAGACCGTGGATCAGCATTACTCTGTTTACATCCATGTTTGTTGGTTTCAATGCATTGCTCAGCAGTTATCAGAAACTGAAGTACTTTTCCGTTATCATCGGCAGCCTGAAGTGCTTTCCTATGGTGTCGAAGTATGCCCGAAGTATTCAGAGTACCATATTTGGATCGATGATCCCATAACCTCAAATGAGTTTCCAAATATTGATATTATTGTCAAATTTGACAGATTTTTATGGTGGGAAATATCAATACCCATCAAATTTAGCCAACCGGAGGAGAGTATCCCAAAACAGAACATTCTTTGGGCTTTCCCACAGTACCAAAAATTCCAGACATTTGTAAACAAACATGGCCGGAATGCAAATTTATGGAAACTTGCATTTTTTATGTGGATTTCAATACTTTTACTTGCCGTAAACGACTATTAATGATTATTTATACTGCATGGACAAATCTATACATTTTTATGTGGATTTCAATACTTTAACTTGTAGTAAACGACTATCAATGATTATTTATACTGCATGGACAGATCTATATATTTTACCACAAATAAAATGTCACTATCAAAAACTAGGATGTTAAAGCAGTCATACCACCCATATGTAATGAAACCTGTCCCTACAATGCAGGACCAGACAGCCACTGTTTTGGTGTGTTCCTAGCACATTTTTACTGTTTATGAGGAATTAATTCGAGGAGTAGAGTGGACCGAAACCCAATTAATGTGAGGGGGATAGGGTTAATTCCTGGTTACAGGTGACAACTTTTGGAGGTAATATACTGTGGAGAAAAAAAGTGACCCACCCCATTTGTTTTTCATTGGGTGTATTTTTGGAGGGTGTGTGTGCAAATTAGCATACCAACAATCCTTCCTTCTCAAAATCAGAGGTCTGTCACCAGTGATCCTCACGCCCAGACACGTTGACTGTCATTGATGTCTCGTGTTTGTAGCAGGCAATTTGAACCCCATGTGTACCACAATAGTGAATACTGGATACACTTCATGACTATTTCTTTGTCTTATCCTGGCCTCACCTCTAGTCCAGGCCAGCTTTTTCTTACTCTGCACTGGACCATAAACTTGGCTTTCATGGCCATGTTACACAACTCCATAACTATACATCATATTTGCTACAGAATGTCATACTCTTAACACCCCATGTTGAACCAATGAGACTGCTTCCTTTTTTTCTCCAGAGTATATTGTGGTCTACAACAACTTTCCTTTGGAAGAAGGGAACATAAGCCATTTTTATCTTCTTAATTTTGTATTGCGTGCAGGCAATTCATTCATCAGGCAATGCAGAAACCACTGCCTTTAGGTTAGTCATGCTGCTGGTACTTCAAAGAGATTTTGTAAAGAGGAACCTGAATGTTTAATTCTGACATACTTTACTACTCCAGGAAAATACATGACAAAATGTGTTAAATAGTCACACGAAAACATCTGATCACTCTGAGGTCTACTGTTTCAGAACAATGTACACTGACAGACCACAAAGACCTCACCTGTTAGGTCTCTCTGCATTTATTCCTGCAGTAGCCAGCTGCCAGCAAAACATTTCAACCCTTTCCCCTCAGAAGGATTGACTCACCAACAATTTTCTCTTGATGCTTTTGAAAAACATCAGGTGGTAAAACTAAGTATGGCCCATCAGAGATGCATCAGCCTTTTCCAAATATGACCCAAAGCTGTACAGTCAGGGGTTAATATGGAACTGACTACCCGTCATATGGCACATTGAAAAACTTGTTTAATGGATGTCTATGTAGTATTGGTTGTGAAGTGAAAAATTATGATGACTATGATAATAACAATCATTATCATCATCATCTGCCTGTGTAGTTTTGACTGCAAAGTGACCGACTTAGTACATAAGCTGCCTGCAAAGTGCTACCTCAAAATACGGGGTTAATACACTGCATATGGTACCTGGCTTTATGAACACATAAGCTACCTGTGTGTGCCTCCTGTGTGTACTTTATGGAAAGTAACATCATGCTGGTTGAGAAATACAGGGGTTAAAACATAAATGTTTACAGTGTGTTACATTAACCTGCATATTAATAAGTTTACAAACAACTTGCCTCCAAATTAAAAACTGAGACTAGGAGCCTAACGAAATCTCAGTTCCCCCTTTTGTCACCTTATCATGACGATCGCGTGCATGACGGAATTCATAGTTACGCTGGTCTGATGTTACCAAGTGGGACACGTACGTAATACAGTGTACAGTCTACGTACAACTTCTGGCAATTTCCAGTTGTTGTAAGGGAAGAGGGTTGAACAGGATGGTCTTTAGTACGCCCTTTTGCTCCTACAAAATGCCTCAAACAGATGTGGTCATGTTAAGAAGGCTCCCAATCTGCTGGCCGGCACACCATGTTCACGCATTCTTTGCGTCTTTGCCGGTTCTTCGTGTGGGGTAAACTGTGGAACGTAACCCATCACATATATGGATATGAGTCAAGATGTGACAATTTGCGTGTATCAGCACTACAGCCTGCAACCTTACAATTGTACACAGGCATATTTCAGGGACAGTACAGCTTTAACTTGATCAAAATCACTCTTTCAAACTTCCCCACTTCACATCTATACACTTTAATATGGCTGTCAATGACCCGCTGATAGTGGTGTCCCACTTCCCGCGAAATACCGTTTGATATCATTGCGCGATCCTGGTGGTCAAAATTGGAAAACTAAATTTAGTAAGGTTGGTATTGAAGGTTTAATATAAAGATGGTGCTTGCTGGGACATGGGGGTTAACAAAAAAGTTACTTTGGTAGATTATATATTGCTAGCTGGGATATGGGGGGTTAATAGAAAGCTCCGTGGATACTGCCAGGTGGAAGTGAAGCAGACTTCCTTGCAGGTAAAACTAAACCAGAACACTGGGTCAGGAGGTGGCTTTTTTCACAGCTTTCTCAACAATCCTGAATGGAAAGTTGCCAAAAGTACCGCCCTGACTTAGGTGGCACATCAACATCCACTTGGTGAATTCACAGAGCTGCTTTCTGACATAAGGTCATGAGACCTGGCCATCGTAAGGGTCACCTGGGGAAAGCCCCGACTTGTAGATATGTGGAGTTAACCTGCTCCACCTCAGAATGGACAAATGTCTGAAATGCCATCAGTAAATTTTTACTTTTTCTTCATAAAAGTTTGCACATCAGGAAATGTTTTGAATGGATTTTATCATGAATGTATACCTCTGCCTGGTTAAAAGCCTGAAGTCACCAACTTTCCTTGTTCTATCCAGAGTTCAGATGCCAAGATACGCGTGAATCAAGTGTTAAACTGATATACAGTAATGTAATCAGAACACCTTCCCTTCTTACAGATAAAAGGGGATAAGCACAGGCTAAAGGCCTTTTCACCACCCCCTCCCACCCCCAATCTTTCAAAATTGAAATTCAATGTACAGTCATGTAATTTGCAAAAACGAAAAACAAAATTTTACTGTTTTTCTGCCACATCTTCATCACTTCATGACCAGACCTTACCATTTTATTATAATTTTTTTCCCAATGAACAGCTACAACTTGACATTAGACGGCATGTGTTCCCTCATACATATTGCTGACAGCAATTACATAAACCACTCCCAAATGAGGAACAGGGCTGTGGTGCCAGTACGCTGGTACAGCAAATAGTTCTGCCCTTGCACAGCACACAGAAAACAGAAATGTTCCATAATAATGTCTAGTACAAAGTACAGACAATAAAAGGCTTCTTGTTTGCTGGTTCAGAAAACAAACTGTGTCAGTATGCCACCATAGAAATACCCTCTACCCCCCTCCCCTCATCAGAATGCCAGCATAGAAATACCCTTTATCCCCCTTGTCAGTATGCCAGCATAGAAATACCCTCTACCCCCCTCGTCAGTATGCCAGCATAGAAATACCCTTTATCACCCTCGTCAGTATGCCAACATAGAAATACCCTCTACCCCCTTGTCAGTATGCCAGCATAGAAATACCTTTTACCCCCCTCGTCAGTATGCCAGCATAGAAATACCCTTTACCCCCCTCATCAGTATGCCAGCATAGAAATACCCTTTACCCCCCCTCGTCAGTATGCCAGCATAGAAATACCCTTTACCCCCCTCGTCAGTATACCAGCATAGAAATACCCTTTACCCCCCTTATCAGTATGCCAGCATAGAAATACCCTTTACCCCCCTCGTTAGTATGCCAGCATAGAAATACCCTCTACCCCCCTCATCAGTATGCCAGCATAGAAATACCTTTTACCCCCCTCGTCAGTATGCCAGCATAGAAATACCCTTTACCCCCCTCATCAGTATGCCAGCATAGAAATACCCTTTACCCCCCCTCGTCAGTATGCCAGCATAGAAATACCCTTTACCCCCCTCGTCAGTATGCCAGCATAGAAATACCCTTTACCCCCCTTATCAGTATGCCAGCATAGAAATACCCTTTACCCCCCTCGTTAGTATGCCAGCATAGAAATACCCTCTACCCCCCTCGTCAGTATGCCAGCATAGAAATACCTTCTATCCCCCTCGTCAGTATGCCAGCATAGAAATACCCTTTACCCCCCTCATTCAGACCTCCAAAAATTGTGCTATAAAACCAAAAGTTCCATGGGCAAGTAGTTTTCACAAATACAACATGCACAAGGTAGGAATCATATAACATTATATGTAGGAAAGCCAGTGCTCATTCTCTCAGTTATGGACTTGCGACTCATTGCTACTGATATGAAATACTTTTGACAGGTACTCAATCTACAAAAAACATCTCCTTAGTTTCCTGTGCACACCATATATTATCCCATTACATTTTTTGCAGCACAAACACGCATAGTGACAAGGCTTGTTTCTGCAGTAACAGATAACCTTCATGTAAGTCTATCAGACCATCTGACTTCACAGGTTCTGATAACTTCCTATAGATACCGCACTACACCCCAGCTAAACATGGCCAGGTAAACATGGCGTCAGACCTCTGTATGAACAGCCGCCGCTATAATCGCACAGTTACCTACACTATATGGTATGTTGACATGTGGGAGAGTACATTTACGATAAAGACTGGTTTCAAAATGCCATACAGGTATATACAAGAAGAAAAAAAAAACCAGACAGTTACAAAGATAAGTCCTTCAGGATTCAATTTAGCCCAAAACTGTTTCACAATCTGCTGATCAAACTGCTGTCTTTTGTCACTTCAGATTTAAATTGTACCGCAACTTAACTTTGTCTCAAATACCTTGGACACAAAGGTCTGTTTTTTTAAATCAAACCAGCCCATTCTAGTATTCAAGAAAGGTTTAAAAATGTCACATATACTGCAAAAAATAATGTAAAAAAAATGATAAAAGTGTCCATGTGTTATGTCGCTGGCGTCAGTCTGTGAACACACTTAATCCCTTAAAAGCCACTTCGTACCCAACGACGCACGCTTAATACCATCTGAGCAAACATATCAACACTAGCTCAGACTATGCAAAGAAAGTTAATGCACGGACACTACAGATGTTGCCTTTTTACTTATTTCCCTTTTTCAGCTTCTTTTTCTTCTATTTTTTTTTTTTTTCGGGGGGGGGGGGGGGTAGCCTGATGGTGGATAGAAATGTAGCATCTGCTGAAAAAGTAACAAAAACGGGTTCAAAACTGTCATCAAGGGCATTCAGATAATAAGAGAAATTATGTACTTTTATCTCACTTCAAATCAATCTAGTAATACCTAATTTTGATACAATGGAGGACAGTAGACTGTACCATTGCCAAGCCTGGATTATCAGAATATATGCCATGTGTCTAAGTTCCCAAATCAAGTTTGCTATATTAAACATAAAGAATACTATATTTTAACCTCTCGGCTTGACACAACTCATTTGTGAAATTGAACTCAAACCATATCCATTGCTAAAAGTGTGCAGCGCTTATAAAATTACCGTACAATTAAGCTTTCATTCTGGAGCCTTATCCTCAACATTTAGGTTAAAATAGCATGAAAAAAAACATTAAATGTGGAACTTTTTGGTCTGATTTTTGATCAATCAGATTCCACGGAATAGGGTTTCCCTTGAAAACAGAGGTCCTTATTGGCACGAATACACTAATTCAAGGAAATCGCAGATTTTGTGAAAGTAAGAAATGATAAAATAAAGTGGAGCACACTATCAAGTAAAAACAACAGCTGTGGAGTCTCATGGCAAAACAATTCTATCGAGAAAGATGATTTATCAGTTAACATGAAGCAACATTAGGCATGGCTGATGAGCAAGGGTCCTAGGTAGAGCCTTTGTCAATATCCTAGGTAGAGCCTTTGTCAATGTCCTAGGTAGAGCCTTTGTCAATATCCTAGGTACAGCCTTTGTCAATATCCTAGGTAGAGCCTTTGTCAATATCCCAGGTAGAGCCTTTGTCAATATCCTAGGTAGAACCTTTGTCAATGTTCTCTTCAGAATCATCTGTCACACAAAAGTCTGCCACACAATGTTGATATGAGTCATATGCAAGACTTATGTTTGGTCCTCTTCTCTGCATGTTGCTGACATGCCCTTTGACTCTCATCCAAATTGAACCGCCTGAATAAACAATTTTATTTCCACTCTATTAGCAGTGGGAACATACACACTCTGTAAAGACAGTGTTGTGATACCATGTGCAAAGTTTTTATAAGATAGAAAAAATCTACAGAATTTCCATATGTTTCAAAAAAAAAGAAAGATAAGTGGTGCAATTCTACAGTATCAAAATGGACTGACTTCCCTCATAGAGTGTACACAAAGAATGGACTGACCTACTTTCTGTTGATGAATCTAGACTGGTTACACAGTGAGTTGCCACAATGTAAAACTGGACTGACCTACTTCCTGCTGATGAATCTAGACTGGTTACGCAGTGTGTTGCTACATTGTAAGACTGGACTGACCTACTTCCTGCTGATGAATCTAGACTGGTTACGCAGTGTGTTGCTACATTGTTAGACTGGACTGACCTACTTCCTGCTGATGAATCTAGACTGGTTATGCAGTGTGTTGCTACATTGTAAGACTGGACTGACCTACTTCCTGCTGATGAATCTAGACTGGTTATGCAGTGTGTTGCTACATTGTAAGACTGGACTGACCTATTTCCTAGTGTTGAAGCAGACAAATCTACCACAGAAGACCAGGGCTTTCCAGATCAAAGTGAGAAACCTGCATGGATTACATATTAATAGTGGTGTTATGATGTAAAGACTGAACTAGCCAACACACATTTCCGTAAAATCTACATGAGTCACATATGATCCAAAAATGTAAGGCTTGACTGACCTACTTTTTGTTGATAAATCTCCATGGGTTACACACTACAATATGACCCTGGAATGCAGTGCTGGTCTACTCCACTTGTGTACATCTACATGGGTTACACAGTGTTAGTAGATCTACATGGGTTACACAGTGTGTTCATAGATCTACATGGATTACACAGTGTGTTGGTAGATTTACATAGGTTACACAGTGTGTTGATAGATCTACATTGATTACGCAGTGTTGGTAGATCTACATGGGTTACACAGTGTGTTGATAGATCTACATGGATTACAGTGTTGGTAGATCTACATGGGCTACACAGTGTGTTGATAGATCTACATGGATTACACATTGTTGGTAGATCTACATGGGTTACACAGTGTGTTGATAGATCTACATGGATTACGCAGTGTGTTGGTAGATTTACATAGGTTACACAGTGTGTTGATAGATCTATGTGGGTTACACAGTGTGTTGATAGATCTACATGGATTACACAGTGTGTTGGTAGATCTACATGGATTACAGTGTTGGTAGATCTACATGGGCTACACAGTGTGTTGATAGATCTACATGGATTACACATTGTTGGTAGATCTACATGGGTTACACAGTGTGTTGATAGATCTACATGGATTACGCAGTTTTGGTAGATTTACATAGGTTACACAGTGTGTTGATAGATCTACATGGATTACACATTGTTGGTAGATCTACATGGGTTACACAGTGTGTTGATAGATCTACATGGCTTACGCAGTGTGTTGGTAGATTTACATAGGTTACACAGTGTTGATAGATCTATGTGGGTTACACAGTGTGTTGATAGATCTACATGGATTACACAGTGTGCTGGTAGATCTACATGGATTACAGTGTGTTGGTAGATCTACATGGGTTACACAGTGTGTTGGTAGATCTACATGGGTTACACAGTGTGTTGATAGATCTATATTGGTTACACAGTGTGTTGCTGTAATGTCATGCTGGACTCATGTTGATTAAAATGTGTGGGTCTACAGGTTACAAAGTGTGTTTGCTCCAGGAGTCATGGTGTCATGAATAGCTCAGTCAGACCATGTACATGCATATTGAAGACTTCACATGTGATGTCCTTACTTATGCAGGCAGCAGCATACAGTGGGTTCTATCTCCTCAAGCTCATATGCTTCAAAATGTGATTTGTGCCACAGGCCAGCAGGCTGTGCCCTGTAAACTGTTATAAAAGCTCATGAGGCCAACAGTCCAGTAAATGAGAAGGCAAACAGTGCTCAGTGATCAACAGCTGTAAGCAGCTTATCTGCCCTGCCAGCACAAAAGTACCAGCCCAGCAGTTCACCAAATATATCACACCTTGGATTGGACCCCAAGATAAAACCTTAAGCATAGGTGTAAAATAATGATTAACAATATGGGCCAATGCTCTGTGATAGTCAATTTAATGTTTCAGTAGAATGTAATGACTTATGATAGGATCTGTGCCCAGATCATCTAAACTTGGATGTATAATGTTGACTAATGCTGAAATCTGTGATTTCATGACATAAATCTTGACATGGTTATATCGTGTGACCAGTGGAGTGACTATATGAGCATTCAGACTCCAGTTGCTGAGTGTGTTGAGCTCTCACTGGCTCCTCAGTGTCTCACGCAAACTGCTGCCCACTCAAGAAGATGCTCACACTTGAAGATTTACATCAGTCAGCAGCCAGTTACCATTCAGGATTTTTTGTTTGTTTTGTTTCTGTGAAAGAATTTCTTGGCTGCATTTTTGGCAGACTGTAATCATTGACATTCCCCAGCAACATTTAGATTTTTGAAAGTGTTCAAATATGAAAATACTATCTTAGCCAACACAAACATTCATCAGATCATCCATGTCCATTATATAATCATGCATGGTCCTTTCTAGAAGATATTTTATAGAGTAACAAAACAGGGAACCCACTTCTGTATTATTATCCACAAAAGTGCACTTCACTGGCATGAAATGAAACATTGCCGACAGCAACGATGAGAAATCACCTGACGTTTTGTTTTTTCTGTTGTATTTTATCTATGATGGGTTGAACCAGTGTACATCAACAACAAGGAGCTAAGTGCGGTATTCAACAAGTCAGCAATATCTCTGGTTGTGTCATGTTATCCAGCCCGCCTCCCTCTCCCTCATTCTCTCCTAATCAGTCTCTCTGCTTATATAATGGAGTAATTTCCACATGGCCCTGTCACTTCAGCCTCCACCTCAGACACAACAATGGCATCACCAGGAGAGCCGTGCAGACAGCGCAGAGGTCACCTTTACATAGAGGTCATCTTTACATCTCGTTCATCCATGTCGTTAATACACTCTTTGATGCTAATAGCAACAACAATTGTGCTCATCTGCCGATACTCTAATGATTCTGGATTAAAATTTCTCATACAAACACCTTTCATTAGTACAACTCAGTGCCTGTATGTCTTAAGGGAGAGAAAGAGAATGAAGCAGGTAAACAGCTTCACAATGAAGGGTTAACATTATATTATTTGTATTGATGTATTGCCGCCAGACACCTCAGACCTGCATATCTGCAGTCTATTGTTTCTTAATCTCTAACAGCCACCCCCTACACCCACACATCTACACATCTATACTGCAAGACAAAAACCTGGAGGAAGGCTACTGTGGTCAATACTCATTGCTGCCTATTGGTAAAAGGGTTCAGTGTATACTTATTCAGGTGGAGATACAGAAGCATTATACATTATAAGTCGTCATCAAGAGGGGTTTCATTGAAATACATTTAGATATCAATATGCCCAGTTTATGAAGTGAAATCTTCTACTGTGTCATGAGTTATGTACCGACTGCAACTAGAACTGGCTGATTTTCCAACAGAAAATCAAATGTCTCCCCGTGTGCCATAACCATTTGTCACCCTTCCAACTCTTATCAATTTCTTGTGCTAATAATGGATGTGACCCACAAATAAGGATGTGGCTCTGTGACCTTGAGGAATGGGGTCAAGGTCATCCATCTTTGAACCTGATCTAGCTCTTATAGCAGACTATAATCCTGTGCAATACGAAAGCCTTAGCTTCAAAACTTTTGAAGTTATCTTGTTTGCATCAATGGGTTGAAGAATTCACTCATGTGACTCTGTGACCTTAGAAAGGGGTCAAAGTCACCCATATTACAACTTGACCAATTCCTTATAAAGAACTATCATCCTGTGCAATATGAAAGCCCTAGCTCCAAAACTTCTGGATTTATCATATCTACATCAATGTGTTGATGAACAAGAAGAAGCAGAAAAAGTGGAAGAAATGAACACAAAAACAGCATTCCCCCCTGGTACCTCCCCACCCCCTGTCCATGGGGAGACATTAATATCACTTACCAAAACACCAATAGATTGACTTCCATATCTTTAACATTTCCTTTGTAAACAAACCGGTAAAGGCTAAGGTTCAACAAATTTAGATATTTTTTCTAATCACATTGAATGACAAAACATGACAGTCATTCTGATAAAGCTCTGGAAAAAAAACCGGAGATGTTGGGAGTAAAGACTGAGTGTGCAACACAAAACCTGTCTGGTATAGCCCCACGCTGCTCACCCAGAAACCAGAAATAATATTCAAAAGATAAAATAGCACAGTGTCTGAAGACCATACACATACCACACTGGTGTCATACCAATTTACAATCTCTTAAATTTACTAACTGCCACATTGAAAGCATTCCCATGGCAACAGGCATGCATAAACCCAGCAACTATAAACAAGATGATCCCTCACAGAAGTGATGACAATATCATGCTGGTGATTTACATTGCAATACATCAGTGAAGTGTAAATTTACTTTCACAGATCAATCTACCTCATTCTCACCAACCCAAACAACACAGAGAATGTAATACACCACTCATTATCCATCAAAGGAAGGCAGAAGTGGCATCTCCCACAGCTCAAGGTATGATAGGTAACTGAGCACTACTCCTCTCTTCATTGCCAGTCTTTACCCAAATAGCTTATGCCCAACCTTCAAACCATCTCACAAATGCAAATCTGCAGCATCTGGCATCAGTGCACAGATGTAGGTTTTTGGAGACTGGACCTATACATGTGATGTTGTATAGTTGTAGCACTGTAAGGCTGTACCTTTATAATGCTATCACAGCAACGGTCAGACTTTCCTCAGTCAACCCATGTGATTTGCTTATTTCATTGGCAAGGCAATGGTTACACAGATCAATTCCTGAGGGAGTATCATCTAATCGCCATGATCTAATAATACTTCTTCTCATCCATACTTCTTGTGGAATTGAGCTTTTGCTTGGCAACACCAGATCTACACAGGTCTGGCTTGGTGATGGATTCATCTTGCTTGTTAGCACTCAAATAATGTCGACATGATATGCACTTTCTTTGAAATTCTTGCAAGACTTTCTGTCCACCTATGCTCTGCAAATAATGTTTTGGTGCTTTAATGACTGACCATTTCAAGTTTTCTTTTTATCTGCTAGCTTCTGACAATTGTTTCAGCCCCAAGTATTCAAAATGTAAAGAAAATAGTGACTAATGACCTGGGTTCTGGGGTACATCAACTAACAACCCTTTATACTTGGCATCGTGTACCTGTGTTATCCAAGTTGACAGGCATGAGAAGACTGACCTTAGCCCTTTCTGCAAAAGCGCACAGATAGAAAAATTGTCACTTTACAAAAAATTTTTTTACTTAAATATTATGGTCATAGAAAACACTTTTTGCTGACAAACATAGCTAAAACCTTTCCTAATGGCATGCCCCAGGTCAGTGGGCTTTCCTACAGCCAGTTGGGTGCAATGCACCCAACCCATGCTGAGCAAATGCAGATGACTCCATCTTAGTCTAACCAGACAAAGGGTTAAAGTGCCAGGAAAATGTGCAAAATTAACAGTAAATGGTAGTCCATTCATGAGCATTCATCATTGTAAGTACAATTTAGATAGAGATTTCACCCTAAAAATGAGAATAATATCACAATTCACAGGATAGTTTCCCATGATGACAATAATGAATCAACTCAGAACCAACTTGATATAAATTCTATGAGAACAAGAATAAGAAATACAATTCAATGCTGAATGCAGACAAAAGTAACAAATCTGATCATGCATCTTAGTAATAAATATTGCTATAATATTTCATGACTTTACTTGTGTGTATACTTGTGACGTGTGATTACAATTTAATCATCCCTAGTGGTGGTCTTTATAGACAGGGTTCACTGGGCTAATCATTTACCTTTTCCAATTGACAAAATATAAAGCTCTCTCTTAATCCTACTGCTGGGAATGTACTTGCTCCAGTAGTTAATCCAAAATAATCAGCTGTTACACCTGGTCAAAGATAGATTACTAGAAATCATCTTATCCGGTAAAACCGACCTTTCGGACGACTTAAATTCCACATTTTCTCAGCTGTACAACTGTATATTGTCGAAACAAGATTTGTCAATTAATTATTTCAGATTCTCAGCAGTACAGTAGCTGTATAATGCATCGAAAAGGTTATCCTCCAAATATTGTACACTTGTACTTTTGTAGTTTCACAGTTTTGTGCTAAAGCAAGGTAAACTGTACTTCTTGTAATGTCCTGTGCGTTTTGTATATATATTCAGTGTGTGCTCTTTGTACTGGAGATCCTCCATATTAGTTACAATGTAACTACTAGGTCAATTCAGTTTGGTAAATAAACATGTTTACAATACAATCCCACCTAAATCATTTGCAGAGATACACTTTCAGCTGTACACCGACCATAAGGACACTGGGACATTTTGGCTCTACTTGGTATATAACCAAAGCACCCAATAAATGGTACTTGTAAACTATACTAAGTACTTGTACTCTATACTAAGTGCTTGTACTCTATACTAAGTGCTTGTACTCTATACTAAGTGCTTGTACTCTATACTAAGTACTTGTAAAATATACTAAGTACCCGAGTGGTATACTATTTTATAACTTCAATTAACTGCCTTGCCAGGGTATTGTGGGTCACTGAGACACTTTATTGCCCAGGATGAAGCTTTCAAGAAGTATTCCATTTATTAATGTACAGTCTATAGGTACTTTATTACAAATCACATTTCCCTTTTTCTTCAAAAGGACAACCATATATGTTATGCTGATAACTATTCATCATCCACGAATAATCAACTCTCACAGATCCAGCTCAGTATTGCAGGAGGAGATGAAATGAGCCAAGGTTCGTCATTGTCATCTAAGAGGTCTGCTAACTGACGGAACATCTCTGTTTGATCTATTATTGATCACCTAATTGGAGAGTGCCATGGTCCAGGTCTGTGGTACAACTGTGCCCTGAGTATGTGGTGGTAGTGCAAGGAGACAAGACCATATAGGAGACTAGCAAATGGCCAGTCTTAGGAAGGTTCATCATTTTCACACAAACACAGACAACATGTGAGAGGAAACATGATGCTGTACACTCATAACAATGTAACAAAATCATTATTAAATAATAATAATGTATTTGCCACTGGAGGCTGTGAACTGGACTGGAAACACTAATAATGTGAGGCAGGTAAGTGTGTTTTGAGTGCAAAAGTGTTAAGTGTGTTTTGAGTGCAAAAGTGTTAACTGAACAGAAAGCCACTTCCCTCCCCCATGTCTAATAAAGGACCTCTCCCTAATAGAAATGCTTTTTAAGGTACCAGGATGGTTTGGGGTATGATGACTCTGCTGAAAAAAAATCATAACATGAGTTTTGTTCCTTAAATCTGAAATATAAACACCTGAAGTATACAGTCACCAAATATTGTTTTTAAGAAATCAATATTTAGAAAATTGATGAAAAACTATGGAAGGTTTCAGCATCTCACTGTACATGGCCCTTGTGATTATTTTGGTTAGATTATTTTCCACAATGTTTGAACAGCCATCAGCAGTGTCCACAAGCCCTAACAAGTCACATGATGGCAGGGAAACAAAATGTCAGCAAGCTTGAATGGATACACATTTCCTTGGAAGAAGGACATGCCAAAGTCACTACTGCAGCTTAAACAGCTATTTCTGTTTGCTATTACTGTGGTTGACGATCATTATTGGTGATCTGGAGGTATTCCGCACAATATAATTTATCTAAATGGAGTGTAATCTGTAGTACAGTAGTTGGCCAACTTGAGAAGACTCCATTGTCCTGACCTCAACGTTTGTTAAAACTTAACGGGATTAGACACCTTGCGTCACTGAACAGTGGGCATTGTTATGGTGTTTGCTCATGAAGTCAATGTTTCCAAGCCATTATAAGCCATCTATTTGATAATGTTCACTGAGGTATATCTGGGATTTTATCCATTTGGCTAACATTACATCGCATGCATATACTGCCTGGCCCAGATCAAAAGATCTCCATATTCAACTTCTTTTCGTGCAGGAAAAATGTACAACCTGCCCCCAGCCAAAACACGGTGATAGTTGGTTCTATGTCACAGGGATCAGGTTCAGGCTTCAACTCATAGTCAGAAGGAGTACATTCTGCCAGTAGGAATGTGCTGTCCTTCTTGCTCTCCAAAGAGTCACGGGCCTCGCCATCGGACAGCCTGTCCATGGACTCAACAAACTTCCATTCTGTCAAACAGAGCGGCCAGGCCCTCAATTCCTCACTTTTGTTGTTTTCTTTTCATCTTTCCTCATGCTTCCTCTCCACGCGATCTCAGCCACAGCTTTAGTCTGTTTTCTTGCTGTATGGCTTTCCAAACACTATATGGCCAGATACTCAACCAGGGGAGCTGATCAGGACATTGTGCTCTTTAATCTATGTGATGAGAATTATGTGAGCAAGTAAACGAGGTAAGCCTACTACCCAAATAAACATTGCAAAACAAATTCACACGTGGACCTTCTTGCAGGCAGCCATTTTGACACAAGGTGTTGTCAGGGTTGAGGTCAAGTGATGGCATAATTATGTCTGGGTGTGAACCCAGACATTTTCTTTTTCCAAGAATTCTTTTTTTCTTTCTTTCTTTCTTTCTGCTTTATGACCATTTTTGTCCGGAGTGTTTCTAGGACATTATCATTCCAAAAACCACCACCCTTCCAAGGTGCCTGACCTGCCAGTGAAATTGTGCGTATCATTTGAAATAGTAATGATGTTTGAAATTATTAAAATTAGGGGCAATTACATCTAAAATTTTAAAAGTTCCATATCATCCGTACTATTGCAGAAAATTTTAATGTGCATGTATCGGTTTGTGACACCTGCCAATACAATGGACAATATATGAAAGTTGTAGCATTTTTTTAAACTATGCCAATTAGGGCATTGAAAAATTGAATACGTGTATCTCCAAAACTACTGCAGACAGAGATGCCATTCCAACTTCAATTTATAGGTTTGCGGCAAAGCCACAAACAATGATTCATGAATCAAAGTATGATTTGAATTTATGCAAATTAGGCGAATGTCCAAAATTTAAATCTAGAATAGCTTCAAAACTACTAGAGGTATCATTCCAACTTCAATTTAAAGGTTTGTGACATAGCCACATCCAATGAACCAAAATTGTAAAATTGTAATTTATGCAAATTAGGCAAACAGAATAGCTTCAAAACTATCATAAATAGTGGTGTCATTCAAACTTAAGTTTATAAACTTTAATTTATAAGTTTGTGACTTGGCCACATCCAATGAACCAAGAACCAAAGTTGTTGCATTTTAATTTATGCAAATTAGGCTCATACACGAAACTTGTGACTCTATACCTGCTCACAAAACAGTGCAAAACTTCTAAAAATCTAACTGACCCGATATTCTGTGATGTAACAAGAATGGGTCAAACAATCAATTTACATGAGCTGGACAAGGTCAAAGTTGGCAGAGTGTGTAACAGGCCAGAAATCATCCTGGCACCTTGACGCATCATTCAATCAACGCCGTTTTATAACACACTGCCTATTATGCTTGATCTCCAACACGCTAAAATACTCAGTAAGGGAGTCATCTCTTCCCTTGATAACTCTATTTTCAGTGATCACTTTAAGTACAAGGAATGGCACTTCATGGCACTTCTTACGGCCTAGTATTTTCAACACTGGTTCATATGGGAAGTCAATACAATTCACTGGAATGAATGAAATGGGTGTCAATGGGTGTCAGTTCCTTCCTCTCTTTGTGTTTGTATCTCCATGTATTTCCCCATATTCAAACATTTAATAAAAAAAGCATATGTCCAAAATTGTTGATTTATAAGATATTTTTGTGCTGACCAAATGAGCACCAGGAGTACACACAAACAGAAAGCCAACAGCTCCCACTATAGTCCACAAAATACTACATGGCGTGCCTGCTTTGTTGACAGCAAGACTTAATTAGGAGGGCAGCGTGAGATTTTTTTCTCCAGAAAATGCACTATTATTCTATTTATTGACCTTGATTCCAAGAAAAAGTAAAAAAGTTGCCCCCCCCCACACACACACACATTTTCTTTATTTTGAGAAGAAACCTCTGGTACTTAAAGGTGCACAAATCCTGCCCTGCTGTAGGCCACTTGTAATTTGAGGGGATATTGGGAAAACTGTGATTTTTTTAAATCATAAAATGGACCTAGGCCTACTTTATACACCTGAGGGAGAGACCTGTCACTTATTTAAAATGGCAGGTATCATGCAGTAGGTGGATTCCTAGTTTACAACTCCACCTTCTCCATGGTAACACTTTAAAATTGTATACCACAATAGGAATGAAGTTTTGCTGCATTGAAACTGGTCCCTAGTTTGCATGGATCTTTCAGGCACCTGCTCCTCAATAGGTCGATCTTTTAACCCATCCTACCAGGCACCTGGCCATCCCAGGCAGACTACAGGTCAAATAAAACCCCTCACCACCAACAGCCATGCTTATTCCTTCATCTGTTTTCAATCTGCAATTCAGGCTACTAAAGGTAGTGCCCACTCATATGAATGGAGGGCCTAAGAATGTAATCATGATGACGGTGATAATATACATTTTGACTGAAAATCTATACCAATCTGCAGCCAAGATTGAAAATATTGGCTTAATTAACCCTCTGAATATTGGCATAATTAACCCTCTGAGTGCTGAGTTAAGACCCAGTCAACAGCTTCCTTTTGGCTTTACACAAGACTTAGTGGTATTTGAATGAAAGCTATTTTCATGAAGAATTTGAATCTTTTAACCATTATATGTTTAACGGTAATGAAAAATGACTGTAGCCATGATTAGCACTTTAAGGGTCAACAAAGATTGTGTCACAGCCTTTTCATAATCCCTTTTAAAATATTTTAGCCAATTTCACATTTCTTGATCCATAGTCAAGAGAATTTAACATTTGGTTAATTGATCATGAATGTGCTGACAGTCTACATCATGAATATGCGGACAGTCTACATCATAAATATGCTGACAGTCTACATTATGAGTATGCTGGCAGTCTACATCATGGATATGCTGACAGTCTACATTATGAATATGCTGACAGTCTACATCATGAGTATGCTGACAGTCTACATCATGAGTATGCTGACAGTCTACATTATGAATATGCTGACAGTCTACATCATGAGTATGCTGACAGTCTACATTATGAATATGCTGACAGTCTACATCATAAATATGCTGACAGTCTACATTATGAGTATGCTGGCAGTCTACATCATGAGTATGCTGACAGTCTACATTATGAATATGCTGACAGTCTACATCATGAGTATGCTGGCAGTCTACATCATGAGTATGCTGACAGTCTACATTATGAATATGCTGACAGTCTACATCATGAGTATGCTGACAGTCTACATTATGAATATGCTGACAGTCTACATCATGAGTATGCTGACAGTCTACATCATGAATATGCGGACAGTCTACATCATAAATATGCTGACAGTCTACATCATGAGTATGCTGGCAGTCTACATCATGAGTATGCTGACAGTCTACATTATGAATATGCTGACAGTCTACATCATGAGTATGCTGACAGTCTACATTATGAATATGCTGACAGTCTACATCATGAGTATGCTGACAGTCTACATTATGAATATGCTGACAGTCTACATCATGAGTATGCTGACAGTCTACATCATGAATATGCGGACAGTCTACATCATAAATATGCTGACAGTCTACATTATGAGTATGCTGGCAGTCTACATTATGAGTATGCTGACAGTCTACATTATGAATATGCTGACAGTCTACATCATGAGTATGCTGGCAGTCTACATCATGAGTATGCTGACAGTCTACATTATGAATATGCTGACAGTCTACATCATGAGTATGCTGACAGTCTACATTATGAATATGCTGACAGTCTACATCATGAGTATGCTGACAGTCTACATTATGAATATGCTGACAGTCTACATCATGAGTATGCTGACAGTCTACATTATGAATATGCTGACAGTCTACATCATGAGTATGCTGACAGTCTACATCATGAATATGCGGACAGTCTACATCATAAATATGCTGACAGTCTACATCATGAGTATGCTGGCAGTCTACATCATGAGTATGCTGACAGTCTACATTATGAATATGCTGACAGTCTACATCATGAGTATGCTGACAGTCTACATTATGAATATGCTGACAGTCTACATCATGAGTATGCTGACAGTCTACATTATGAATATGCTGACAGTCTACATCATGAGTATGCTGACAGTCTACATCATGAATATGCGGACAGTCTACATCATAAATATGCTGACAGTCTACATCATGAGTATGCTGACAGTCTACATTATGAGTATGCTGACAGTCTACATTATGAGTATGCTGACAGCCAAGACAAATCAAAATCAACAGTGTCCATTTTCCACCTGAATGTGTGCAAGCCTCCAAGATGATATGCATATACAAAAATGTGAAGTGGAGAGGATCAATTATGTATACAGCCTGTACCAAGACAGAACTCCATTAAGTCCTGTACATATTGACAGCACACACTGATGAAGGCAAGGAAATGTGGGGGAGGACTTTATTGTGAGAACCACAAGAGACACAGACCTGCAGCGAGTAGCCTTCATGTGATACAGGGAACACTATTGTGACAACATACACACACACACAATAATAGTCATTTCAGAACACAAATTTTCAAGGACTGGTGGTCAAAAGTTCTTTGCTATTTGATTTGCATGTAGTTATCTGATATTTTGAAATATATGGGAACAGATGGTGTCCTTACAAGGAGGTTTGACTTGACTGTTACACTATAATGTGATTGATGGCAGTCACATCAGGCTCACCCAGGCTTAACCCTATCCATGCTAAAGTAGTCAAGGCCTTCCTAGCTTTTGTTTGTTTGTTTTTGCTGCTTGGCATAACCTGATAAGCCATGCCCTACCTGCCCTGTCACAGATGGAGCATGACTTTCCAGGCACTACAAAAATAACAAGACCTCAAACTAGGCACATTGAATGAAACATTCTTTCACAAGGAATGTGAAATTTATACAATTGCCACCTGAATAAGAGATAATCAGTCTTTGGCCAGGAAGAGTTCAAGTTGTCTAGGCTTAACAGTCTGATCTGCCTCTCTAGGGGGTAATTACTTCGATAATAGTCACAGGTTCCACTGAGCAGACAGAGTGAGTAGGTACAAATTGGATCTGATAGAAAATATCAGCAGTATCTTAGTCTGCAGACAGCCAAGGTACGCTCTGTGTGACTGAAAGCCAACCCCTTGTAATCTGGGGGGTTACACTGAAAGCTCATTATAATGACACCAGCCATTACCCTCAAAAGTGTCAGATTACTGATTATGTCAGATAAATGAATTAAGTAACATATCCCTCAAAACTTCAGGTGAATGCGTTCAATATTTGCATGTCATTATAAGAAGGTTTCACTGTACAAAGAAAAAACACTCCACCTGTGGAACAAATCGTATTCTGGACAATTTTACAGCTAGGAGACAGTTTCATAACTTGGACTCCCTAAAATGATAACATGTCCCCCTTCAAAAATATTGCAGATAAATAAAACAGTTCTCACAGTGACTTTCTTCAACGTAAGTTAAACCGAACCACCAACCTGTACGAAGAAAAACTGCTAATTCAGTCTGATTTTAACCAGTAGAGGGTTAATATAATACTATCTACTTTACAATGAGGGTTTTTATGAAGAGGGAGCCCTGTAGTACCTCCGTGTTGATACAACTTTGATCCTTCACTGTAACAGGAGTAAAGCTAATCGTGTTATAACAAGGTGCTTCAAACAATACAAGTCAATTAGATAACCTGATAGTTGATTATCTCCAATTCCACGTCATCGCTGCTCAATACAGGGCAGTAAGGAGAACTTACAGACCGACTTGATCTAAATTTCACTGTCATAAGAATATCGATTCTCTTACAAAAAGAGTGTAACTATCATTACAGGCCGACTTTATCTAAATTTCACTGTCATAAGAATATCGATTCTCTTACGAAAAGAGTGTAACTATTATTTGGATATGATGTGAAGTTAGGTATAGGCCTGTTAGGCAGTGAGCCATTCATCCACACCATAATATACTAGCACTGTAAAATGAACCAAGTCCCACTAGATAAACCTAATTTGCTCAAATTTCTCTTTCATAGGATCAGTTGCAATGGGACTAAGCCTTGCTGTGGATTTATTTCTACATGTAGGATAACCATGAATGAAAACAATCCCCATAGTGGACAATATAAAGGTTTCTTTTTCTTTTTCTTCTCTCAAAAAATGGACATCATATTTTCAAATAAAAAATATATTTCATTGAATAATGATCTCACAAAAACTGTGTTCCCTACCATGTGTATTTCTGAATGTTCAGTCTCCAAACCACAAGAAAAATGATGGTTGATACATTGTAATATGGACCACCACTAGATGAGCCTTCTTGAAATCAAAGTAAGGTTGACTGCTTATGATATTCAAAGATACATACCTCAGAATACCATAACTCTGGGAGGAAAAAACTTTGACTGGCTGGTTGTAATGAAGCATAGAAATAAACACAAGGACCTAGTATTACTAGGTTCATTTATGTGGACATTACTAGTAGTAATGTCCACATAAATGTGATCAATTAAGAGACTTGTCCCAGTCTTGTCTGCTGTTTGAGTGACCAACAGTTAATAGCACTCAACTCATCTGTACAGCCAAGAACCCTGATCCTGCCATCAGCTATGTAGTCAGTTGCAGGGTCTTTGGTCTGTCTGAGCAGGGGAGTCCGTGTCATAGTAACACCACTTAGTCTGTCTGAGCAGGAAGTCCGGGTCATAGTAACAGCACTTAGTCTGTCTGAGCAGGGGAGTCTGTGTCATAGTAACACCACTTAGTCTGTCTGAGCAGGGAAGTCCGGGTCATAGTAACAGCACTTAGTCTGTCTGAGCAGGGGAGTCTATCTGAGCAAGGTAGTCTTGGTCATTGTGCCAGTACTAAGTCTTTCTTGGTCAAATTGGAGGGGATACTTAGATGGACAGGGGTCTCTCTAAGGGATAACATGGTAACACAAAGTAGTCTGGTGCATTCTGCAGCTTACAGGATATATCAAGTTAACTTGTAATATCTTCAGAACGTACAGCAGGACTGTCACTGATACTTTCCTGATCTGTGTTGATTTACAGGTGTTTTTCTGACACCTGCTCCTCAATTTATACCAAAAAAAAAAAACCAAAAAAAAAAAAACCTGGATCACCAGAGCTTGCAAATTTCTTTACACTTGTGTATAAAACTGGTGGGTGAGTAGACAGGTTGAGCCACATTGATGTAGGGCTGTGTCTGAATAGGCCCCACATTCTAACCAGCTACCAACTGGTGCACACAGCTCACCGAGGCCAAACAAAAATACAAGTGTGTTTCCCCTAATGGACCAAAATTTTGGGGGGTAAGTAGGTAGGAAAAATTTTTTCTTTTTAGTCTGACAATTTGGGTTGATTGGTGTGTTTTCTTTATTGAATATGCCACAATTTTGGGGTAGGTAGGTGTTGGGGGGGGGGGGGATTAGAGATGGGTCAGCTGGGTTACGGAAACAAACTATCTTTTTGGGGGGCCTAATATGATTGACACAAAAGATGCAACAGTAAAACCAGCTTATCACCTATGAGAGGACATCTTAGATAACCTTTTCATGAGGCTCAACTTACACATTTTGCACTTCATTTTGCCTGCTAAACAGACTAATCTGTGTTTTCTCCTCTGTACTTGTTGAGATAAAACAGATCTTGGCTTACTTTGGAGACAACACCTCACTTAACACAGGTATCTTATTCCAACCACTAGTCCAAATGCTGGCTCAAATTGAGGTTGCTTAGAGTTTTGGTTGACACACACTTTTGCCACTGAGAATTTTTCTGTGTCAAAGTGTTCACTCAAAAACAAAATAAGACCTGAAGTTAACTGGATTTTTTTTAAAGTCAGTTTGACAAATGACCAGAGCCCCAGTATATTTCAGACATTAGCAGTGAGCCACTTTTTCTCCTTTACGTATCTGTCTGGTCAAGTGCAAACCATTACTACAGGAAGAGTGATGGCTGTCTGTGGACACTGCCTCAGTATTAGACGTCCTATCTACTGCCATCATGTATGACAAAGTACAGCATTGATCTGTGGATATCTCTTGAGAGGCCACCCTGGGTACGTCCAAAAGTGAGCATGTAAAACAGGTGGTCTTTCAGCGGTGGTTAATACTCTAGTTCTAGAAATTTTCTCGCATGTTTAACCTTTTCCCCCTTAAACCTGCCAAAACTGGCTGGTTGTCAAATGTCGTCTGCTTCACCATTTTCAACTGATTTCAACAGCAATGAAAAACAATTTGACTGAGAATTGATGAGACTTGTCAAGACAACATGACCCAGGTCAACAGCTTTCCTCGGCATGGGTTGGGCACTAAGTGCCCAACCCATGCCAAGGAAAGCTGTTTAATCAGTCTTAATTCAAGGGGGAAAGGGTTAATTTCGCGCAGACTCAATTTTTTTTAAATTTCAGAATTTCAGCGCATTTTAATTTTGCACAATCCAATACCATACAATGTAGTGAAATACAATACAACTCATTTTCGTGCTTTGGGTGGTAGCGCAAAAAGTGCAAAATCAAATTGAGCACGAAAAATTCTAGAACTGCAGTAACATGGAAATGACGGCACTAGGGGATCTGGTCACTGTGGGATCTGGTCAATGTACTTTTAACTCCTTCAGGGCCAAAGTTTGGACTGAGTCAACAGCTTGCCTCAGCACGCTTTGGACATAATGTGCCCAAAGCGTGTAGAAGGAAACTGTTGGCCCGGACAATGGCATTGTCTGGAACTACAGCCCTGCTGGTACTTGAACGAACAGTCTTTCCACAAGGAACATGGCGTTAACATCCTTAGTATAACTGAGAGCAGCTTGTCTTAAGTAGTTCGACTTTAACCACAGTTGGTACTGAGAGTGTTAAAAGGTGGAGGATCTCTTTAACTTACCAGAGCAGTCACTCAGGAGAGGGACGTCTGTATTTACGACAGGGATCACTATACATATTACTGCCCCAATATTATACATGTATCACAGAATTTATGAAAAAAAATTTACTCTTGTGATCAGTTTTCCATTATTTATGCACAATATTTAATTGAATATGTTAATTGGAAGTATAGGGTCATTCAAACCTTTGAATTGTCTCAAGTCTTTGTCCTCACAATGACCCTCCACTACCAACCCCCCCCCCCCCCCCGCTTCCAACCCCACCCCGCCACCCCCAATAAAAATAGGCCAGATCATTCAGTAAGTACATTTCGAAAATGTAATATCTAAATTTCAAGTCTAGCGTAATGGGTTTGTTAGCACAAAACAGAGCCCTTAAATTATCCACATTGATCAGCCCATAGTTTTCTTGACGGGAAGTCAATACAAAACATATTGTGTCCCCGGCTGAAATATCAGCCACAGAAACTAGAAAACTGACAGAACCTACCACTCAACTTTGGCGTCCTTCCCAAGTGAGCTTCAACATTACCATGGCTGCCAAATCAACATCTTCATTTATTTTTTCTTCAATCCACATGAAGTAGTAGTGAGTTGGAACACGCTGCCCCTTCGGTGTTCTAGTCCTGCAGTCGCTGTGTTCAGGCCAGTAGCTCCATATGGCAGACTAAGTACACGTACTCTCAGGTCACCCAGTAGCTCTGCCCATACACTTCACAACTTGATGAGGGTTTTTTCTGTTCCTTGCTGTGGACAGAAGCCCAATCATTTCAATACACTGTATGGCCAGCTTACTCGGATGACACTCAGCCAGTTTCAACTCAGTCTCTATTTTGATTTCCATTGCGTCTGCTTTGCAGGGACAGATCTAGGCCTTCAAAATTTGTAGCTAAATTGGGAAATAAAACAGTAATCACTGCAGAATTCAACCTACGTGACTTTATAATTCATCTAAAAATAAATTAGCCATTTGCATATTTCTACCGCCAAATGAATGAAACATTAGCATTTGGCTAATGGCACCAGCAGTCCTTGACTTTGTCAGCCAAGTTATTATTCCCATTTGTCCATTTATATCTTCTTTTATTATTTGCCTACATGAATCTCCATAGGCATGGCTCAGACCAATAATAATAATAATAATAATAATAATAATAATAATAATAATAATAATAATAATAATAATAATAATAATGCAGTGTTAAAATAAACATATTTTTATTCGAACGAATACAATTGGAGAGAAGGGCAAAGACCCATATTAACCCTTCTTGTGGAAGAATGACGGATGGACAGGACAGACGAAACAACAAAATACCAAGTGCGTTGCTCTAGGTACATTTCCCATCCACTGTAAACAGACCACAGAGCACCGCACTCTGCAACAAGTTGAAGGAAGACACGACAAGTGTAACAAGACAGACAGTGGGGCTATAAAGATATAACTAATCATATGCATAATGTGAAAAGATGTAAATATATTTTCTGAGCAAAGTAACAGTCGCAGGATTAACAAACTACTAACTGAATTATGTTATGGCATCAGACCCAATGTGTCTAGTTTTTTAAGATATAGTCATGGACAGCCAGAAATGTTTATTATTTTCGAAACTGCAGCCTGAAGCACCATACAAGATTGTTTCCAGAATAAAGGGAGCATAATTTATTACAACACTGTGGAGATCATTCCTTGGCACGATATGATAGGAACAGACAAAAAAATAATGCCATACATCTTCATTGTTGCCCGCATCTGCACTCTGGAGAATCAATAACACCAATATCAAACAGGTGAGCATTCAGCTGACTGCGGCCCATGTGCAGTCTAGCGTTGATGACTGCCGGGAATTGTTTACCAACATAATAAATTTGAGTTTGCTTTACTGATCTCGGTACATTCTGGGTAAGTTTCTGTTTGAAATCAAATAAAGACTCTGAATTTCATACTTCAGAAGGAAGTTGGTTCCAAAGTTTGGTTGTGGCTGGGAAAAAAAAAAAGATGTATCAAAGAGTTTAGTTCTAGTTCTAAAAAGTGATATATCTGGGGTCTGTCTGGTATTTGTTTTAAAACTACTTGTCTTTAGGACAACACCACAAGTGACACAAAATTTTCACTTGTTCTCCCTCATAATATCACTTATGCTAATGAAGTGTACATGTACCTAAGTTTTGGCTTAAAAAAGCATGTTTGAATGGAAATCATTGTCATACAGAGAGTTTGTGTGTGTGTTACGCCCAAAATTTTTTTAATTTATCAGATTATGAATTTTGCCAATAAAAATTACTTGTTCATGTAACAAGTGAAGTTTGATAGTCACTTGTCCTCAAAATGATTCCACTTGTCCCTGACAATAGGATCATAGCATTTTTGCACCATGGTTATGATCATGTTACATGTACCAGCACTCTTACAATGACGTTACATGCTGGAGCAATGTTATGATTATATTACATGTACCAGCAATGTTACAATGATGTTACATGTACCAGCAATGTTACAATGATGTTACATGTACCAGCAATGTTACAATGATGTTATATGTACCAGTAATGTTACAATGATGTTACATGTACCAGCAATGTTACAATGATGTTACATGTACCAGCAATGTTATAATGATGTTACATGTACCAGCAATGTTACAATGGTGTTACATGTACCAGCAATTTTAAGTATGCCAAGAGTGTCATCAGTCAATTCCAAATAACATCCAAAACCTTGTCAAGTAAAAAATCTAATGAAATGAGTAAAATCTTATCCATAGTCCATACAGCTTGTGAAGAGCAAGAAAATCAGATCAAAGACTTGTCAGTAATTTATAAAAGGAAAACTGGCAGTTAGCTGATAAGAGCATTCAGCCTACAACGGTACCTGTTCTGAGACCACCTCAAGTAAAAGACCAGGACTTTCTAAGACAACTCTTTAGTGACACTTGTGTTTCTTCGGTTTTTTATCTGCATTTCCAGACCACCTTCAATATGAGGCCACTGCTTAGTAGCAGCAGGGATGCTCTCAGATAGTACATACAGTGATCCCTGTCTTGAGAGGCCACTCCAATAAGAGGCCACCTGGCTTGAAAGACCACTTTTGGCAGGTCCCTGGTGCTCTCTTCTCCATGTTATTGTGCCTCTAATAAAAGGCCACCTGTCTTGACAGGCCACTTCTGCCCTTGGGGTGGCCTCTCAAGACAGGGACTACTGTACTACTGCATCTGACCGCCTCATGATTGGTCTACATGTTGTTGGTACATACAGTGTCTATGCACCCAGAAGCAACCTGTACATGCAAGCCACGAAACCTTCACCCATTCCTTGCCAGGAATCAAACTGGGTCAAGAAATATAGAGACTGTACAGAGAATGCCAAATATGATCAATAATGGGAACCAAGACAATAAATTTGTCAGTTTATTGGACAGCACTGACACCACTGAAAACCTGCAGAGTTTATTGATCAAAACTATTAGGGGCTGCACCATGTCAGGGCACCTTGCAGTCATCTGTTGTTCCATAGCCAACATAGTACATGTACTGAGGCAGTCACCTGGAGAGGACAGGGTTAACATAGGGTTAACATATCTTTTTTGACATTGGGGAAAGTGAATAAAAACGAACACTTTTATCAGCAGATATGTGACCATACAGTAACACCTCTGGCAAAGAAAAAAAAAAGGCTCTGTACACATTTTTGGGGTATAATATACAGCAGAATCAATGCTGGACCAGCCTAGACCTGCAATAAATGCTCCAGTGGGAAGGCGGCAGTCAAGCCTTCATCATCATGTATATCACAGGCTTGGCAGCAGGTCTTGACAAGTTTGTCATTACAGAAAATATCAGATCTGCCTTGCAGGCAACCTTCATTCATGGTTGTTTGGGTTAGAGCCATCATATTAATAAATTTACAGATTATTTCGCAAACAGGATACACTGACCAACCCGACAGGGACCTGGCAATACGCAGCTTCTAATGCAATCTTGGTCCTAGTAGGACGCAATCACCGCAGTTCAGCCAAAAACAAACCCACCCTAGGTCAGCCAAACAGGCAAACAAAACAAATATATACTGGGACAGGGCTGGACACCTTCTGGTAAACTTAACAAAGTGTATAATACCTGCCAAGTAGTCACAGAGGTTGTAGGGTTAAGTCACTACAGTTAAACCTGCCTTCAAAGATCATCCTGAAGGATAACCCAATCATGGTCTCACAGATCATCCTTAGGGATAACCCAATCATGGTCTCAAAGATCATCCTGAGGGATGACCCAATCATGGTCTCAAAGATCACCCTGAGGGATAACCCAATCATGGTCTCAAAGATCATCCTGAGGGATAACCCATCATAGTGTCAAAGCTCATCCTTAGGGATAACCCAATCATGGTCTCAAAGATCATCCTGAGGGATAACCCAATCATGGTCTCAAAGATCATCCTTAGGGATACCCCAATCGTGGTCTCAAAGATCATCCTAAGGGATAACCCAATCATGGTCTCAAAGATCATCCTGAGGGATACCCCAATTGTGGTCTCAAAGCTCATCCTTAGGGATAACCCAATCACGGTCTCAAAATAATCCCGAGGGATACCCAAATTGTGGTCTCAAAGCTCATCCTTAGGGATAACCCAATCATGGTCTCAAAGATCATCCTGAGGGATACCCCAATCACGGTCTCAAAGATCATCCTGAGGGATAACCCAATCATGGTCTCCAACACAAGTGGTCTGTCCACGGGGGTACAGATAAGGTGAAACATACCAAGTGACACATTCTGAAAAGGTCCAGGAACCACCGCAGGGACATCAAGAGTGATACTGACTAGACCATCAAGTATCGCTTGCTACAGCTGGTTGCGTCATCATTTATTTTATATTATTTTTTCTTTTTCTTTCAGTTTATCATTATCATCCCATTATTTTCTTTTTTGGTGGAATCTTTATTACATACTCATCCCATATATTTTTTTTAATTTCCTCTCTGTTGCTAGCTTTTATCAAAATTTTTAGTGCTCAAGTAATACAGCACACCATCCACAATATTATACATTGTATCATCTGATGATCTGGCTTCCCCTGACTGGTGACGCAGCTTTCACATTTTTCTGTTTTTTCTGCCATATATGTGGGCATTTTGATGATTTGCCCACATCTTGTATTCAATATTTATGCCAATGAAGTTCTCTGCCCAGTCAAAAGTCATGTATGAATACATAATAGCATATATATATATATATATATATATATTCATACATGACTTTTGACTATGTATTTTGTATGCATAGAAACTCATTTGCACTCTTAAAGATTCCAATTTATTGTGGTATTGCCTCCATAGATATAAGCCAATAACCACACCCTACACCATAATCCACAGTATGTCAATGTATTTAATTTTCTGAAACATATCATCAGGTCCATTATGCTGTGCTCTGTCGCACGACAATGGTGGTGAGTTCCACTCAGTATGGACCCCTGTCATATGTAAAAAAACACCATAACAACAGAGGCTTTTTTACATGGAAATGATGCGGAAAACAGTTACGTGGGAGTCCTGGTTGCCATTGTACAATATCAGACATCACACTGGTGGCTCGGGATGTTATGAAGAGGCAGCTCTATGTGTATATATGTATATCACTACATGTTTATACATCAATAACAAGATAAACAGTGTATTAAACAGTTACATACAGACAGAGTGTTCAATATACACAGTCATTACACAATGAGCCAGCATCACTCAGCTGCCTGATCAGTTTGTAGTCTTTCATGGCATCAAGTACCAATCATGCCAGACTCGAGACTCAAGACTCGAGTCTCGATAATGGATGAACTGTTCCCAAGTTTCTGGTTCCCAGTTCTACAGCACACAAGGAAAACCACACCATGGGGAAGGCAATGGCAAGAATTCCTGATTATTGTCCTCCAAGCTTCCTGTTGATAAAGCTAATGTACACACCTGAATGTAAATTAGCCGTGAATTTTTTCACTGCCAGTCACGCACCACAGTTGACTTGAAAAGGGCATTTCATGCATATTAATAAATGTTTTGGTAATAAGCACAATTTGGGGTTACATATCCTCTGTTGTGAACAACAAAATCTTTTCTAGATGAAAGTAAGATACAAATTGTGTCAAAGATACCAATTTTACGAGACCCTATGGCAGAGTCAATGAAATATGTGTAAGACTGTTCCAACAGTGACAGTATCATTAGACATGCATGGTAGACATAGGCCTTTCCTCCACATACCTGCCACTGCATGCCAATCTCAAAAGTCAATCAAAATATTTTCTGGGATAACACACACTGACAATAATCAATGGAGAGACATGTTATTTTCCAATCTGTCTTCACCATAAATATTTGTCTGAGTGCTTAGGTAGCAACCGTGACAGCCTGTTATATACCAGCGTCTGTAAATCACACGTGTACTACTTGGAACATACATATAACAGGGCTGACAAATTTGCATGTTGTCAAGCCGCTGGGGACCAGTGATATTTCAGTCAGGGCAAGTAAACATTTTAACCCTTCCCCCCCCCCCCCCCCCGTGAATTAAGACTGAGTCAACAGCTTTCCTTGGCATGGGTTGGCCATGCCAAGGAAAGCTGTTGACCTGGGGCATGTGGTCTTGACAAGTCTCATGTACATTTCTCAGTCAAATTGTTTTACATTATTGATGAAATTAGTTGAAAACACTGTAGCAGAAGACATTTGACCACCAGCCAGTTTTGGCCAGTTTAAGGGGGAAAAGGGTTAAAGCACCGCCCTGCAGACAACAAAACAATTGCTTTTGTAAACAGAGTTTGCATGGATGTGCAAGTGAATCTCAGTGAGGGCAAGCAAAATATCAAAATAACTTGCCATGAGAGTTGGAGCAGAAAAACTGAGGGGGGTAAGCCTTGGGGACAAGTGAAACCTGACATTAAACAGCAACTAAATGACCAAGATATCTGCATCTGATCTGTCTCTGCCAAGACTTTCATTTTCAACCAGGCTTTAAAAGCTGGGTATCTGATCTCTAGTACTTCCAAACACGCAGTGTTACCATTTATTTTCCATTAAGTTGCCATCAGCTTTTCAAATTAATAAGAGCAGCCAAGGCAACTCACTCAGCCCCCAGATGGCACCACTGGTAGAAGGTTTGTTCCCAGTGCTTGGACCTAAAGTATGATGTGGAATTTCTGCACTTAAGATGTCTAGTGCCAACATAACTTCTGCTTAAAGACTGATATATGTGAAAAGGCGTCCTCTCTCCGGCCTTTGCCCTTCTCGTCACGTAAGATATTCAAAAGTGTTTCCCTTAGGATTTTTTCAGGGGGTCATAAGAAGTGAAATTCAGGGGAAAACAGTAGATTTTCACCAATTTCTACCCGTAAATAAATAAGACTTATGACCCTTTAGAATGTTCTCAGAGGGTTTTTCAGTTATTGAAAGGGTAATATACCCCCATTTGGGGGGTTATGGAAACACTGTTCAAAATGAGATAATAAAAGTTATAATAGTCATTAGAACTTTGCCAGCACAATGAGTGGTATCTTGAGTGTTCTACTACCTACACAGTAAACTGTGTTTTAAACATTCTCCAAATGAGTACATAAAATAGGTATTGAATAGTGAAATGGTCTTGGTGTAGAAAATGAAAATTAACTGTGACCAAGATGAAGACTATAAAGATGGTTGTAATTGGGTAATGGTCTCATTATGGATAGATCTTAATAAGGAAACTGCAGTGTATCATCATCATTCATGGAGCACTTCCAACTGAGAGATGACTTTGGCAAGATGGAGGGAGCTCTGTGGCCAGCAGAATTCTTACAAGCTGAAAGCCACGGTTAAGTCAGTGTTTCATGCTGATCAGTTCTTTTGTTAAGTGCCAAACTTACACTGCTGCCATATATATGTATGTCTAGTTCTCACACAGGCCAATGATTTGCACATGCTCAAATGTCTTTGCCGTGTTTCTGCCACATTTTTGGTTTGTGTAAACAACTTTAGTGATGTAACAAAAGTTTACCACATGCTGCAGTCCCATGTTCAAGAGAGCTCTTCTACTGTGGCCACTATGCAGCATTTACCACCTGCGCTCTCCTACCAGCAATTACCACCTCCGCTCTGTTATTAGCCCACTCTCCCTGTAAGCACCCATGGTGCTTTTGACATTTTCAAAACATAAACCTCAAGTTCAGACCTCTGTTTTGAACATTAAAACACAACATTTGCATAATTCAGAGTAAAAATTCAGACTATTTACATTATTTTGGTATTTTTAAAATCCTATGAAAGGAAAAGGGTGCAGTAAGAACCAGTCAAGTACAATACGATAGACACTGAACAGTACAATAGCGCACAGTGCACCACCTGGCTTGAGAAATTACACTTATCAAATCCCAGTACAGTCAGGTCCATGATATTTTACCTGCAAAGAGACCACCTATCTTAAGAGACCACTTGTACCTTTGCATGAGCAGTGGGGTCTTCCATTGTACATGCTTGCTCTATAAAACATCTGCATATCCCCTTCTACATGAAGATACTACATGCAAGGACAGATCTAAACTTCAAAAATCTGCAGCCAAAATTGGAAATACAGGCATAACTCATAAAACATTCAGTCTTGGCCCTTCAATAACTCATTTTAAAACATTTTAGCCATTTTCACATTTCTTGAGCCAAATTCAAGAAACACTAGCATTTGGCTAATTGACTAATGGTAAGACTAAGAGTGATCCCTGTACATGTTTCTGGTAACTTTCATATCAACTACTCAGACAAGCTTGCAGCACATCAAGTTATCCAGTACATTATCATTATTTACAGTCTGTCACAAAGCAGTCAGCCTTGGGCCACATTTTAATTCTCTGTGCAACTCAGTTACAAATATTTACCCAGAATTACCACCAAATTAAACTAGACTTCTGGCAAAAGTTAAACTAGGTCGGCCTTGATGAATTAAAGATGCACTGTCTCTATAAATTACTCAGCCAGTCATCACTTGTTCCCAACATTTCACAAAATGGTTGTAAAATTCCAGGTCACATTTTTTTCTTTTCTAATTTTCACAAAAAGCAGAACTATCATGTCTGATGTCTTTTTTCATTCTATCATTATCATTTCCCTTGATGCGGCTGGCAGCATACAAACTATGGGTAAAATACTATGGTGACCTATCCTACATGATATAACATGGTCCACAAGACTTGCATTCATGTTCAGTGTACTAAGGTCTGGGATTATCCTGATTTCCTTATGGTCCACTGTGGCCAAGTGGCCTCAGTGTTGACATAATGATGCCCTGTAGCCTCGGCCACAGTCATCACCTTTGTAACTCATGGGAAAATATTGATCAAACATTGTGTGCACACAAATACAAAGTACTTCATTGCTAATGCTTATAATGGCCCCCAGCAAAATGGGAAACATGTCCAAAAATTAGGCCTGAACTACCTGTGTGTGCAGTCACACTGGAGATTAGGTTGGGGATGAAGTGAAATGGCCTCTCCATGGAAATGCAATGACCCGACCGGGGCAGTGGTCAGGTCATGATCTTTTGCTCCAATACTTAAGTTTGTTGTGTTTAGCTCTGGGCAATTCACACTATTTCCGAACACTTTTTATAGTTTCGTAACAAATAGCAGTTGTGCTTAAAAGTACATTTAAATAAACATTTAGAAACAATATTTATATCACAAGTATTAGGGCACTTAGTCTGATACTACATGTAACTTTTTATTTTTACTGTTAAATACACTTAGTACCAGATCAACAGAAATTGGTAAGAATGTTAATACTGATGGGAAAAAAAATCCAAGAGAATCCTATGTTCAGTTTACTTGCATTTTATACTGCTCTTGAAAAGTACACTGAAAAGAAAAATGATTTATTGAAAAGTTATTGAAAACACTTCAAAAAAAACCTTTTAAACAAGACGGCTGTGTGAACAGCCCATGCTCAGCTGATCTTGACATTCATCACACTTGCAGATCTATGAACTTGGGAAAGGATCAAGGTCACCCATGTTCTGAGTAAGTCTGACCATTATAAAAGAACACTAACATGTGCAACATCAAGGTTCAAGTAGTTCTCAAGTTATAATGAAGAGTAAAATTCATGTATATTGCACTGTGACCCCAGAAATGAGGTCAAAGTCATTCATGTACTGTCTGAGCATGACCTTCATACAAAAACATTAACATGTGCAACATCACAGTACTAACTCAAAACAGATCTCAAGTTATCAAGTAAACAGTAAATTTTGTGTCAGTTGTCCTGTGAATTAGCACTAGAATACCCATTGACTTCCATAGTAATCAATAGGAAAGCTGCATTGATCGATAAGTACCCGAGTTGAAAATACTTAAAAATCAGGAATCTAAAGCAGTGCCACCTAGTAAACAACTTTGTTTGACCCTTCCACAAGAACATATCCATCACATTTCACTTTAATCTGACTGACAGTTCTGAGAACAAGTGAAAAATAACAAAACCATATAAAAAATTCATTAAAAAAAATTAGAAAAAATTGCAGTGCCACCTGGTGAACAAATTGGGAACTATGTGTCCCTGGGAGTGTCTATGAACGATATCAAACCAACTGGGTGAGCAGTTTCACAGGTGAAGAGTTTTTAAGGTTTGCCCCCAAAAAACGAAAAAAAATCATAAAAATTCCAAAAATCAATAGAGCGTGACCATTTGAACAAACTTGGTAGAGATCCACCCAAGGCACATCCCCACCTAGTTTCAAGTAAATCTGGCCAAAATTATTTAAGTTATAACCATTACAAGAAATTCCCATGTTAAAACTTTTGTAAAGATTTTTGAAAAAAAAAATCATAAAAAACCAAAATTCATTGGAACATGACCATTGGAACAAACCTGGTAGACACCCACCCAAGGTACATCCCCACCAAGTTTGAAGTTAATCTGCATGATGGTTTTGGAGAAGAAGTCTCAAATGTGAATTAGCATTAGAATACTCACTGACTTCCATAGTAATCAATAGCAAAGCTGCATTAACCCATAAGTACCCAAATGGAAAAAATCGTTAAAAATCAGGAATCTGCAGCATTCTCACATAGTGAACAACTTTGTTTGACCCTTCTAGGAGGAACATATCCACCACGTTTCAGCTTAATCTGAGTAACGGTTCTGGAGAAGAAGTCGAAAATAGCTAGAACACACAAAAATTCATAAAAAATTAGTAAAAAATTGCAGCGCCACCTGGTCAAGAAATTAAGAACACAGAGTCCCTAGGTGTCTTTTCGTGTGATATCAGAGTGATTGAGTAAGCGGTTTTGGAGAAAAAGATTTTTCAAGATTTGTCCAAAAAAAGAACAAAAAAAATTCATTAAAAATCCAAAAATCACTGGAGCATGACCGTTTGAACAAACCTGGTAGACACCCACCCAAGGTACATCCCCACCAAGTTTGAAGTTAATCTGCATGACGGTTTTGGAGAAGAAGTCTCAAATGTGAATTAGCATTAGAATGCTCATTGACTTCCATAGTAATCAATAGGAAAGCTGCATTGACCCATAAGTACCCGAATGGAAAAAATCGTTAAAAATCAGGAATCTGCAGCATTCTCACATAGTGAACAACTTTGTTTGACCCTTCTACAAGGAACATATCCACCATGTTTCAGCTTAATCTGAGTGACGGTTCTGGAGAAGAAGTTGAAAATAGCTATGACACACAAAAATTCATAAAAAAATAGAAAAAAATTGCAGCGCCACCTGGTGAACAAATTAAGAACTAGGTGTCCCAGGGAGTGTTTCTGTGTGATATCAAAGTAATTGGGTGAGCTGTTTCAGAGAAGAAGATTTTTTAAGATTTGCCCAAAAAAGAACAAAAAAATTCATTAAAAATCCAAAAATCAATGGACCATGACCAATTGAACATACTTGGTAGAGACCCACCCAAGGCACATCCCCACCAAGTTTGAAGTGGATCTGGCTGACGGTTTCGGAGAAGAAGTCGAAAATGTAAATTGTTGACGGACGACGGACGGACGGACGGATGACGGACGGAGGACCATAAGATAAGCTCAGCTGACTGACAAGTCAGCTGAGCTAAAAATGAGCCTATATATAACATTTATACACATATTACATACTACCCAAGTCCCTTTTCAGTGATGTATCATCAACCAAATTATATGCCCCATTGCCCCAGACAAGTAAAATTTCAATCAGGGCAACAACAAAAGTTCAAAGAACTTGTCCTGGTAACAACCTTAAATATCATGCCTGGTATCACTGCATGTGCCCAGCTACCATGTGGCAGTGTCAGTTGTTCAAAAAGTAGGTAGTAACACATCTCCGCCAGCCTAAAGCAATGTTCAAATTGGAGTCCAAAAGTAAGGTGCTTAAATTAATATTGCACTGAAATAGACTCAAACTTCTTTTATTTCACTGTAATACGTACATATACATAAGCATATAATATGAGATTCAATACATGTATGTAGTAGGTGAGGAGACTCCCATTGAGGCAAGGAACGCCGCTATCATGGGAGCCACCTTGCTAATAGTTAAGAATTGACAAAATTTCTTGAAAATTAAATTAACACAGGTGCTTTGACTTTAACAATATGTTCCAGGTAAGTTTCAGTGAACTTTATATATATATATATATGGAATGGATCCTTAATAAAGTGGGTCACCTTGAAACGAACATAACTATGCAGGGTGGGCATTCTGAGCCATGGCCATTTGCCATCAACATGAAGACCACATCCTACAATGCTTTTTTTCCTTATGTTGGGTTTGACATTTCTGTCAACTGGCCAACATCCTTTGACTTGAAATTAGGTCACCTTTAGCTTCTGGTGAGGAGGGGATTTTATATGACAAATACAAAAATTATGAATCAATTTTCATGGAGGAGATTGTTCAAAATAGGCCAACTTTCAGCAGATAATACATTTCAAAAAGAAGCAGCCTGAAGTAGTGAATCTCCCTCCACCAAATGAGGTTGACTTGAAAGTCATGGTTTGCCGAAATGGACAAGTGACTTTGAACAGGGGAAATGTCGAAATAAGCTTGCCATGAGAACAGAGGTGCTGAAGATTAATATTATGGTATGTCCTGAAAGGTCATCTGTTTATACTTGTATCTTCATTTACGAGAAAGTGTGCATCATATCTGGTGTCATTGAGGGTTTAGCTGTTTGTAATCATATGAGTTTACCTGTCTTGCCTATTGTATATGATATTCTGTACCTTTACATGTATATGTACTTTTATGAGGGCCTCAGGGGAGATTAGTGCTGATTCACTAACTGAGTTACCCTCTTGAAATAAAGTTTTATATATATATAATCTTACTTTAACAAGCATGTATGATATATTTTCTGGATGAAAAACTGACTTCCAGAGCATGTAGAAACTGGTCTACCAGGAGGGATCACCAAACACTCATAGAAGAGCCTTTCACATCAAAAGAAAGAATTTGAAGAAGAAATTACATAGTTCACTTCTTACACTGCAGGACCAAACTTATCAGTTGACAAGCTGTTTCTCATGGGTCCTTGTAAGCAAATAATATCACTGGAAAAGACTTTCTGCCAACAACTTGAAGGTACTTTAATGTCTTTCAGTAGATTGCATCAATCCTCTACTCAATCATACATGAATGAGAATAAATATTTTGCAACTTTACTGGTAAATCCAGCAACTTAATCCACTTTCTCTGCAATTCTTGCAGGTAAAATACATAATGGAAGTTTGCTACCCTAGTGGTGCTGTTTAGGTAAGCAATTAATCCTCAAAATGACCATGATTCTACCTGACAGATCATAAGGTTGTTGATATTTTTACCAATTAACTTCAGGATCATGTCCTCGCATGTTTGTGCAATACCTTACACAAGAACAAGTAGCCAACATTTAAGTGAAAATTCAGCCATCTCCTGTACAGGCTTTTTGTGCACATGTAACAAAACATTTAAATGTTGTCTTATCCTCAAAGAAAAGTCAAATCATACCCTGTTAGTGAGTCACACGATTCACTGATAATGAATATGACCTGGCAAAAGCATAAAGGTTCTCTCTCTCTCTCTCTCTCTCTCTCTCTCTCTCTCTCTCTCTCTCTCTCTCTCTCTCTCTCTCTCTCTCTCTCTCTCTCTCTCTCTCTCTCTCTCTCTCTCTCTCTCTCTCTCTCTCTCTCTCTCTCTCTCTCTCTCTCTCTCTCTCTCTCTCTCTCTCTCTCTCTCTCCCTCTCCCTCCCTCCCTCCCTCCCTCCCTCTCTCTCTCTCTCTCTCTCTCTCTCTGAGGGTGGATATAAAGAATATTATACAGTATGGGTGATACCCTTCCTTAAATTAATCAAGTCAGAGGTTGCCAGATTTGTGCTTTTAATGTAGCAATATATAATTATTTCATTCCTTTTCCGTGCAAGACGATCAAAAGCATATATTTTCTGAAAGAAAACATTTGTCTAAATTTAAATTTGCTAATGAATTTCAAATTTAGCCATTTCAATTTAATTTCAATTAGAATTTTAAAAATTTATATAAAATAAAAATAGCATGTTCAAAAATTAACATACAAGTTGGCTTGTAATATCAAATTAAAGCTAGCACCTGTGTCTAAACTCCTGTATCTCAGATTTTTTTAAAAGGGCTTAGGCAATTTTTTATAGATCATTGAAATTTTAAAAATTCTGAACAAAAATGTTAAAAGCTTTAAAATTTAAACTAAACCCTTTATGAAAAATTTGAGATATGGTTTTGTAGCTAACAATATGCTCTGTCTATTTTGATCAAAGCCAAATGTTTATCTGGAAATGTGTTTGAGCTATTTTTTGTTGATACTCAAAATATGAAAAATTTAAATGTAATTTAAAAACTGATTGAGATTTAATGACTGAACAGTTACAAAAGATCTGTTGTTGGTTTTACATTTATCAAGATGTCTTCTTTTATAAAATATTTAGTTGTTATAGGTTCAAATGAAAATTGTAGAATTAGGTTCAAATGAAAATTGTAGAATATACAATATAATATTCAGCAAAAACTAGCATTTTGTAATTTTATTGTTGTAACGTGTTCTAGCCCCTTAAGGAAGCACAGTAGCTCCACCTACTGGAAAATTTACTACAGATTTTGATAACATTTTCACATATTTTCATGACACTGTATGACTAGAAGCAATTCATTTGTTGCAGGTGGCAACCAAGCATGGCCCATTGGAGGGAGGTCAATGTATGACCTACCAGTGTATTATGACAAGTGTCTCTTCACGGGAAAAGGCATGCATCAGTGACAAGCTGACAGCACAACAACACCGTGAGAAGTGAGCATAGGCAGACAAGTGAAAGGCTAATACTCCCTAGGAGTATATACCATCCAACATCATTTGAAAGTTGATGCTAAAGGGCTGAGAAAGTCTCAAGGAAAATATACTTTTTTTGACATTCAGATGTGGGGGGAGTCCCTGTTATGAGAATGGGCAAACTGCCAAACTGAACACCGACCCCTCTTAATAAATACATATATAGAATACCTTGGCATATATATATACATACAGGTAAAGAAAAAAAACAGGCTTTGATAAATTACAGTTTTAGACAGTGTTGAAGACCAGGCAACCTAATTTCTACAATTTATAGACCACATATGATAGTAGCCTCCATGTATTCCCTTACAATAACTTACTATATGCACGCAAATTTAATCCCTATTACATTCTAACTGAAACATTTACATTGTGCAAAAAGGGCTGACAACCAACCAATCAGAACACATAATTGAGCTTTGCATCAAACCAAGGCGAGATTTTGTTTGTTGGCATATAAACAGAAAATATGAATGTCATTGCCTAAGTAAAAGATTTCCATGCCAATGGCAGTCATTGAGATTTTGAACAGTGACTGTGATATAACTATTGCCCAGCTTGTCAGCCTACTCTCATCCAACACACATGCACACTTAATAGTTTCATTTCTAGAACCTCAGCCCTGATAATCCCATTCACTAATCCTTTTTTCACAGCACTGTTCAAGTACTCACTTGCCAATATTAATCATGTATTTCAGTATCAGATGGCAGGTATCATAATCCTCTGTGGGCTTTATCTGCAGATGCAGAACTTTATATAATATGCCACAATCCACACTTGATTCTGTGGGGCTGTACAAAAAAATAGTCCTTCCTATGAACAAAGATCTGCCACAGAAACTTTTTTCCCCTTAGGCAGGGCAGGAAAAAGTAGGAAAAAAATTGAAATGTGGTCATCCCACCACACCGGAAATGAGAAACACAACTCCATTTTTTAAGAAGGACGAAGAAAGGGCTTTTATTTCTTCATGCGTCGTCAATACATCCACGGGTCTCTTGTAGCTAAAGGCTCAAATTGGACATCCCTCTCATCCCAAAAACTGACTGATGGTTAAATGTCATCTGCTTCTAAATCTGTTTGACCGACTCCAACAGTAATGAAAAACAATTTAACTAAGATCTCTCAAGATTACATGAACCAAGCCGACAGCTTTGCAAAGCTTAGCACCCAACCCATGCAAAGGAAAGCTACTCGGTATTACTTAAAGGAGAAAGGGTTAAAATTTGACCTTCAGCCACCCAGAAATCAGAAAAGCATTTTGTAACAACCGTGGAAGAGACATCAGAATGCATTAACTGTTCCCTTTCAAGCTGGCAGTAACTGGGTTACAGTGCCCTCGTCACAGTGGCCCACTGTTTTGAAAGTCTTCATTGCCCTCCACGTCAATGAGCTGCATGTATACATAATCATTCTTTGCACAGAAATACCCATACATGGTGCATATATGATATGTGTGACACCCACCCAGTCTCAACCAGCACACACCTTACATGTTATAAACATAGGTACTCCATCATACACTCCAGCAGCCTGCACTTCATGTACACATTCAGCACCTGCACCTTAAATTGGACCTCTATCAAAATATTTCCAGTACTGAGTTTGTCATATTTATTCCCATGGTGCTCTCCCTGAATTTTAATCATGTATACTCAGGAACTTGATGCACCCCCTGCCAGCTGCTATTTCTATACACTACAGGATATGTACAGCCCTTACTTTCCTTCTAAAAAAAGGGAAACTAAGTAATCTTTCTTCTGTTGCTGAAGCTATTTATCTTATTTATTCATTTTTTTGTTTAAGCAATATTTTAGTCACATTGCAGGACCAAAAACATCAAGAGTTCTAGCTGAACTGGCTGAATTTACACCTTACTGTTGTCTTCTGCTTCACACCCCACCCCCCCCCCCCCCCCTTAATCCTGCTGGTGGTCCAATGTTGTAAGGTTAAACGAATTTGACTAACTTTGACAGCAATAAAAAACAATTTGAAGACGAATTGTAAATAAGACTTCTCATGATAACATACCCTAGGTCACCAGCTTTCCTTGCTATGGTCTGGGCACTTGACGCCAAGGAAATCTGTTGACTCAGCCTTGATTCAAGGGAATTACTTACTGCCCGACACTCACATTGTGTTCAAAACTGACTTTCACATTTATTCAGCCAAACCTTTTTTTTCAGAAAATAAATACATGTGTTCCAACTCCTACTTAAAAGAGCTTTTATTCAAGCACATGTATGTCTACAGCTGCTGGTGTTTGCATCACCTGAAAAAGGCATCACCTGAAAAAGACAATCTCATGGTGCACGTGTTACACCTGGGACATTGGCATGACTTCCCAGGTGATGCAAACATCCCTCACACATAACACAGCATGGAATGAGTTCGGCAAGCTAATTTCATGTACTGTATAGTTAATTATATTTTAAAAATTAGTTATGTGTGAAAAAGTATTGAAAACATAAATAAACTTCTCATGCCACATGGACTTTACAGCCAGTGGAAAAGACAATTTTAAATTTATAACAGGACAGTGCTGTTCCCAAAAACCTATGAAACCCTTAGCCACTGAGTCAACAGGTTTCCTTGACACAGTTTTGACACCTTGTACCCAGGAAATCAGTAGAATAATCTTCTATATCATTCTTGGAAAAAAAAGACAACATGCATAACATGAAGTCATTTCTGGTCATTTTAATAGGAAATAGTTGCATGCCATTACATTGGTGTTAGGTCCCTATGGGATAAGACAAACAGTGACAGCTTCAAGATTGGTTTCTACATCATGCTGAATGAAAAGATACTGTATTAATTTTAAAATTTGTGTTGTATTGAGTTATCTCCCCAGCTATTTGAGGATTTTCTAGGGAAAACTCTGTTATTGGCAGCTTTCCCCTGACATGAAGCAGGCACAGACAGGCTTTGTCTCCGGGCAGGACAGGTCAGTTTGTCGCTCAATATCATTTGTTGGTAATCACAACATTCTGGGACCTCAATACCAGGAACAGAGTGAAAAACTATCTTTGTGTTGATACAGTGTGCCAACACATGTGTTTTGTATGCACACAATTGTCCACCAAACAATCCTCATCTAACCATATCCCACTTAAAATGAAATGCAACTAAGTACTTGGATGTTGAAAATTGCACCTGCTCAAATATTTTGTTAATTTTTTACTTTAAGGTTCAATAAATGTTATGAAGTTTGTATGACAAAGTGTGCAGAATTACTTGCCCTCATTCAAAACCCTTCATGGCTACATTCTCATTGTATAGTCAGGGTTAGAAATGAGGAAAATTTTTAACTGGTTCACAATGAACATAGAATTTAGAAACTTTCTGCTGTTAGATTACAGCACAAATTTGAACAAGTCTAACATCAAAAAAACTTATCTATATTTAAATGCATTTCTCTGGACAGCTTTTGCTTTCAGCCTGATGTGTATCACAGTAAGTTGCTGAACCAAACTTCTGAACTGTGACCATAACAAGGACAACCCAAGTGCAAATGTATGAAGGTTGTGGGACAGAATCAATCGCACACAAGATATACATGTATATAACCCTGCCTCATTTTGGTGAACAACTTCTAAAATTAATCTATGCTCTTGATCGAGAGTTATTTGCAATGCATACTAAAGAAAATTTATATCATATTAATTTCATTAAAACAAGTGTTAACCTGAAGAGAATATCTGCGAACCTGACCTCATCTCAAACCAGGTCTGAATGTGTTGGCCAGACAGCATGGCCGGGTCATGCAGCAATGTCCACCTACTTTCCAGTCACCTAGCACTGACCTCAAATTTCTCTAAATCAACATTATCAAGGCATTTGTACCAGGACCATGAACTGCAGGCTTCCCAAAAATCTACTTTGTTTTCACACTCTGCCTTGTCATTGTCATGAATGTGTTCATATAAACATTTCAAAAACTGCAAGTGTTCTACACTGTTCTAGTATTTATCACAAGTAGAAATTTTAACAACACTGTACCAGTAGATTTACTTTAAAAAATACAAATCTTAGGCCTATGCCCTTTTTGATATTTAAGTTAACCCTTAAAGTGCTGATTTAAGACTGAGTCAACAGCTTTCCTTGGGGTACTTTGCGCACGTTGTGCACAAAGGGTCCTGTGCAAATCTCCTGACTAAGACTACTTTTTGCTTTAGACTGGGCTTGCTTGTATTTGAATGAAAGGTATCTTTATGAGGAATTTGAAACTTTTAACCATTATATGTTTAATGGTAATGAGAAAACAACTACAGTCATGATTAGCATTTAAAGGCTTAACATCTGAAGATCTCCATTGTAATATTTAAAAAGGGTACTTTCCCAAACATTCAAGCTGAACCCTTGTTACTTTAAAACCATTAATTTTTGCAGGTGTGACACCACTCTCCCAAACACAGAGCCTGTCATTTTGTAACTTCTGTGCAGGCAGTTTATCAATTCTGCAACTTCTCTACCATGCAAATACATGCATAGACTTCACTAATCAAGGCACTCTAAGTGTGAAGTGTGTGTGTGTGTGTGGGGGGGGGGAGCTTCTGTGCAATCATGGATATCTTATTTGCATACATGTACTTCTTGGCAGTAAAATTAAAGAAATAAAATAAATTTTACTCATGAGTATCATTTGTTACATTAAGACACTAAAAACAAACTATTTACTTACATAATATCTTAAGTTGTATTACACGTGTATCAACAGTTACATTGCTAAAAAAAAATATATATATAAAGTAAAACCAGTAGCATTTGATCGATAATCATGATAATCTACGCTTTGTAGACTGAAATACAATTGCACCTGCTGCACAATTTTGTGAAGCTGTGTATCAGAACTACATGTATATATATATATATATATATATATATATATATATATATGTGTGTGTACCAGTATACCAAGGCTTGTGTATCAAGGCTTTGCTATCATGTCTGAGGAATTTAATTTATTGGCATACTAGGTCACTACATGTATATGTACCTACTGCACACATTATGTATGCTGCAAACTTCTGTGAAGCCGTGCATCAGATGTATATACCAAGATTTATGTATTATAAGCTTTCAGTCATGCCTAAGGGATTAATTTCTTGGCACATAAGGTTTCTAAGGGGCAACTTCTGCCAGTCACTTTTCATTTAATCTGATGGACAACTGCAGCTGTTACTCGTGCAACTCAGGTTAAAGTCCTTCTTCTTCCTGCATCATTTTTTTTTCGGGGGGGGGGGGGGGGGGAGGTAAGTGTATGTAGGACTGCAGCTGATTACTTCTCACTTTCCTATTAAGCAGTTTAATTTTTTTTAAGTCTCTGATGCAATATGTATGACGAAAACTTGTTACAGGATTCAATATATATACTGGCTGAAACTTGTTCATGTGTGACTGTTTATGACAGTATTTTGGGCAGAGTCATTTAGTAACCACAGATTGTTCCATCCTTTGTAATGTATATGATAGATGCCATAATTACAACTGGTCGTCATACAAATGAAGGAAATTTATTAAGCCAACATGATACATATTGCCAAGCCCATCACTTCCACTGTAACAAACAGAAAGGACCTGATCTATGTTGCTGCTGTTTTGGGGGAAGGGGTATTCATTGACAAAAAGTGCACAAAAGGTTTAACATCTTAATCTATAGCACCATTTTATCAAATACACACAGCTTGCTATTTACAATAAATCCATAATGATAGCAATAATTAATAATGAATCATCCAAGTAATCCACAACTAGCTATTAATTGGGGACTTATTCTGATATAAACCATCAAATTTTACACAAATACCAGTTTGTTTCCAGAAATAAAAAAAAAAGAACAGGAATATAACTAAAGGGGATATCCTATGAAACCTGACACCAATGACCAGACAGACAGAAAAAAAAACAGGCATTGCCTTCAGCTAAACCAGGCTAAACATTACCCACAGGCACAGTGCATTATCATGTGCATGCATACTTGAATGCATGCAGCTAAACTGACATTTAGCCAGACTGACAGTGTGTATGCCCTATGGTGTAACCAGGACTTTTACTTCCAAAATATGTCAAGTTATTGCTGTTCAGGCAGCAAAGAAGGGATGTTGTTTGTTTGTTTTCCAGGTGCCCATGTGTTTCAATCCCATCTGCATGATCAATCACAAAATTCAGCAAAAACAAAGGGAAAAAGTTGAGCAGCTTTATACATGTACTTACCTGATCTCCTTAAATCTGTTACAATGACTGTAATGTCTGTCAGATTTTCATCTTTATTTTTGGCTTATTTGCTTATCAGTCTTTCAACTTTTACATGCAACTAAATTTTCAACAAAGGCAAAAGAAAGTACTTTGCATTCTCCCTCACACCCCCTCCCCCCCCCAAAAAAAAGAAAGAAGAAAACTTCAGTGTAAACTTTCAATATTAACATCCTGAACCAGGTTAACTTTCGTGATTTTTGGTAAGCTTGGCATATTCTATGTGCAGAAATTGATCTACCTAGCAGTCACTGTGTGGAACTGAATGGATTGTCAAACTCCTAACAAGTTTGGCCACTGCCACTGTTGTTCCATGTATACTTTATTTCGAGGCTTAAGTTGTCAATGTGAATATATATAATTATTGCGATTTGATACAGTGAATGTCCCACGGAACTCTGTCCCTCTCCTGCCCCAATAACTTCAGTGTCAGTGAAGTCCGATCACTTCATTCCAACAGTCCAAGCATGATACACATGAAAGCTGAGACCCAACTTCTAGCAGTGCAAGACCAAGTTCTGGTTGTTGGAAACCTTTGCTTTGCCCACATGCAAGAACTGCCCTGCACAGGACACTGCGCGACAAACGAATTGAATTGCTTGATAAAGGTAGTCATGTTTCTGTGTCTTTGTAACTGTCTGAAAATCTTACCGTGCATTGCTGTTGGCTTTCTTCTGACCATTCAGCTTGAACGACAGTAGAGTAAATTTGGTGCTCAGAGAGTCACGTTCCTTTCGCACCCGCTGTATTTCCAATTCAAGGTCGCATATTCGTTTTGCTTGTGTCTTTATAATTCTGTCTTTCTCTCGAATTATTCTGGCGATGTTCTCCGGCAGCTTAGGCGCTGCATCAGCGCCTTTTGATGTACTTCCACTCATTATTTGGTCCGACAAGTTCTCAGACATTCGTTATTATCAACCTCATCTTGTCCATGTTGAAATTGAGCGAAAGGAGCTAGCCAATGTTTGGCTACGAAACAGTTGAAAGATACTTCTTTTATTTTTGAAGAAGCAGTTTCTGCATATATTGTAAATAAAACTATATTTTTATCTTCTTCTCTGCGCAATCAGAACTTCGGCAAAGTATGCATTACGAGTGTAAATTTTTACGAAGCTAAACTACTTAAATCGGCTAAGCTGATGACGTCATGATGGGCGAAAATTGGAAGATTCACTGCAAGTGGGTGGATTGTGACACTTCCTTCAGCAGATTTTGACGGATGGTTCTGACACTGGAGTAAGTCTGATGGAATCCAAGTATTTACCACATGTATACATTAGATTATCGTTTGTTGTGGCTGTCAGTAGTGATTCTTGAAAGATTTATACATAAACTTGCAAGTCAGTGACAAAAACTGTCGAGTCCAAAAAGTTCCAAGAAAACACAATTCACATGTATCACATGACATGAATGTGCTTTTGATATTATATGGCCAGAGTAATTTTGCAAAACAAAATTTTCATAAATGTCCGATAATCAGTATGGGTTGTATTTTTGTGGTGAGAGCTACATATAAGTGACATGCATACACACACACAGAAAAAAAAAACGAAATGGCAGCAAGGTCACGGTATGAGTGGCAACAAGTGGTATTTTTCAGTGAACCAGAGAGTGGGGGACTAGGTTTACTTTGTCTTTGCCTTTGGCAGGGAGGATTACACTGAAGTCACAGATCTTGGAGGAATCACTGATCACTTAGTGATTCCTCCAAGGACAAATACACTCAGATGAGGTGTTAGTTGTTGCCACAGTACAATGTCATATCTTGGCTTGTAAATTGTTGTAATTTTGCTGTCTTCTTATTTTCATTTATTGCACTGATGGCACAAAACAGTGAAATAATACTTTAACATTGCTCGAATAGGAATTATGTCCAAAATGGTGAAATTAAAACTACAGTGAAATGTCAAATTTACAAAAGCTGTGAAAGATGTAAACACACAAAAATAAAGTAATTTACAGTATGCCACAAAGCTCCAAAACCCAGTGACTGATTTTATGATCAGAACATCTGGTAGAAAGGTTGGGTTTGTTCCATTAGTGACTTGACCAGAGTGATGAGACAGTAGTGTAATCAAGTTATCAGTGTAATTGAATGGGAAAGAACAAAAACTAAATAATAAAAAATAAAAAAAAATAAAAAAAAAAAAAAGAAAAAAAAAAAAACAGCAGCATTTCCAAAAAAAAAAAAAAAAAGCATCAAATCTTAAAATTCAGCTTGCTGGTGGTTATCACAATTAAGTGCAGGTGTATAATTTATATCACAAGGGGAATAAATGTAATGCTTGAAATACACATGCATTTTACAAATGGAAGTTTGAATTTTGATTCATGCAGATAGATAGATCCACGTTTGTTAGTCTTTAGAACATCTCGTGGAAACCCATTTCGGAGAATGGCCGTTTAGATGATCAGTCAGCATGATCAAATGGTAAAATTGCCAGAAAGATGAAGGACAATATTGCCAAATATACACCTTAATGAATGGATCAAAAGGAGAAGAGACTTTAAGTTGAACATTTGTCAAAATTTTGTCAAAAAATTTAAACCTGTACCTGCAATTAGTATTGTGGCCAATCAGGGTCTGTGACAATCAGATTACAATCATGTGAAAGGGTAAAATATGCCAAGAAAATAGAGATTGGTATATGGAAATAGGAACAGAACTTGTTTCTGCCATCATACATCTTCTGGAACATGTAATGAGAATAAACTTTTGCCGAAAATAGCTTTATTCAATGTCCTGTTATTCAAACATTGATACAAATATAATATTGTATCATTCCAACCAAAAGGAATATAAGTAATGTGAATCAAGTCCACTTGATATAAATGGGAAAATAATAATAAAATAATAAAGAAATAACTTATACTGTCTCATCACTCTAGTCAAGTCATTAATGCAGGACCGGCATTAATCAATGTACATGTAAAACACACTAAATGTAAATATGAACACAAAATAATTTATATAAATTTATTTCATTTGTAAATATGGATGTAAATTTGCTGCATCAATATCAGTAAGTGTACTGTACAGCACCTTGGCAAAGGCCACAGCAAAGTCCATATTCAGGTGTTCAGCTCAGTATGGTACATGTACATTATGAGCAAAACCTTCCAACAAATCAATGATCTATTTCCCATGTCATTTATAATTATTATTATTCACTTGTTTGTGTCGAGGGTCTTTGAAGCACGCTTTAGTCCTGCATTTGGTTGTGACATAAAGACCTCTGTATATGCCTGCCCATGCTGGAAATAGAAAAAAGTTTCTTTGCAGGGCATGACATTATGGTTTTTACAAGGCATGACATTGCATTTGAAATTGTTACAGTTTTATATATAAAAGAATATTTTAATTCATTAATATATGCTTGATAATTATTTACTATTTTTTTTTATTATTCATTTATTTATAGCACCAAAAATTTAATATGGACACAAAGTGGAATATTTTATTTATTCATTATCAATTTGATATTTTACCTAATTTATTCACAAACCCCTAGTTTTTGTAAGAAGTCATGGATATTTGGATGAGATTTACTAATAATTCTTATTGTTCACTTGTTTGTCTCAGTGGTCTTCATTGAAGCACGCTTTGGTGGTGGTCCTGCAATTGGTTGTGATACAAAGACCTCTGTACGAGGCTGCTCTTGCTGGAAATAGAAAAATATTTCTTTGCAGAGCATGATTTTATGGTTTTTGCAAGGCACGACATTACGTTTTGACTTTGTGATGGTTTTATATGTAAAAAAAAAAAATAATAATTCACTGATATATAATTGGTAATTATCCATTTTTTTTTTTTTTTTTTTTTTTTTTAATTTTTTTTTATTCATAGCACCAAAATTCAATATGGACACAAAGTAGATTATTTTATGTATTCATTATCTATTTTGATATTTTGTCTAATTTATTTACAAACTTTGAGTTTGTGCAAGAAGTCATGGATATTTGGATGGGCTTTATTAAATCCTTGAGAAACAAAAATGCCACCCTTCAAGATGGTTATTTGCAGAAGGCTCCGCATTGAGTACATGGTCATAGACAGAGCAAGATGTGGGGTGGAATGTGGGACTAGGTGTGATACGCTGGATGACAAGACTCCATCAACCTGTTGTGATTGGAATGAAGTTCTATCAATATGGGTGGATTTGATGTAATCAGTAAAGTCTTCACTACCCTCTGGCTCATGACCTCCAGTAACAATTCAAAGCTCTCTGGTATGAATGCCAATGGGAGAAAGGCCAATGCTGTGATCATGTGCAGATGAATTATAGCAAAGTCAGGATCGTCAATGTATCTGCCTTGCAGTGCAAGTGAGTCCGTGACTGGAGATTGTGCCAGTGTACCTGTGTCATACAAAAGAAGCTCAGATCATTAGCTTCTATTAGCAAAGCAATAGCTGCATGCTCCAGGTCTGAGGAGAAACACTCAACTTTTAAATCAATGTACCATGTTCCTCAGCTTTTGATATTATTGCCTCAAATTTACAGGTATACAAAAGTATTGACTTGTTTGTCAACAGATCATGACACAAGGGCAACATTTGTCACATGACTGGTGCATGTATTCTGTACACTTGGTAAAATAGTGCAATATTGAAAGTTCCATCACCATACCAAATGCTGGAGCTGCATATAAATACCTCAGGTTATCTAAAGTACGAAATATAATGGCTGCAATTCTCTAGCATAATCACCAAGCAGGAAAATGGCACCTATCTCAGTTGTGCACAAATCATCACTCAGATCAAGTTCATCTCAAGTTGAGTGAAGTGGATGGGCTTTTCCTCTCCTCTCATTCCTAACTTTGGTTCATGAGGTATAAAGCCACAATTGCCTGACTGACTGTAGCCACTTCTCTATTTATAAGGGCACATGTTGCCTCATAAGATTGAGTGGCTTTCCATTTCGGTTGCGTTTGTAATTTCTGAACTTCTGTTGCCATCTGATCTGGTGCATGGGAATGAGGCTTGGGATTTCCCTTGACAGTATCATCCATACAGAACTCCTATCTGCTGTGTAGCTCCAACAAAATCACACTCTTCAAACCAAAGACTGAAATAAAAGTAAAAATGGAGGACCTCAAACATGTCTCAAGTCTCCATGTGGCCCGTCTTCAGATGGCGGCAGTCCTCCATTTTTACTTTTTTCAGTCTTCGGTTTTGGTTTCTTTATTGAATTCATTTGTTTACCTGAAGAGTGTGATTTTGTTGGAGCTACACAGCAGATAGGAGTTCTTTTTAGATGTTGAAATGGTAGCACCCCTGCATCCGACCTGGATACAATCTTACGCTTTTTGAACCGCTGAGGTCACATCACATGTTGTCCTGGTAACGTGTTTGCGGTATCATCCATGGTAACCAATCAGCCTTAACATTGCGGATTTTCACACTGCCAATAAGATACATTTTTAAAATGTTTATCCAAGTTGTAATGATACCCAAGGTAAGGCATTCGACCAGTTAACCATTCTGTGTTATTCTTATTCTGTGAAAATGGTCATTCGACCGTATGTCTCATTGGCGAAGTGGGATTTGCTGAAGTGTTTGAGAGTGCTTTGTTGATATGGATAACTTCATAAGATACATCCACAAACATAATGAACTGAAATTTGTGAACTTCTTACCAAACATTAAAAGAGGAACACTGAAGTAGTGTGTAAAAATGTCATATGTATCCATTGCAGTGAAAGACCCTGAAAAGTAAGTATTTTTTCAGAAACACTGCCTAAATGTCATATACTGATTTTCTTTTTTTTTTTTTTTTTTTTTTTAATGTTGTGTAATATGGCCTTTGTAATTGACCAGGAGATACCAAAATAAGTTGTATAACATATCAGGCCTTGACATTAAGGATTTTGGCCACTAGTCCCTGGGCTAGCGGCCAGCAAATTTTCCTAGCCCCCACCAGAAATTTACTTGTCCCACGGCTGTTCGGAATACATGTACATCGACAGTCACGTGGCAGACTCAGAAACAGACGGAAAGCTGCGGCTTCCGGAGTTGCCACTTCCGTGTTGTGCCCAGTGAGAATATGACTCGTGAGTTGGCATATGAACAAACTGAACTGGGTACCCGATCGAAAAAATGCACTTGTCTGATCGGGCTAGGCCTTATTAACATTTGCTAGCCCGAAAATTAAATTTACTAGCCCCAGACTATCGGGCATGCCTTAATGTCAAGCCCTGCATATCCAGAGTTAAATAATCAGCCACTTATGAGTTCAACACCCCAGCCTGATTACGTACTTAATGAATAAGCTGCATACATGTATAACCTCTGCTTGTAGTGGAGTGCCCAGTTTCTCATGCATATACACACTGATATGTCTACTGGCACATCAAGTCATGACTAAAGCTCAAAGTGTATGGCATATCATGCCTGAACTTTGGGAAAAATGGCCAACTGAACATTGCTCACATAAAAAAATGTCCTAACTGTACATGGCACATAAAACTACGACCTGTTTGCAAATCAGGAATGCTCAATAGGTGGAAGGCCACCATTAATCCAATGGGATCCAGACATTTACTTCTTAATTTCACCGTGTTTGCAACTTTGATAGGCCTTTCCTTTTAATTAGCACATTAGTTAAACCAGCACATCAGCACAGCTTACCAGTCTATTAGTGTACAGCATACCAGTCTATTAGTGTACAGCTTACCAGTCTATTAGTGTACAGCTTACCAGTCTATTAGTGTACAGCTTACCAGTCTACTAGTGTACAGCTTACCAGTCTACTAGTGTACAGCTTACCAGTCTATTAGTGTACAGCTTACCAGTCTACTAGTGTACAGCTTACCAGTCTATTAGTGTACAGCTTACCAGTCTACTAGTGTACAGCTTACCAGTCTACTAGTGTACAGCTTACCAGTCTATTAGTGTACAGCTTACCAGTCTATTAGTGTTGTTTCAATATGATCCCTGCTGAAATTGTAGGGCCAGGCAAAACATTACACTATAAATACTTGTGCCACGACATCACACAGATAAATATAGCTCTGAACACATTTCTCATGGTGAAACATAAACATTAGTGTAAATTTCTAAATCAGTTGCTCTTCAGTTGATCTTGCAATTATGTTTTGGTAGAAAGCTGGTCCTGTAGCATGCTAACCATTTTTCTTAACCGTTAAAGTGCTAATCACTGCTATAGTCATTTTCTCATTACCATTAAACATATAATTGTTAAAAGATTCAAATATCTCATGAAGATACCTTTCATTCAAATACCAGCAAACATAGTCTGAAGCAAAATGTAGCTTTAGTCAACAGCTTTCCTCAGGACACTTTGTGCACATTGCGCATTCCTCATCGCCCCATGGAGGCCCATGACAGAATTTACTGGAACTAAGTGTCAAGATTCTGCTACGTTTACTTGCATGGCAGAAACTTCTGGTGCAGCTGCGGTCAAGCATGTTCCACACAAACTCTCAAGTGCTGAACCTTCACGCATGGAGGTTGTCTCACAGCACGTCTGAGACAGAGGTTTCTGGGAATTGGTCAGAGATAGAATAGCCACCAGCGGGCTTCAATTTTATTCTCTCACTGTTTACCTAGCTTATTGGAATGTGTTTTCGGACTGGTGCACCAGTAATGAAATTCACCCTTGGTCTGCGCGCATCACGGACATTGCCGACTTCCTGCTTTTTCGATGGGAAGTTTTAAGCAAGAGCTCGAGAACAGTGGAGGGTTTCCGATCAGCCATCTCAACCCTCGTTTGTATTGGGAGCAATCCCCATCTGTTAGCACTCATCACAATGTTCTACACCGACAGACTGGTGCCTTGCAGCTTGTCTCAGCCAGAGCTCACAAGGTGCAAGCCTTTAATTCCTCCTGGTGTGCACTGCTGGAAACATTGCTGTTGTCGACATTCTGCCGGCCTGCTGATAGTGAACATCTACAACTTTCGCCCAGCACTACTTGCATGACATGATAGTGCTAGAGGAGGGCATGTACGGTTTTGTGGGCATCACCAGCTCCTTTGCTTAGGTTCTTCTGCTCAGAGCGCTCGGACCTAGAGGACCAAGATTTCAACAGCTTCAGTCGACGCCTTTGAAGGGGTTTCTTAAGAAGCAGCCTGGGCTGACAGGGGGCGATCAGCACAAGCAACAGATCAGCCTGCTACTGGGTACTTTTTGCCATAGACTCCAAGGCATGGGCAACCCTAGGGTCAGTGACTAGAGAAGCAATAGATGTCTTTCAGGGTACAGAAGGTTGCTTGTGACCCCCAAAGGCGATCTCTTACTTATGACTGCGACATCTCTTCTTCTTACTCCCCTGTGGGAATTCTGGTGAAGAGACATCTGTCACTTGAGACTGCAGATAAACTGCGTGGGTACATCTACACTTTTAAGTGGAGTCTGTGACAAAGACTCAATGGAGTCAGATTCAGCAGCTCCACATTTGGCTGCTACATCCTGCTGCCTATGACCTTCACAAAGACTCTAACTCCATGCCTGCTCAAAGAGCAGCTATTTGTCCTCTCCCCGATCCTCACAGTATCTGTATTTTCGGCCACGAGAGCAAACTTGACCCAACTGGAGGCAACAACCATAGCAATGCTGATGATCGTCCGAGGCTGCCATATAGTGCTTCCCTGAGTCCAACTTCTGTCCACGATCCAACAAGTATGAGGATTGAGTGGTCACTGGATCAGTATGCATGGCTTGCCGCCAAAAGTTAGCTATTGCCTGATGTACACTGTCTTCCCACTCTCTACGATCTGTACATCAATATGTCATCTAGAAAATGTAAATTTGAAGCCAATCGACCAGCGTAACTCCCAACTATTTCAGAGGTATCCAGGACATATATCACCTATCTAGGTCTCTGAAGAGTCCTGGACCACGAAGAAATGGTTTTTCCCAAACAGGAATGTGCGTAAAACAGTGAGTGTAAACCAAAAATTCAGATAACTTCCAACTCGAAAGAGCAAGCAAGTGATGGCGCCCAAAAGAAGAATGATACAGGGAGCATGTACACCGGGAGTCACCAACAGTTCCAAAACACCCAGAGATGGTGCCACGGGACCATCAGCTTTTCAGGGACCAAGTGAGTGGACTAAAGACGATTTCTTGGGCATTCGAATCAGACACAGAGGTCTTGGCAAATGGTTGTCGAGAGGTAACGTCATGCAACAAATGATGTGTTTTAGATTCATGGGAGAAACAAATAGAGGTGTTTCCGGTTAGAATTTGTAAAATTTGTCCAGGTGAAGATTGCTCTACAGATGGCAGTTTCAATTTTGATTAGGTTATTTTAGCCAATCTCCTGCCACATTATTTTGGTCCCTGTACTTTGTGGGGTTACTGTCTGCACTTAGTGCTTGGTGGGAAACTTGGATGGCTCCTGTGATGAAACATTTAATTTTTTGTGACACATTCATATGCCAGTGGTCCTGACCAGTATTAGTTCTCTTATTTTTGGCATACTGGGAGTATGGTATCTCCTAACTACCATAGTACAAAAATGCCACAAATGTGAGCCCTGAAAATTTAAAACATTATAGGACTGCACAACACAAAATGACATATTGGCATCCAATGTGGATAGCTCCATGAATGAAAGTATAACATTTTAGTACCATATTCAACCCTGCCTGCTCTTCCTACTTTTGAGTATGGTGGTGCCCTCTGTAGCCTAGTTTTTGTATCATTTTAACATGCAGATGCACGTCCAAACTGACAATGCAAAGTCTTAATGTTAACTGTGTTTCAGTACATGTTCTTTATGTTTTCAGTTCACATGTATATGTTCGTAAATGTATGGAACTCTTTTGTAGTTGACAGACAGTTCAAGTGCAGTCACGGAGTCCAAATGCGCAACATGGCGTACCAAACATTTAACATGCCAGTCGTGCCACCAGATCTGCGGCGTGAAGAAACAATCAAACAAATCTGTGATGCATTGACCTATCTGGATACCGTAGCCAATGAGGTTTTCAACAAAATCAGCACGAGAGTGTCCGAGAACCACTCCAGGCTGCGGACTATAAATGACAGAGTCAATTTAGCACAAGCGAAGATTGATAAGATAAAGGGAAGCAACAAAGCTACAAAAGTTTTCTCCAGTGCAAAATACCCAGCAGCAGATACACAGGAGGAGCATCAATTTTTGTTCCAAGATGAAGAAAAGTTAAGCGAGATCAAAAGGACAAGTTACCATCTGCAGTCAAAACATGTGCTGCTAGACGATAGAATTTTGAGAGAGAAACTGCAGTTTTATAATGTGCACTTGAATATTAAGAAAAACGAACAAGAAGATGACAAAGGGGAGGGACTAGGTCGTCTGCCGAGCAACATTCAATCTGTCAGCTCTCTGCTATTGTTCAACACATCAGAAAACCCGTAAGTGGATGATTTTACTGTTCCCTATTGTCATTGTGCATTTAGGAATGAGATGTTTCTGATAAGTAATATCATCTTCACTCAACAGACATCACTGTGCATGATGTACGTTATGTTACCTTTGGAAGTCATCATGGAACATGCCGTCACTCTAGCAGCTGACTGATTAATTCTTGCTTCCTATCACAGTTAGATCCAACTGTATCACTTGGATATGTCCAGGAATTTGAAATTTTGCCCATTAAATTTTGTTTGTTCATGAGCAGCTGCCTTTACTTGTTGTAAAAGTCCATAACTGATACATAAATTAAGTACATTACTTATGGTCCTTTAAAGACAGGCCCCAGAGAACATATCTTCACTTGCAAAAAATTAGACGACTTGTGCTTTTTGTATACACTGTATAAATTCCTTTGTAAGAATAATGTAACAACTAGCATTCAAGCTACAGTCAGTATATATATTCCCTTTTTTTTTTTTTATCCAGTTACAAGAAATATGTACTGCTAGATCCCCTGGGTGTAGTGACAAAAACACGGACCTCGATGGACGAAGAAAATGACGGGTTGGCAGAGGCACCTAGCACAATAACACACGGGGAAGAATTACAGAGACAGACAGGAGAAAGTCATTTCTATATGCCTGTCTTGGGAGAGGTCCCAGAGATTGCTGTCCCAGATTTCTTGCCAGACCTTGTGGGTATGTTCTCTGTCAGGTTTTACCCAATAACAAATTGTCATTTGCATGCAGCTTTCAAAAGCTTTATGTAAAGGATACACATAGATTTTAGTTTACATGTTTGACAGCCAACCATCATGTGAACCATTGAACCCAAGTGCAATCTAAATCAGCCTGTCTGCATATTAAAAAATTGTTGTGACAACTTTTGTCATGCAGCAAAATAATGTTCATGTTGAGACAGAGAAATGTGATATTTTTTACCAGGATTAAAAGTGCGTCTTTTTGTGAAGATTAATGCATACTCTCTCGTTTACGTGACACTTGATAAAAATGAGGCAATTAAATGTACAACTTGTGGCTGAATATTTTCATAGTACTGTATTAATTCTTATTACTGCCCAGTGTGCTTTTAACAAATAAATATACATATGTGTGTGTGTGTGTGTGTGTGTGTGTGTGTGTACCTGTTTGTAGGTGTGGCAGATGATTTGTCGTACAGTGCTGATCAGGAGCCTTCTATTGCACCCTCGGTATATATGAATATATATATATATATATTATTTTTGTGCCTGTTTGCAGGTGTGGCAGATGATTTGTCATACAGCGCTGATCAGGGGCCTTCTATTGCACCCTCAGTCCCGGGGAGTAACATGCCGGATTTACCCTCTGTAATACCAGAACTAGATACTGTGCCATCTGGACCTGCAGCCCCAGGTGGCCCCACCCCCGGGGATATGGGACCTCCACCCCCAGGCCCACCACCACCTGAGCCCCCTCCACCGCCTCCAGCAGCACCACCCCCACCACCCCCAGGGGCCCCTCCACCCCCTCCCCCAGTGGCCCCTGCTCCCCCACCCGCCCAGCCAAGTGCAGAGGAGAGTAAGCCAGAAGCCAGCAACGGAGCTCCAGAGGCACCAGATGATGACAGTGGAAGAGGCAGCTTATTGGCTGCCATCCGAGCAGCAGGTGGCGCTGGCAAAGCCAAGTTACGTAAAGCAAAAGAACGCAAGATCGAATCCAAGAAAAAGAAGAATGAAGAGAAGACGGTTGGTGGTGGTGGAGGAGACTTGATGGGTGCCCTGGCAGCCAAATTAGCCATGCGCCGTAAGGGAATTTCTGGCACTGTCAAACCAGGTGGAGGGGGAGGTGGTGGGGAGGCTCCCTCCTCAGGCGGGGGCACTGCCATGGATAAGATATCTGCCATGATACCACCACCCCCAAAGCCAGATGATGGAGGGGCGGGCACTAATGCGATGGACGACTGGGACTGATGACAAGCCGTGGTTATTCAAATCTAATTTCTGTCATGTATGGTGGGAAATGCAGAACTGCTTATATAAGTACATGTATACATTCACATAAATTGCACAAAATATATCACATCATCTTTATTTCATATTTCATTGACATTTAATGCAGTCCCTGGTGACTTTTATTGACATTTGATTCACTTGTCACTACTTGATGATGTATATTTGTTATAAAAAAAAATAGAAATATAAAATAAAAAGTGTATTGGTGCCACACTGTATAACAGTGTATTACAAAAGAGAGTAGCGTGATGATGAACGGGAGAGGTGCTCATTAGCCGCTCGGTGGCCCCATTGCTAGCTTACCGAGCATTGCTCAACTTGTTTACAGTGGATATGGAAACCCGTCTGATTTAATGTCCTGAAAAGTTAGTGTCAAGACAGACGGTCTATATCAGACTGAAATGAGCACATACAAAGGTAATATTAGTTGTCCGGTACCTTTTGAGTATTTTCATTGGGAAGGGGACTATTTTCAGTGCTTTCCTGGTTAGAGTAATGTTACTGAGTCTGTGTACTGGTTGGGCACCATGCACCCTGTGTATACCATAGACAGCTAGCTATAAGCCTGGGACACCCCGTCATGATGAACAATCCTTAGCAAAAATATTTTCTATATATTAACATGAAATTTAAGTTACCGGCTGCCTTCAGGTAATTTGAGCAGGAAATAAAAATATCAATTACATCAGCAATGACTGACTGTGGTGTGGTGTACTGTGATTCATTACAGTGCACTTTATGGCACGGTACACTGTACCTCCAACTTCAGACGTCCACATTCACACACAGCACAAACTTGTCATCAGCAAAATCTGGCTTACCGTATTCATCTTACTAAGCACACAAAGCACAATAAAAAAATTTCATCCACAAAGGCTGAAAAAAAATGTAGATCTTAAGGGTAATAATGAGTTCAAACACACATTTGAGAACTGTGAGATATTTTGTGGGTGTTTGTTCTTTGAAAAAAATGTGGGTGTGTGGGTGCTTATACGGGAAATCGCGCTTCTTAAGATGAATACGGTACTGTTCCATAATCATAACGAGTGGTCTTTTATATGCACTGTCACACAGCATGGCAGCACATAGCACAGCATTTGATACACGAGTAATACACCACTGGCTGGGAAGGGAAACGGCCCAAACCAGACTTAGTGAATAAGAACCTAGAACATGGATTGAGCCAGTAACCTCTGAATCTCCAGTAGAATGCTCTCCCATCTGAGCAAACTTCCCTCCACCAGTAAAATGTCAACATGCACATATTTGTCCTTAGCTCTGCTGACCAGAGGTCGCAGGGCTTGTGCGATTATGTTTCTCTGTGCATTCATCGGTAAACTTTTGCTTGTGAGCACAACACAGTCCACGGTTTTCAAGATAGACATAAGCTTTCAGTACTTGTTGAGTGTATGAAAATCTAGGTTGTGTTCGATATTGGTGGCACCACCTACCACCTATAGTGTTATGTAATATGTGGTTCAAAATGTGAAAGTACAGTAGTCCCTGTCACGAGAGACCCCTGTCGTGAGAGACCACCCTCTCATGACAGACCGCTTTTCAGAATCCCAAGTCCTATACTTCCCATGTTAAACTACCTGTCATGAAAGACCACCTGTCTCATAAGGCCACTTTTTTGTCGCTGTAAGGGTGGTATCTGGCGACAGGGACCACTGTATTGAGAATGTTGTGTTTTGAAGACTTTTTCAGGAATCATCACAAAACTTGGTTGTGATATCAATGAGGCAAAAAGACAAAAACACATTGAAATTTAGTGGCACCACCTACAGTATTACAAAATATATGGACCAAAAGGTGCATTATTAACACATTAGATTTAATATGTTGAGAAAGAACAAGGCTAATGATCTATACATGACCTTGATCTACTTTCTCAAGATTACCGAGGGAAAGAATTTCAGGAAATGCTTTTGTTTTGTTTCATGGCCATTACATCTGAATGTGTGCTCATGTATCAATATACCATTACAGAAACGTACAAAGTCTATGCGGTGTGGCATCATGGTGGCACCACTGATAATGGAAGATATTTACAGGAGTTTTGTCCCTTGTTTAAAGTGCTATACATTTTAGTTAAATGAGGTGCTTAGTTATTCATTATATGTGTATATATATATATATATATATATATATATATATATATATATATATATATATATTAAACGAAACCTGAGCTTTAACCCACAGCTGGTTCGAGTAAGACTTGATCAACAGCTTTCCTTGCCATGGATTGGACACATTCTTCCTAACGTGCCAGTAAAAGCTGATGACCAGAGGCGTGCCATCTTCATATCTTTCAGTTTAAAGGGTTCGCAGTAACAAAATAATTTAAACCAAAACATTTTTGCATGTGACATTTTGTATACGGGTGATTTGAGTAAAGGGCTTGGACAGTCCACAGGGATCACAAAGTCCTGATGGCTGGAGACCATCGTCCATAGGTAATGAAGAAATACTTGTTGAGTTGAGCACTGTGAAAAGAGAATTTTTGAAAGCATGTGGTCTAGGACTCCTTGAGCTGGTCTTTCAATATGGAAAGCACAGTGTTGCTTTTCTTTATCCATTCCATCTCTGTTCTGCTGTTGAAGTTTGTTTAGCCTTAATTGCTTTCTTTTTGCAATATTCATCTCACATTTTGATAGAATCTATACATAAATGTGTGTGAATAATTTGGTAAAGTACATATATTGGAGTGTTACAATTTTCAGAATATTTTGTACACAATATCCATGTATCTGTAATTATGCTTGTGCTGGCAGGAATTCTACAGTTGTCACCAGTTTGGCTAGATTTACTACATGTACAATATTACCTGCAAATTTTGGTTTAATTAACCAAACCAAGACAAAATGCTCTGATAGTTTTCAGACTACCATATCAAAGGTGAACTTTTTAATTGAAGCAACTGAAATATGAGATATCTTCAGTTGAATTGGCTAAAAGATTGTAATGTCTGAAACCAAAACCTGTTCAGGTCCATAAATTGGCTAAAAAATGGGTAACATCTTATGCCAAAACCAGTCCAGCTCCGTAGCCAGGGGGGTTGGGGTTGGGGTTGGGGGTCATGCGAACCCCTGTTTTTCACACAAACTCCCACCTCCTTCGAAAAAGGGGGGAAAAAAAGCAGCCACAACCTAGGTTTTACCAAGACGTAAAATCCTTCCATGTTTCATCTTAAATCATTGAATAATGGCGTGGAAATTAAATTTGTGTGTCTAGCCAAGTGACCTTTGACATTTGGTCAAGGTCACCAAAATGCATTCCCAACCTAGGTCTTGTGAAGATACAGAAAACATATACTACAGTTTCCCCATTCTTGGATGAGTTATGGCACTAAAATTAAGTTCATATTAATGGTCCTGTGACCTTGAGAATCAGATCAAGGTCACTGAAACACCAACTTCTAGGTTTTACAAACATGCATAATCCTACCTAGTTTATCATATTCTTCATGAGTATTTGATGAACAAAAGTGTCAACAAACAGAACAAAACAAAAAAAGTTGATCCCATTTCATGGGGAAACATTATCATTGAAGTGATTTATATTCTATGTTTCTTGCTTATAAATGATGGTCCAGCATGTTCAAATGAAGAGTGCCCTGCAAGCAAACCAGAATGAATTCAATATAAAGCAACTTCAGTGAATAGTATCAAGACCCTGAAGAAAGTGTACAAAGACTGCGAGTGCCATTGGTATTTTATGAAATGTGAAGTTATTTTTACATTGTTAACAGCAAGTTGACTTGTATACATGTTATACAGAGCAGGCTGTGTGTCAGTGTTTTCTTAACATTAAGGATATGGATGTAGTATTTGATAACATAAATAGGGGTTGGCTCAACCAAGACTGTGGTTTTACTTTGTCAATGGTTACAATGAGGACAGGTTATAGCAAGCAGTATGTGCCAGTCCCCAGCTGCAGTACTTTCAGCCACAGGGGTATTTCTTCCATGTACAGCTCACAGAAATAAATAATCTATATATTTACCCATTGTTTCTTGAATTTATGACTTCATTAGGTGGGGAGGGCAAAAGCCCCAGCGTCCATGTTTTGATGCAGTGCCTCCTGGTGGAAGTTGGCAGAAATCCAGGCCCACAGAAAAAGACATGTGACACAGATGTATATTTTGGATCATTACACTTCCACCAAATGGAGTGAAAGTAATGAAAACTAGAAAAGATGATTTGCTGCATAGCAAATCAGTGTGTGTGTCTTCAAAGCATATTGGTGTGGCAATGTACAACTATTCCATAACACAGGAGTACAAGTTGCAATGGCATCTCTATCTACTATAGCTTTGAAGTTATTCAAGATTTAAAATTTCTAATGGTGCTATTTAGCATAATTTAAATTGCTACAACTTTTAGTTTTAATTAATTAGCTGCGCAATGGTCAACAACCCCCTAGTAGAAGTTGGTCACATGTAGATTGCACAGTGTTACAATATCCACAATTTCAACCCAACATGAACCAAATCAGATAAAAATTGACCAAGTTATGGCAAGATGAAACTTTCAAAGGGCCAAATGACCTTGACCTTTGCCCTTTCGAGGTTTCATGTTCTTATAAAAATGTACACTGTTGCAATACCTACAATTTGAGTCCAACTTGATTAGAATTGGATGGAAATTGGCCAAGTTATGACTGCATGAAACTGTCAAACGCCCAAATGACCTTGACCTTTGACCTTGAGAGGTCACATGTAAAATTCAAAATGTGAAGTGTTACCATAGCAACCATTTGAGCCCAACATGATCAAAATTGGATAAAAATTGACCAAGTTATGGCTAGAAGAAACTTTGAAAGGGCCAAATGACCTTGACCTTTGCCCTTTCGAGTTTACATGTTCTTATAAAAATGTGCAGTGTTGCAATACCTACAATTAGAGTCCAACTTGATTAGAATTGGATGGAAATTGGCCAAGTTATGACTGCATGAAACTTTCAAACGCCCAAATGACCTTGACCTTTGACCCTGATAGGTCACATGTAAATTCAAAATGTGTAGTGTTACCATAGCTACTATTTGAGCCCAACATGATCAAAATTGGATAAAAATTGACCAAGTTATGGCTAGAAGAAAGTTACCATGGAAAGTGGCCTTCGACCTTGAATTGACCTTTGACCTTGAGATGACCTCTATCTGAAGTGAACCTTGACCTCAAAAATGACATTTTGGCTTAAGACTGAACTTTGACCTTGACATGACCTTTGACCTTGACATGACCTTGACATTTGTGATGACATTTACCTTGCTTTGATCAAACTCCTATACACTCGGAACAACATCTACTATAGTATACAAGATATTGAAGATTTAAAATTTTAATTAGCCTTCATTTGCATAATTTTGAAAAGCATGACCTCTCATTATAAAAAGGCCAGACTTCATCCATAGAAGTATAATTGTGCCAAGTTTGGAGTTTCTGCGAGTAATACTTTTCAAATGAAATGTCGGACAAATTTGCCTGTAAAGAAAGAAAGAAAGAAAGAAAGAAGAAAGAAAGAAATAAAGAATTCCTAGAAAAACAGAAAAGTGTGTGTGACACACACTTTAATGATAACCATGGTTAAGGTAATGTCCAACTAGTTAGCTCAGCTGACTTGTCAGTATCTGAGCTTATCTTATGGTCGTTCGTCCGTCTTTAACAATCAACTTCTCCAAACCACTGGCCAGATTCATTTCAAACTTGATGCCAATGTACCTTGGGTGGGTCTCTACCAAGCTTGTTCAAATGGTTACGCTCCAATGATTTTTATGCCCCCCTTCGAAGAAGGTGGGGCATATAGCGTTGCACATGACGGTCGGTCGGTAGACTGTGGTTTCCGCACAATAACTCATGAAGTTTTTGAGCTAGGACTTTGATACTGTACAGGTGTATCATTCTAGTCAAAAGCTAGGCAAGCAGGGTGACATTGACCTAATTTCCAAGGTCACAGTGGTACCTGAGGTAACTTTGGTTTCCGCACAATAATTGAAGAGGTTTTTAAGCTAGGACTTGTATATTGCATAGGATTATAGTCCATATTTGGGGCTTGGCCAAGTTTGAAGATGGATGACCTTGACCTCATTTTAAAGGTCACAGAGCCACTTTACTGAATATGGTTTCATGCTTTCTGCATGATAACTTATACCTTGGAGCTAGGACTTTTATATTGCACAGCTTTATGGTTCTCTGTAAGGGCTAGGTTGAGTTTGAAGATGGGTGACCTTTACCCAGTTTTCAGGGTCACAGAGAGACTGTAGTTATACTGTGGTTTCCGCACAATAACTCAAGAAGTTTTTGAGCTAGGACTTTGATACTGTACCGGTGTATCATTCTAGTCAAAAGCTAGGCAACGAAAGGTGCCTAGATTTTTATACACCCTTTAAGGCCTGAAAGTTTATTGGCCTAGCTTGATAACTGTGGATGGTATCGCGCTAACGAGCAAGAGTTTACGGACGAATGGACAGACATGAGTGGTTGCAGAAGCTCTGTGACCTTTGGTCAGCAGAGCTAATAATTGCAAGGGTATATGTAGATGTCAGATGAGCACAGGAATGTCACAGTCCATTTGTTTTCAATAATTTTGAGACTTTTGGACATTTTGATAGACATTTATATTGTCTATCAGTTGTCCAAATTTGGTAGTTCTAGTCCCGATACAATCTGAAGAAGCTATGAAAATACATGTATTTTAATGCTAACATGGTAGTCAATGGACTGTATAATGTTTGAATCTTGAATATAGATAATAGGTACACTGTATTTGTACCAAAATGTCCAGTTTGTGAGTACATTTCTCTAAAACCAATTTTCTGCTTTCGATCAAATAAAAACTAATTTAATCCAAGACTTCTTTAGAGAAAAATTACTACAGCGATTTTCTGTAAAATGAACAGTTCTTTTTTAAATGTGCATCAAAAAGGACGAGTGCACCAAACTTAATCAATTTTGAGAAAATCGGCCATTTTGCAATTTTCATATCACCATTGTAAAAAACCTGCAGTTATGAAAAATTGCCGATACATTTTGGTAGATACATGTACTAAGACCATAATAGCAAGTTTGACCATTTTATCCAGAAATTTCCAAATTTTACAACAGATTTTTACCCAAATTACTTGTTTTTAATGAACAACGTTGTAGAGTTCCATCTTCCGTGCTAATAGATTCTGCAAAGCTTTGTGGTCAATTAAGTATAGGTTTATTATGTAGGAATGCACATTTCTGTGAGATTTGGCCCATAAGTGAAGTCACTTTTCCAGGTTGGGCTTTACCTTTAGACTACTCAATGGCCTCGTAGATGAAAACATCTGGCATGACAGACTTCTGGGTCTCTCAATTCTTTAACCGAGGCCTTTACTTGAAAACTATGCAAGAAATATCCCAGTTGTGACCATCTGTTACAACATAAAATTTCTCACGACTAGATAATTTTACAGAAGGGTAATTTCTCAAAAGTGTCACCAAAATAATAAAGCTAACTGTTTGTTTAAGAATATCGGAGTCCTGTGACTTACATTTCGGTCCCAGACTACATGCACCAACATAACCTAGAAACCAGCCACAAATTAACCATGGTTAAGGAATCAACAGTTAACAAACAGAATGAAATAGAGGAAGGTGAACAGAAGGAAAATTTTCATCCCAGATGAAACCTCTCCTCCTTGACCATTGAAGAAAACCTGGTCTTCAGCCCAGTGAAAGTTGCATGAAGATATTGCACATGCTGTATGGCTACACAGTCAATTCTTCGAAGTACACAAGTTTACATATCGGGTCAATTTGTCATGGTGCCCTTCAGACCTTGTTACTCTAGCGGACAGTTTCTGTCAAACTACTTTTCAGCCTTAACTTTTTCAATTTTTGCGGAAAGGTAACCAATTTGTCCTTACAACTGAATTTCCACATTTCTTGAATAATGATACTCAATTTGAAATTTCAAAGGGAATTGACCATTTTACCATATTTGAATGTTCATTTGCATATTGTCAATTACAATTTTTAAACATACAATTTTTCATTTTATGTGTATAACTGACTTTTAATTCAATTACTTTCTACAGTTCCTTTCAAACATGTTAAAATATCATTTCAGCATGCCCCCCCCCCCCAACACCTTTCTGCCATCAGTTAAAAGTGTGTGTGTGTGTGGGTGGGGGGGTGGGGGGTGGACAGCAAAATTCTATATATTTACACTGTATTTTACACAGCAGTGTTCTTAGTTGTCCCAGTATCTTAAATTTAGTGGACATGGTAGAAACCAGTAATATTAGTCTTACACTGCATTTAACATGCATGTTTTAGGAAGCAGTTATTTGTTCACATTTTCTCAGCTCACTGGAACTTTGACTCCAATTTGAGTGTGAAAAGCCAAAAAAATAATGAAACAGAAGTGAAAGCGTGCACCAATGTACAATGCAGAAAAGAGGGTTGTTTTTGTTGAGTGTTTCAAATGGAAAGTGACTCTTCCTACTCCTTCCACTTCTGTTGTATCCTTGCTCCTGTTTCCAGACTAAAATTCAAGAGGAAACGAAATGCTGTGATTGCTACTGATTTTATTGTAAACCATACAGTGTATGACAATAGCTTCTCCACTCATGCTGTATAATTCAGTCACCGTTTGGCCTCTCAATTATAGTATTCAGTAACCAGCTGTGTCACAGGAACAGCAGTTGCTGATATAACTTACCCTGGTTTCAACATTGCTACCATCAGGGGGGGGGGGGGGGGGGGGGGGGGGAGAACCAACAGACAGCCATCAGCATCATGTCCCAATCCTCATGTTTACAATTGTAAACCACTTTGTGTTCCTTCATGGACCCACAGGTTACAAAGTCACTCATGACTTTCCTTATGTACAAACACACACGCAGCAACATGAACTCAGTCCAGGAGAATATCTGAACAGACTTTCAGGTGGCATCAAGCCAGTCATTGATATATATTTATTTGGAATCATGAAATCGTGTAAAAACAAACACATTTTCCAGCAATACTAATGTTTAAGAGGTTTAAGGAATGAGCTTTAAACTGTCTGTGGTCAACTTAAGTCAAAATTAATAATTACAGTGGACCCTGCATCTTGAGACCCCAGGTTTTTAACCTTATTTCCCCGTAATATCACCATTTCAAGCTTCTGGAATCCTGCCATTTTACTTTTATTTACTGAAGTTTAAAAAAATTTCCTGGGGTACTTAATTTCACACTGATACATGCTGTGCAAAACTGAAATGTACCAAAAAAAGGTTAACTGTGTGACATCTTGCTATATAGCATTGAATTGCCCGAAATTAAAATGCATGATTTTAACTAATTTAAGAAATATCATGTTTGTGCAAAATTAAACACGCACAAAATTTTCCAGAACTACAGTATACCATCGAGAAAAGAGGTTCTGAAAGCCCAAGATTTGTTAATGCCACAGGGTGGTCTTTGATGAGAGGTTATACTATACACGTGTCCAGGGGTTGAAATAAACTCTGAGATTTCACTATATGTAGCTCCAAACACCGTAGTAAATTCTGGAATGGAGATGCCATTAATGTTTGAAAAATCATAACTACATCCTAAATCCGGTTTTGGTAACCAATGGAACTTGCTACTATGATCTTTTCATAAACATTTTTATAGCTCTACACTTTGCTCAACTCTATACATTTATGAAACCAAGAAACAATTCCACTTTTTACACATTTCATAATGTCATGAAGCTATTTCGACAGCAGACACAATTCTATACTGTAACATCAAAATTCTATTCTCAAGGGTATGCAAACTGCTGCAAATTTTCAACAAAATGCAACACAGCTGTCTAATAATTTTTTTTTCATATTTCATACATTTGTTCATGTTATTCCCACCACAATGGACCAAATTTCTCTGTGTAACATTAACATTCCATTCTCGGGGGGAGGAGTGTTGAAAACTAAAAGATTAAAAAAAAAAAAAAAAAAAAAAGAAAGAGATTCAGCGAAATATTTCTAACAAAGCATTTATTTTACAAAGCGTCACCATGACAACCAAGAAGGCTGACTACACTAAGCATACAGCACTTACTTTGGTCTATTTCCATATCCTTACACTTTACATATAAATTATCCCGCCAAGGATTTCAAAACGGCCTGTACCACTTAAACATTCATAATTGCCCATGGACCACAACCCCTCATAAATATTGTGCCTAGGTCGTGCCGCAAGACATTTGTGATATTAACCCATATCCCACTCTGGACAACTTTCAATATCTAAAATGTCTGCTGACAACTTATGCAAAGTTTGTATTACAAGTGAAATGAAGTTTGATGGACGTGCAAGCCATTCATTGATCAAGCACTGCCTGCTTCAGTCCATGTGACAGGAGATCGGTCAGTACTGCTGAACATTATCGCATTTCAGCTGAGGGCATTGAGGTTGACCAACATGTTTATCAATCGTCCCTCATCCATTCTCTCCACTCACTCACACAGGAAAATAAGTAAAAAATAATGAGTGACTGATAATTTCTTTATTATCTGGTTTCTGAAATTTATAATTTCCTAATTGTTCAATTAGCAAGAATATAATCAAGGGATATTTCCCTGTAAGCAATTCTCTTCACAACACAACTTTCTTGATGTAAATTCTCTGGGTAAATTGACATAAATGTCCCTGCCAGCATGGAGTACACCTTTGTCTGCAATGTTCTCACCAGAAATTTGCCCAATGATCCTCACTGGGGCTATGATTTCCACACAAAAATGTTGGCTGGGAAGACATCCCTAGTAATCCTCACCACGACTGATGACTTCCTTGCACGTTGGCCGCAGCAAGATGGTGTGTTCAAACTGAGCTGTGTAACAACCCTTGACATCGCAGAGCGGTGGGTATGAATCAACAATACCCACGTCACACAGGTTCTTCAGGCCCATCAGATATTTAGTTTGTCCAAGTCGATCCAACCAGCGACGACAGAATGCAAGAGTGCCAAAGTTTTCGTTGATCACATTCAGTAGCTGCTTAGACTTGGATAATCTGCATTTTAAAAGAAACAGGTCAATTCCTTTTATTGGCACTTCAGACAGTAAATTTCATACACTTGAATTACACTTCACTGGACTTTCACAAGCACATTTTGTAAACTAGTTCCTGTTCTGAAAGCCATCCTCATTTTCAAAGATTCTGCAAATACATGTAACCTCCACTCACAGCTATGACCTGTTTCTCTTCCACTGTCAAGCCTACCTCTGCCAATGAAAAGGCTTCCAACTGGCTGCTGCTTCCAGTGTTAAATGATTCATTCATGTGCACATTTCCTGAGCACAATCCAGTGGTAACACATCGTAATCTGCTCGGTAACAGTGATGACCAATGGGCTAGGTTATGCTGTACGCAAACACAGAGAATCTTCCATGGCTGAGAGTGAGTAACTTTTTTTCTTTCATAAGGGATAGTTGGGGGGGGGGGGGGGAATCAAGAGTTACCACAACTCACAAGTGATTTTCAACACCAACAACAATCCTGAGTGAGAAAAAAAGTAGTAACTCACTCTCCAGCCATGTAAGATTTCGTTTGAAATGTTTTTAACACACAAAACTTACGAATGTACAAGTTATGCATGGATACTGCCATCATAAAGAAACCCAAGAAGTTGAAAGTTTATTTATTGCCTTTTCCACTAGGTGGCAGCACCTCCTGATACTCCTTATCCATTAAATACCCCATTCTCCCACACCTATAACAAGCATTTAGAATCGTTTCTATCTATATCAGTTTTGAAGATATTAAAGATTTAAATTTTTAAATGCCACTAATTTGCATAACATCAATTCCTACAAATCTGATACATATCCATTAGATAGCCCATACCCATAAACCCACTGGTAGCATTTGGGATCATGTCTCTACCGACAGTACTTTTAAGGATATTAAAGATTTAAATTTTTAAATGCACCTAATACTCATAATTTCAATTGCTACAAATCTGAAAACATCTCCATAACATAATTCATCATGACAAACCTATAGCTAGCATCTAAAATAAAATAGGTCTCTGCAATAATAGTTTTGAAGACATCAAAGATTTACATCTTTAAATGCCACTAATTTGCATAATTTTGAACATCTTGACCACACAAAACAATATGCACAATTTCACTGCTGGGTCAATCATCGTGGCAAATTTGGCATTTCTAGGTACTGTGGTGTTCAAGAAAAGCCCAGGACAAAATTAGGGAAAAATAACTAAATTAAGAATTCTAGGCAAAATAAAATGTCTGTGTTGGCACACACACATAATTAGGTCTTACCTGAGAGGCACATGTCCTGCATCAAAGTTCTTCATGTAGTGGGAGACCTCCATGTCATCATGCACTACTCCCTTGCCAGTGCTGCCGAATGTCTCAATGGCATAGAACTCTCCTTCCTACATGAAAACATTAATAATTCTGGTTATGTTACCAATGCTTTGGATGAATAATTCTAGTTATGTCACGCATGCTCTTGACAAAGGATTCCAATTATTTTACTGATGCTCTTTGTAAATGATTCTAATTATGTCACCAATGGTCTGCTAAATTATTCCACCTTTGTCAACAATGCTCCAGACAAAGAATTCAAGCTATGTAACCATTGTTATGGACAAATAATTCCAGCTATATCACTCTTGCCCTTGATAAAAGATTCCAGTTATTTGTATTTGTGTCTCTTTGTCCAAAACCACTTCCTGATTATCGTTACCTTATTCCATAGTCCGAACTCTCTCCACTCCATAAGCTACCCTGAATACAACTGGAAGTAATAATGTCATGTTCTTCTGTAGAATTTTGACATAGGCTGTATAAGCCTGAATAAATTTAAGGGTCTTCAGTGGGTAACTACTCAGAACATGTTTTGGACCCTGTACTCGTCTGTACTATGCCACCATTGCTCTTGATAAATGATTCCAGCTATATCTCCAATGCTCTTGACCTATGGCCACATCAAACAATCAAACTTCCCAATAATGTGGAGGATTTTCCTCTTTTTAGTCATAAAGATCAGTGTTGTGCGACATGGAGCCTTGGCATCATGTAAAAAGTATCTATATGCATCTTCCACACCACTGGTGTAACCTTCATTAACGGCTTGAATTTGACAGGAATTCCAGCAGTTCCCCCTTTAACAGGCTATTTCAATGAGACAACATGCTTGTTACAGCCAGGATACGCCTTTAGGTCTAGATATATGTGTGTGTCATGTTTCATGAAACTAAGTTTAGTACTAAAGGAATTACAGCCCAAACATAATTTTTAAATGCTGTGGCACTGTGACCCACATACTTGACCTAGCAACCTACTTTAAATTCATGGTACACCCTTCTGTCTAGATGCACCTGATTTTACAAGAATATGTCACTATGACCCAGATACTGGGCCTAGTGACCTACTTTTGGTACGTTACACACCCTTATGTCCAGATGCACATGTGTGTAAAGTTTCATTAATCTAAGCTGAAGGACAAGCGAATTATTGCCCGGACACAAGAAGCAGACGGACATCTCAATATAGAATACACTGCTAGGCGCTAGCCTGCTGATGCCCCTAATGGGCACCGTACAAAATGTTCAATGATGAGCTCCCTTCTTTAGCAAGCACAACTTAGATACCTTGCACCATGATCTCTCCTCAAGAAATTAGAACCACAGACAGACGCAAGCACGGAAAAAGTGATTACTATATGTGCTTCCTCCGGTAGGAGGGGGTCATTATAATATACTATCTCGCAATTGGTCAACTTGTATTGTGACCAGCTCATTTCTGTCCACAAAGTGGCAAAGTTAGGTAAGTCCTGTGAGCAATCTATTCCACACTGAGAAACAAGCAGGGTCCATACACTTATGCAGCTTTTCAAGCACTTTCCATGGTAAAATTTCAAAAACTCAAGAACCTGTGATGGTATTTTGGCACAACTGCAACACCAATACCCAGACAATTTCTTGTTGCATCTGCACTGGAACTTACATGCAACAAGCCTTTGCAAGATTGGAAAAGGAACAGCGTACAGAATTCGAGAAAACATTTACCTCAGAAACAATTCTGAAGGACTACCTTTAAATGTCAACGCCTTAGACATTTTAATAAATTTCAAACACTTTTAAGCATTTTCACGGTGTGCATGAACCGTTGACAAAATATCTGACAGACTTCCACACAATTAATACTTAACACAGCTCCTCCTCCCCCCCCTTTTTTTTTCATAAATTTTGACAACAATGCAAGCCAATAACATCCTTCACAAGAAGGAGCCTTTAATCAACAATCTTTTCCAGTATTTTTGGATAAGACAAAGGCTGTACAGCTACATACCTCCATTCTCGTTGCCTCACCACCTTTCACAAGTGGTACAGTTTTGCCTGCATGGATACGGTATGGAGCAATAGAATGGCCATTCAAATTCCTGATCGATTTCACTACAACGGCAAAACATGTTGTTAGTTTACCAAGAGAAACCAGCCTGCAAATGAAATCATATAATTTCTCAAAAACTTACAAATAAATAATTTCCGTGTGTGTTACCCATTTTACGGGAAGCTGCATACAGATAACCATGCTCTGATTGATTACTGGACCACATGAAAAAGCTGTCATTTACAGGTAGAATGAACTGTGGTTTACCAGAGTGTCAGTCTCTTGATATTCCAAGTCCATTCTGATGGACATTGAAAGAATGAAACATCCACTCTCTTCAACATTGCAATATTTCAACCAATCAGAACATCAAATTAAATTTGTCCCAAAAAATCTTTGGGGAAGTGGGTTGGTGTATATAATTTTCAGCATTACAGTGAATGCCAAGGAAAACAGCTCATTATCATATATGTTTTTAACTCCAGACAGTCCAAGTTGTGACATTTTAGATCTAACTACACATGCATGAAATGATTGGCCAGTACATTCTATTATTGAGGACATTTTCCCTTGTCTCTCTTTACACCCTTGGTCCTTTCAACCTCCATTTGAATGAATATGGGTTTCAGAGAGACTAGCCCCCAAGGTAAAGTATACTGTAGTATGCAATCATTTTGAGACAGTAGGGCAAAATTTAACATATCTGATCCAGACTTACTGTAATTCTCTCAATAAAGTACTTTCTAAACACCCTAGATGTATACAGCATAAAATAAATCACTTCAATACATCCCTGTTACAATGATATTGGCACATGTAATCATGACAGACCCTTATGCTATTTGTTTTTAACTTCTTTATACCTGAAGACAATATTGTTGAAGGTGACAAACCTTGGTAAGTCTTTCCATCCAGTTCCACCTCATAAGACTCCATCACTTCTTGAATGGCCTCACCCACATCACACAGACGCACATCAATGCCAGCTTCCTGAAAGTACAAATACATTCAACTATCACTTGAGGTAGTTAGTGCTTCTTTTTGTAGTTAACCCTTTCAGTGCCAAATTTTGGACTGAGTCAATAGCTTTTCTCGGCATACATTGGGCGCAATCGCAGAGAAAAGCTGTTGACCTGGGGTACTCTCCCTGGCTTTAGGCATACTGGTACTTGAATGAAAGGTTTATGCGAGGAATATGAATCTGGGATCCTAAAGATAATTCAGACTTGCCTGACTTACGTAGATCAACTTTAGACGTGATGGGGACTGAAAGAGTTAAAATATTTATTCTGAACTATATCAGGGTAAATGGTCCAAACTCAGGCAGGCTGGAAACTCCAGTGCCGAGGGTACAAACAAGTTTTACTTTTTACCAATACCGGTTTTCTGAGTTTGTATATTTCATTGACATTTCTGAATTCAATACATTTTAAACAATTTACATCAAACACATGGCAACATGCCTTTACTTAAACCCTACTTTTACCTTTGTACTTAATAACATTCGATGCATCAGTTAACTGAGGAGGGAACATGTCGTAACTGCAACAGCAAAATCAGGGGAATTCCTAGCATTGCACACTGTACAATTCTAAATTTGCCGTTTTCATTTATTTTATACAGACACAAAACACAATCTGTCCATGGGTCGAGTCCTCTGCTGTCATGTACAGGTTGAATTCAGTCCATGGGTTGGCACCTGTATACACGGTCATCTGGACAATGGGACCTCATTAGTGTCGCGTAATGGAGATTTTCACTTACTCCACAATCCCAATGAACTTTGTGAAGACACCCCACAAAATTACAGATGCTAGGGTTCACAAGCTTTTCACATTTTGACCCATACATTACACAATACTGTAGGTGGCAGCACCAGTTTCAAATCTTTGATGCGTGTCAAATTTCCAGTTAGTTACAAAATCACATACCCTGATCCCTGTGTTCGTGGCATCTTTGACAGCTTGTAGGAGTCGATCATACTTGGGGTTAAAGGTCATGGTAAAGGCACAGTCAATGATGTGGCCTGAAAGAAGGCAAACAAACAAATTCACGGACATGGCTACAAAATATAGACCCACATGTTTTACACGGATTGCAATGCAGGCTGAGTCTATATCAATAACCTTTGTTGACCTTTATTCATCATGTCAATAAGTGCACACACAGGTCAATTGTGGCACCTTATAAAAATAGGTTAAAAAAAGACTAATGTACTGGAAAAATTTAAATGCTTCTCAATTTCAAAGTTCAGGAGTATGCACCCACATGGTCAAACATCACGTTCCTGTCACTTTCATCATTCAGTCTTTTTATGATCCACATCTTTTGTTTTTTCTTCTTATCCACTTTATTCTCCATATATCAATCATAGTAATCCAAGCTTCAAATACTTTTGTTACTTGGTGCAAGCAACACCTTATCCTTCCATCCAAGCTGGTAGGCAAGTCTTACCATTGATGTGTGTACCAAAATCAACCTTCATGACATCATCCACCTTGAGTACAGTGGGGTCCCCAGCATTTGGTGTATAATGAGCTGCACAGTGATTGATGGACACGCCTGTGGGAAAGGCCAGCCCTGCTTCAAGCCCTTTCTCATTAATCAGCTTCCTTGCTGTACCTTCCAGGGTCTCACTGAGGACACATACAATGGTACTTAATAAATCTCTGGAATTTTAATGGCATCCTGCTCTTAATTTAACAGAACATGAAGCATGTATACTGCAAAACCTTCTCCACTAAACACCTCTCTGCAGTATGCACTTTTCTTGGAACCCATAAGATTTTCCCCATACGTGTGGTGTTGTTACTGCTGTGCATGGTGGCCATATGTCTTCTATCTGTACCACAAATTGGGCATTTGTTAATCAAATTTGGAACGTAACTTTGTTATTAAACATCAAAACTCTGGGAAGAGCCTCTTGTTTTGACACCTCTACCTGGAAATCAAGTCAAACTAGAAAAGAAGATTTGCTTCACAGCAAATCTGTCTGGGTGCCTTCAAAATGAGAACAGTTTGAAATGCTACACTTTGCCATTGTTCAACATAGTCTAAATTTCGTGTATTGGCCTAATTTTTATAAATTAAAACGCTCAGCTTTGGTTCTTGGTTTAAGGGATGTGGCCATGTCCCAAACTTATAAAGTGAAGTTTGAATGAAAGTGCTATCTATAATAGTTTTGAAGCTATTCAACATTTTAATTTTGTGTATTTGCCTAATTTGCATGCATTATAAGCATAGAAGAACTTTGGTTTGTTGTTCATTGGATGGGGCTACGCCACAAACCCATAAATTGAAGTTGGAATGGCACCTCCATAATAGTTTTGAAGCTATTTAAGATTTATATTTTGCATATTCACTTAATTTGCATAAATTAAAATCCTACAACTTTGGTTCATGGTTCATTGGATGCGGCTTTGCCACACACCTGTAAATTGTAGTTGGAATGGCATTTTAAATTTTTCAATGCCCCTTATTAGCATAATTTGAAATTCTACATCTATACTGTCAATTATAGTGGCAAGTGTCACAAAGGTATATATGCACATTGAAATTGCGAGTCTTTCTGCAATAGTTTGGAAGATATGGCGCTTTTAAAATTTTTGTTGCCTCTAAAATTTGCAAAATTTTAAACATCACGACTTTTCCAAATGAAATGCACAATTTCACTGATTATGTCAGTCACCATGGCAAGTTTGGTGGTTTTTCGGAAAAACAGTGTCTGAAAAAAACTCTGGACCAACTTGGTCAGAAAGAAAGAAAGCAAGAAAAAGAAAGAAAGAAAGAAAGACATTGGCCTTTAATTTGTTTAATTTATCTGAGATGAAAGACCACCTGTCCTATGTGACCATTTTTGTCTGGCATTAGGGGTGGTCTTAAATTGCAGGTACCACTGTACAGTAAAACCTCTGTACAGTGAGCACCCTCGCGACCAGAGAAAAGTGCCCACTCCTGAGAGGGTCAGCCCTTCTGGGGCATATTGATGGGTATATGTGCATGTACAGTGTACACGTTATAATTCAGAGGGAAGTGTATACATGCGATACAAAACTGTCTTTGTTCCTTTATTACATAAACACATTTAAACAGATGCTGTCACAAAACTACATGTACATGTACCTGTGAACTGAGACATGCATTATACTGACTCAGTATTGGCTATGAAGAACAGGCTTCCTCTCACTGGTTACAAGAAAACAAAGACATGAAAGTGTCCATTGAGATGACATAAATCCACACACTTTAGCAAAATTCATCAACCTGTGAAAACAGTCATTGAAGACTGGAAGCTCTGTATGTAGTCTATTTTTAACAGAGGGTACACTCTGCCGGGCTTGTTCAGCCTAGAAGTCCAGTTCCTCTGATCCCTTGGGACTGATAAGCCCAGTAGACTCCTAGCCTCCTGCGAAAACAGACCAGCTACTACACTGGTCAGTCTCAGTCATGGTGAACTTACAGCTCTGCCCAGCATTAGTGTGAACATGCATCAGATATGTTTCTTGCACGAACAGAAAGAGATTCTCTGTATTTTGTTGAGAACCTCATTACACAGTTGTTGTAATTCCCCCCCCCCCCCCCACCTCCCAATTGCCATAAGACCCAATCTTTCAAGCCATACACCTAGCAGGCATGGCTAGGATGCCTATGAGACAGGTTCAAGTATCATGAATGCAAAATGGTTGCCTAGCACCACGGAGGCTTGTACTATGCAGTACAGCAGAAGCCCTAGTCAAAATGTGGATTGTTTGGAAATTCACTGAATTTAGCATACATTAAAATTCCACAACTTTTGTTTGCATGCTTTTGGAGTTGCCAGATGTCTCAAACCTATATGTGTAAGTTAGAACTTTGTGTCTATCTATGATATTTTTGAAGATATAAAGCTTTTAAAATTTTAATTGCCCATAATTTGCATAATTTTAAACATCATGAATATTCCAAGTCAGGTGCCTAATTTCACTGGTGGGTCAGTCATAAGGGCAAATTTGGTAGTTTTCGAAATAATGGTGTCTGAGAAAAACTCCTGACAAATTTGGTCGTAGAGAGAGAGAGAGAGAGAGAGAGAGAGAGAGAGAGAGAGAGAGAGAGAGAGAGAGAGAGAGAGAGAGAGAGAGAGAGAGAGAGAGAATTCTTGGAAATACAAAATGTCTGGGTGCCAACATTTTGTTTTCAAATGTTGGGTTGTATTGCTCCAAAAACTTGCATCTCCAGAGCATTGTCCCTTCAAGGCACAGATTTTCAACATCATCTCATCTGTACAGCCAAGAAGGTACCACATCTACAGTGAATACCCACAAACAGGGTTCACTATTTGCCAGCCCCAAGGGTACCGTGCACGGGTTTTACTGTATGATGCCCCAGTGACTGAAAGCGGATTACTATCTCGAAATATGATCATTCCTTTGGGGTGTTTTTAAAGGGCAATTATGATCACCCAATTGTTTTTGCATAATATACCATGTTGGTTGTCAATCACTGCTACCTTGTCCCCAGCAAAAGAATTACACTTTCACATGCAAAAGAAAAGAACCCACAAGAGTAATGTCACGTGACATACTAACCATATATCAATCATAGTCAAGCCTGGTTTGATGTATGTCTGCATGTACTGTCTGGTCTGTAAGGATAAACATACCATGAACAACAAACCATACTGCTTCCTGTTAGCATATAAACCATTGGGATCCCCCCCCCCCCCCCAATAATGTTGAGCATGTTCAGCAACATTTATTTTAACTCATTCCACCCTGATAGAAGACTGAGTCAACAGCTTTCCTTGGCGCGCTCTGGGCGCAATGCGCCCAGAGCGCGCCAAGGAAAGCTGTTGACCATGGGCATATAATTTGGAATGATCTTCCATGCAAGTTTCATCCAAAATATTGAAAAATAATCCCTAAATTAGTAAAATACAATTAGCAGACGACATTTAGATATTAGCAGGAAAAAGCGTCATCAGGGTGGAATGAGTTAAGTTATAGGCCTAACTCAGCTCAACATTAGTCCCAGTCACTCTTCTGACGCCTCAAATAACTCACACCACAACAACTAAGCAATTGAAGTCCCATCTTTGGCATTGAACTGAAATGGCACATTTCAGTAATGCCCAATAAAATATGTTTAAACCAATGGCACATTTGTTATATTCTGTAGGGGAGTGAGTATCTGCTGCCAGGGTATATGACACACTGTGTATTTTATCTCTTCAGGTACTGTTTAAGTACAAATTTTCCCAAATTGTGCCATTCAGGAAAATAAAACCAGGTTAAAGACCCCCAAAACACTCAATGAACACAACATTGTCTGGACCTTTGCATTACTGGTCGGTCATTCGAATTTTATGCAGGAAAACAGTGACAAAAAAAATCAATTTAAGTGCATATGTTTGTATGTATGTATAAGCACACAGTATGACAATCAGGTCAATTACTGTGATTTGTTTGGATAATCAGCAACCAGCTGTGATTAGTGTTCACACAGTACACCAGGTGTCACTGCTCATTACCTGTCTGTGTGCTTCTGCAGCAAGACGGATCTCTTTGTATAAGTCTATTTGGGACCGGTCCAGCATCTTTTTCTCTTCATTTGTCATCCTGTTCACTGCTGTCCGACTATTAAAGTGGACAATTAAAAATGAAAAAAAAAAAAAAAAAAAAAAAAAATGTAGAATGCATTTTATGTGCATGTACTAACATGCAAAATATTTTGAATTTGATATGAAACAAGCCTCCAGTACACATTATGTTAGGCATTGATTTATATTTAATGTGACAGATCACCCTGCATAAATACAAAATGTCCAGTGCCATTTTTTTTACACATCTTGTAATCATTAAAGTTTTTTTCTGATAGTACAATACTTGTAGATGTCAATAAATGCATTACAAAGGTCAAACTCTTTCAGACCCACGAAGAAAGGCCATCCTCAACAAAAGCTGCTTCTCTGTACATTAAGGGAGAAATTTTATGACAGGTCAGCCCTCTCTAAATCAGATCATACTTGTCATGAGTAGGGTGGCTTTGTAAGTTATCAGAAAAAGACCCTGGTACCAGCTTTGCCAAAGAATACAAGAACTAGATCCCTGTAATGTTAATGAATGTAATATGCCACACTGGTTTATGCTTTTTCCATACCCATCCTGCTTCACTGGATACTCCAGGATTTCTCCTTCGGGAAAATTGCCATCTGGAAAGAGCTCCACAATGGGTACTGAGGGAGGGTCTGTCTGCTGCCTGGGGCCCTTCTTTTTCTTCTTCTTCTTTTTCTTCTTGCTGGCAGTGTCAGGACGATCCCCTTCACCTTCTTCCACATCTTCACCTGCAAGTAAATCAATAACAAATCCTCAACTAACAGCTTCCGAGTCCTCTGTACAAACCATGTCAAATGAAATATAGGTTATTCAGGACAAGATCTTTCAAAAGCACTTGTCTCATGGACAAGTGCTTTTCTTGATTCACTTGTCCTTATTTTCAAGAAGTTATTTTCCTCCATGTGATAAGCTGAACTTCACATATGGATTTTAATACCTGTGACATGGATTATCCTTTTTTCCTGTGAATGAAGAATTCTGTTTCAAATAATGAATTCAATCTGTTTTCTTTGTTAGCACTAGATTTTTTTTTTCAGTAGCAATTTCCTTAACAGATGACTATTTTCAGATTTTAGTACTCATTTAGACTTTTTAGCAGCTCTTTAAGAGCAACAACATTAACAAAATACACGAATACACACTTGCATCAGGTTGTATCCATCAAGCTTGTGCATGCATTTTTTTCAGTTTCATTTGTGAGTATGTGTGTGGGGGGTGACATCATGTCATTATTTTCACATAAATGAATAAACAAATTGAAATACATTATTTATGAAATATATTTTGAAATTGCTAAAATGAAATTCAAAACACAGGTTATGGACCTCAAATTTTCAATACATTTCTATTAAACTGGCTTACTAGCAAAACACTTGTATGTTCTAAATGAGACATGCATTTTGTTTGCCTGCGAAGCAGATTCTGTTTCTTTGTTTTGATGTTTATGTACAGAAGGCCTGCTTCGCTGACAAGCACTTTGCATAACTTGCAGCAAAACAGATTCATAAATGAACACACACATATACATAGATATAAATTTTAATATATATAAATTTTGCTAATTAATTTGAAAAATCAACTGATCACTGCAGCATAAAATTTTACATGTCTAAATTGAAGCTTGAAAACTTGATACAGGATGTACATTCCTAAAAGAAATAGATTAAGCAAGATTCTACCTTTCGACAGATCATGCACATGACAACAATGTACACCGTCAACCGATGGCTGCATATGTATATGCTGAAGATCACATTCATCAGTGTTTTACTGGTACACTTCTGCATATAACAGTGATAGTTTTGCGATTTCTATCATGCTGCCCCGAACAAGGACAGACGACTTTCATTTCCCGTGATAACAAGATATGTTTGTAAAACATAGATGCCCCCTGCCCTCATTACCCTTGCCCTCATTACCCTATTGATAGTGGTAGATGGGGCATTCGTGACCTTACGAAATTAGTGAAGGTTGATCATACATCAATGTCACATATCTTTAAACTTTAACCTAGCCCTTAAAAAACGACTAAAAACCTGGACAATATAAAGGTTATAGCCGAAAAATAAGTCATCATTTAGAAACCATATTCAGCAAAGTGGCTTTATGACCTTGGAAATTAGGGCAAGGTCACTCATTTCCACTTGACCTTCTTCAGTTGTTGTGCAAAAACCACAGGAAGTCTACTGTTTGTGTGTGACCCTCAAAACTGGGTCATGGTCACCCATCTACAAACTCAAACTAGCCCTTACAGGCAACCATAAAGCTATGCAATATAAAAGTGCTACCTCTAAAATGCAAGTTATCATGCAGAAACAGTATTCAACCAAATGGTTCTGTGACCTTTGAAATTAGGTCAAGGTCACCCATCTTCAAACTTGACCTAGCCCCGAATACGGACAATTATCCAGTGCAATATAAAAGTCCTAGTTTAAAAACCCCTTTAGTTATCATGTGCAAACCAATATTAACTCAGGTACCAACATGACCTTGGAAATGAAATCAAGGTCACCAAACGTTAACCTTCTTCTAGCCCTTAGCAAGAACTATAGACCTGTTTAGTATCCCAGTCCTAACTTAAAAACTTTTTGAGTTATTGTGCACAGAAACTACAATCTCTCTGTGGCCCTGAAAACTGGGTCAAGGTCACCCATCTTCAAACTCAACCAAGCCCTTACAGAGAACCATAAAGCTGTGCAATATTAAAGTTCTAGCTCCAAGGTATAAGTTATGCAGAAAGCATGAAACCATATTCAGTAAAGCGGCTCTGTGACCTTTAAAATGAGGTCAAGGTCATCCATCTTCAAACTTCGCCTAGCCCTAAATATGGACTATAATCCTGTGCAATAAAAAAGTCTTAGCTTAAAAACCTCTTCAGTTATTGTGCAGAAACCAAAGTTGACTCAGGTACCACTGTGACCTTGGAACTAGGTCAAGGTCACCCATCTTTAAACTTAGCCTAGCTTTTGACTAGAATGATGCACCTGTACAGCTCAAAAACTTCTTGAGTTATTGTGCAGAAACCACAGAAAATCTACAATCTCTCTGTGACCCTGAAAACTAAGTCAAGGTCACCCATCTTCAAACTCAACCTAGCCCTTACAGAGAATCATAAAGCTGTGCAATATAAAAGTTCTAGCCCCAAGGTATAAGTTATCATGCAGAAAGCATGAAACCATATTCAGTAAAGTGGCTCTGTGACCTTTAAAATAAGGTCAAGGTCACCCATCTTCGAACTTCGCCTAGCCCCAAATATGGACCATAATCCTGTGCAATATAAAAGTCCAAGCTTAAAAATCTCTTCAGTTATTGTGCGGAAACCAAAGTTGACTCAGGTACCACTGTGACCTTGGAAATTAGGTCAAGGTCACCCATCTTCGAACTTTGCCTAGAATAATACATCTGTACAGTTTCAAAGTCCTAGCTAAAAACCTTCTTGAGTTATTGTGCAGAAACCACAGTCTACCGAATGACAGACCGACCAACCAACATGTGCAACGCTATATGCCCCACCTTCTTCGAAGGGGGGCATAATAAATGAAATTATGTCACCACCACATTATTTGTACACATGAAGGCTTCATTGAATTTGAACATACATGTATACACAACCTTTACACACTTATGAAATAAAGGATATTACTGGTATCACAAACGCCTGTATATAATTGATACTTTTTTTGGTTTATTGGCTTACCACACTAAAAATGACATGAAATAATATTTGGGTCTCAAAAGCCTTTTGAAAAGCTTCATAGCATCATCACTTATCAGGACTGACAGCAAGTACTGACCTTCAGGTTCTCCATGGTTGTTAATCATCTGTGCTTGCAACTTCTCTGTGACACCATCCATTCCATCTACTGCTTCCGCTCCCCCTGCCCCATCGATGCCAGTTTCTCCTTCCACATTGTTTTGGCCTACAATGCATACAGGTAAAGAGCTACAACACAAATCAATTGAACAAAACATTGAAGCAGTATTTGTGAAGAACACAACCACGAGTCTCAATTATACCCAATTTACATCTGATTATTAGGTAAGCTCATGTTAAATCAAAATGCGGTGAGCTGCGACTTTTACTCAGATCAAAGTTCCATTGCTGTCAGGTCCATGTACTCCCAAATTGCACAAGTCTCTCATGCTTTTCTCCCTTTTAGGCTTCTCAGCAAAAAAAAAAAAAAAAAAAATTACCATTGGACAAATCTCACCCATGAGAAACAAAAAACCTTTCTGTGTTAACTCTGAATGATCTAATGTTGGTGCATTCACATGCAACTTTTTCCTATCATAAATCACCATAGATAGTCCACTTAAAATCATGATAATAATGCTATCTACTTCTTGTCATAACAAATGAACACCACCATTCAACATCATTCCTTGGCATATATTGCAAGGAATGCAGTTAAGACACCCATGGACTCATTTCCTTCAGGCTTAAATATCAAATTTCTCTCCCCCCCTCCCCCCCCCCAAAGTTACATGATGCCCAGCTCTTCCTAATGTGTTATTAGTCCGACAGATTTTGTCAGATATACATTTGGTCCAAAAAATTCCCTCAATGCCTCAGATATGGGGCTATACACAAGGCATTCCACTCACCGTGTCAACATTCAACAGTACCTTCTCGTTTGCTTGAATGAAGTTAACACATCCTCATGGCTGTGGTAAAGCTCCTTATTACCTTATCTACAAGACACGCAACATTTTAACCTTCTACCTCACAGTTAACGTACATATGGCCCGCAACTCACAAATAGCTTTTTGTCAGCGTACGCCACAGGAATCGTATGAGGGACACTTTCAGAAATTGTGACTATTGTGCCATTTTACACAGTTTCCGGAAGTGTCCCTAATGCAATTCCCATGGCGTATACTGACAAAAAGCTGTTTGTGAGTTTTGGGCCGTATTTAAACATGTTAAGTGTGAGGTAGAAGGTTAAAATGCTGCTCGTCTTATAGATTAGGTAATCAGGAACACGGGCACACGAGTTAACCACAGCCATAAGGATGTGTTAACTTTATTCAAGCAAATGAGAAGGTACTGTTGAATGTTGACACGATGAGTGGGATGCCTAATGTATAGCCCCATTTCTGAGGCATTGACGGTGTTGTTTTAATATGGGCACCATCTCTACCTTACAAAAGGTAGTGTTTCACGCTTACCTTTCAATAAATACCTCAATTACATGACATACATAAATGTTCCTGTCCAATGTCTCGTATGTATGCAGGGTTTCTGCCAGAGAGAAATTTTAGGGTACTCAAATTTTCATATTCTCAAGTAAAAATTCTAATAATGAAGCCTTCATGGGGTATTTCTGGGTAATATATTCTAAACTCGTTCTTTTCTGCTAAAGTCTTAGGGTAAGCAAAAATACCCTTGAGATTTTTTAGGGTATGCTATTTTACCCTTTTAACCCTCTGGCGGAAACCCTGGTATGGGTTTCTTAAAGGTCTGTGTCATTCATGTTGCATTTTGGTCAAGTTTCATGACATGGGAAATAAAATAGTGACTTTGTTTTCTGCTCCGCTGATAGAATTTTCAGTTCGCCTGTGCTCGCAGCCCAGGACACAGTACTGATCAATTTAAATTCAAGTTGAGTTTTTGCTGCAATCAACATTTGCTCAAAGCTATTGTTAGTGACTAAACAGTTAAATGTACCTACTGGTGACACAATGTCGACCTATCAGATCAAAATCAACAAAATGCGGAGTCGCCTGACCAGGTCCAGGACTGCACCTCATTGTCAATGGTCCCATCTGGGACCCTGGTGTTTTCAGCAAGGTATCTACAAACTTAAAACTCCCAGTTGTGACCATGACACTGACTAAGCAATAGTGGAAGGTAGCCAAACATCATTTGGCTTAATTTTAAGCCCTATTTCAATTTCTTCAATGCACCCAACACTTTGACGTCTTCTGTTCTGTTGTGACAGACCCTCGCTACTTGTGACTTTTTAAGCTTTGCGGTTAAGAACATCTCCTGGTACCTGTCTTCTTTTTCTTTTTCTTCTTCTTCTTTTTCTTGGCAACCTCTTCTTGAGGTTCTTCGTCTTCGATAGCGTCTTTTTCCCCCGCTATTTCAAGCTTTTCAGCTTGTTTTTCGATGTCTGCTTCACTCACCACAGCCGCCATGTTGCAATCATGCTCACATGGTACTATGGGTAAAACAATTTTCACAGCCATCTAACCTACTATAATTATTTTCGCGCGATGTCTCTAGGGATCCTTCAGTATTTTTTGTTGCCATGCTTTTCGATTTGTTTTATGGACAAAATTGACACAAATTATGTTATATCTTGCGAACAGTTCTTTATCAGGTTGATAAAATCAGCATGAAGAAAAATAAATTATATACATATACTGTTGTGAATGCCTGGTTCCTAGTTATCATGGTCATAGGGATAAGCCATGAATGCTTGACATCATAGACAATAGCCATGAATAGGTGTGATAAATTCCCCATTCTGTAGTGACCTGGCTGGGTGAGGACAAGGCAAGGTGCGCATTTTAGAACGGATCATGGAACAGACCAGACATGTCCTAGGAGGGATTCCTAGTATGTATCTATGATCAGCGCCATATCACACCTCTGAGAATGGATCTTGGAAGTAAGTTGTACGTAACATAGTAAATACAGCGAAAGCACAACATTGGTGTCAGATGCAGAGACGAATCCATGCCAAGATGAATTTGGAGCTTGGACCATGCTGACCAGACTGACCATTGTGCAGGCCATACCAGACAGTTAGGTTTGAACCTGCAGAGTGATACATGCTACAACTTTACAAGTTGAAGGTTGGAGGTTTGATTTGAGGCCTGAGGCATTCTTTGGGTCATATTTCTGATAAAATTAGATTGTGATTATAATGTTTTGTGTGGCTTCAGAATTAAATTTAAATAGAAAGTTATGTTGGAATCTACATAGCTTTACATGATTCATTTGATTCACACAAAGAAAACACACCACACACAAAAGAAGAAAACATGGAAAAGGAGGGTGGAATTATGGACCATCTTTGTGAGTGTTTTCACAAACTTGTGTAATTGTGTGTATTCAGGACGGCTTTCTGACCTGTGCACTCAAATTTACATATAGCCTACTTGTTCATTATTAGATTCTGATCAACTGTACACATGAATACTGTATATAGGAAAGCATGGGTTTGCAGTGATTTACCTGTCTTTATAAGGCCTACATTGTAATTTTTCATTCACTGCGGAATTGCTGCACTGAATACTGTAGGCATACAGAGTACAGAAAATTCATACATTTCAACACCATGGATAATTATATTCTTTACATCAACTGTGCCACAAGAGATGAAATATGGTGCAATTTTCCGTGCCTCTCCCAAGCTGAGGCAGAGCTGATCATTAGAAAGAGGGAGGAGGAAGGTGGACAGCTGACATGGGACAACCTCCATGCAATTGAACTCACCATAGAGAAAAATCTGGCAACTCAAAAGAAAAGAGGATGGATTTCCAAAGAAGAAAAAGACATGGTCAGCTTTCACACACATGAGGAAAATAAATGGGTGTCTTTTGAAAATTCACCTCATGAACAGATTTTGCCATCAGGACCATTTAGATGTCTTGTCAGTCATTATGAACACAAAATCATCATGAAGATCCATGAATATTGGCTAGAATTCTTCAACAGGCAGTTATTATCTTGGGATGCTAGACTAGAACACCTGTTACAGCAATGTAAAACAGCTTTGTATGATCACCTGGCAAAACCGTATGAAAGAAGTGGAGGGTTAAGCATGAAGGTAGTAGATGAAATGGCTCATAGTTGCCTGGATGATATTGCACACACCATCTGGCAGACATTTTACAATATGCGATACAACAAACACCTCCTTCCTGAAATACCAGACATCCTAAAAAAAGAGTCCAGCAAACTGTCCTGTGGAACCCAAACAGATATATCCATTGGTGGGAATACAACATGCAGTACACAGACGGATGTGGAAGAACAAGACAAACATGCATCTTCACAAATTCCGTGTCATAGTCACCCCTGCACAACAGACGTGAAGCAGAACCAACATGATGGAAAACAGAATAGCACGGTGACTGAACCCATTACAGATTGTAAAAAAATGTCAGTAGACCAGGACTTCAAGCATATACTACATACCATCAATCGTTTGGCGCCTGGTATGGTATACAATCATCAGCTGAGTTTTCAGACAAACAGACAGAAAAGTATACCATTATTCACCTATGCCAGCACACCAAAGAGAAAGAAACGAAGGAAAAAACAGAAAACAAACAAATGGTACTCGAAAGGAAGAAATCGCCAACATATTAGGGATCTACAGCAACGACAAGCAGATTTATACAACAGTAGTGTAGTCTGTGAAATTGTTTCTGAAACTGATAAGTCTTATCCTACTTCCACAGTATCCAGAATAGAAGTATCATCTCAAGTATCTTCTTGTGCCACTGAAACAGAACCAGTTACAGATTCGGGTCCTATTATCTCTGAAATAGTAGGGATACAAGACTCTGCTAAAGATGAAACAGTGACTCGAATTAAACCTACAGATAAAGCACATACAGCGACCACCTTAACATTGGATGAAGAGAGACGGACTCTAGATATGCTGGGAAGACTTGAAGGGCAAATGAGGGAACACACTGGAGAAATGGGAAACTGCATGATGGAATTCGAAAAGTCAGTTCAGAGCTCATTTATTTCAAAGAGATGGCCTGATACTCTGACTAACTCTCTGGAAGCTGATTCATGTTGGCAAAACAGCAGTTGTTGGCTTTGGAACTTCTGATTGTCGGATTTCTGACAATGAAGTTTCAATCTGAAAATTGCAAAGGAAACATGTCTAAGGATACCTTTGTTTTTGTCACCACTTTTACAGCAGTGCTATAGGTGCAGTAAGTGACTGGCAAATCCTAGCATTCCAGTTGATGTTTTTCTGACAACGAAAGATGGAACTAGATTTGTGTTTGCAGTACGGTTTTCTGTGCTGATCATTTCAAGTCAAGACACATCTTCATGTCATCAGTATGCTGTTTGTTGGAATACATGGCGACCTAGTGGAAAAACATAAATTTATGCATTTTGGACCTATATTACAGTTAATGTACATAGCGGTAAATACAAATTGGGGCTGTGCTGGAAGAAAACATGCAGAATTAAATTGCTATTTTCCTAAGCGACGGAGTTGCTGTTGCTTTCTGGAAAATCCAGACCTGCAAGAGAAGCGATATATCTTCTAGAATATAAAAGTTCAATTCAGCTGTAAATATTATTTGCAAATATTTTAATATCCATGAGATTCCTGGAATTGTATCATGTATATACCTACAGTGTACATTTTATATGAAGGGGTCGAAAACCACGCTTACATAGTTCCAGATTTTAAATTTGTACAGGCCAGAAGAATGTTGACATTACAAGTACCTTTAATTTTCACAGACACATTCAACTGATTTCAGCAAGCAGTCCTGAAATGGAATTTTACATGTGGAAGATTTTTACTTTTACTACTATGTAAAACTCGTTGAAAAATGCCATTATATCAACTTGACCGCTTGGTGGAAATTAAACTCAGCAACGGACACATATATTGGTTTCTGCTGTGGTGTTGCTATATGGCAGAATGGCTATTATTTTGATATTGAACTCTTCATGAACCAATCATGTACAGTGTAGCCCCTTTGTAGCCAAAGCCAGGGTCGTGGATGGTGATCATCATCATTGTATATTCATGGAGACAATTTAAAAGACTCTGACCATTGCTGCTGTACAGTCAACAATAATAAAACACATGTGGATCAGCTAAATCAAAACACAGCGAACTACTATAAAACGGGGAAGAGTGTTGTGAATGCCTGGTTCCTAGTTATCATGGTCATAGGGATAAGCCATGAATGCTTGACATCATAGACAATAGCCATGAATAGGTGTGATAAATTCCCCATTCTGTAGTGACCTGGCTGGGTGAGGACAAGGCAAGGTGCGCATTTTAGAACGGATCATGGAACAGACCAGACATGTCCTAGGAGGGATTCCTAGTATGTATCTATGATCAGCGCCATATCACACCTCTGAGAATGGATCTTGGAAGTAAGTTGTACGTAACATGGTAAATACAGCGAAAGCACAACAATACCATGCAAATGGTCTGGTAGAAATAGTTTTAAAAAACATGACCTATATTCATAAATTTCAAACCCAACAATGACACCAAAGATATTCCAGAGTTACCAAATTATCAACATTCAAGTTCCAATACCAATTTGAAGAAACAAATTTCACTCCTGACTTTAACAGGCAGTCACCCATAAAAGGCAACTGGTGGTTTTAAACCGATCTTCTGAACCTTTGAAATATTCTTCATTAACTACAGACTATAGTGTTTGCAACATGTATAGGTATAATTAACCACTCAAAACCCAAATTTTATCACTTGCACCCAAAATAAAAACAGACCTGGTAGGCCTATCACTTTTTGATTCTCCTGATTAGTCAGTCAGCTGAGTTTACAGCAAAAGAAGAAAGTAGGCCTGTATTGTTTTTGTGATATTCATGAATCTAGAACATTATAAACACACTCTACCGCCATTATAAGACACACAAAACATTTACACATATAGAAACTTTGACTTTCTTGGAAAGGAACGGACCATGTCATGGCTTTCCTCTTGGTCATGCATACATGTACAATGCTAATGCGGATTATTCCAATAATGCACACTACTTGGACCCCCCCCCCCCCAAAAAAAAAGAGAGACACAATTATATCAAAGACTGTCTGTGGGGTCTGGATAAAGCTTTTGAAATATGTTTCTACAGCAGATAAGTAACCAATTGTAATGTGGACCGAGATAAACAAAACAAACAAAAATTATATACTTTCAAAGTGAGGAGCAGTTGTCATCATGGGGTTTGTTTTACATTTCTGGTGCAAGATGTCCATTGTTGCAGTACTTGGTAGTATTTCCATCGGTTTGCACAGTTGGTCTGGCTGCAACTTTTTATTTTACAATCACTGGAACTGAATATAATGCCCCAGTTTGTTTCTACTTCAGCTCCACACTGGCAAGTGGTTTAGCTAAGATAAGCTGTCCAGCTCGAAAGGGTACACACTGGTTCAGGGGTAAGTCAAATAAATTTTATATGAACTTCAACTATACAAATTTAGTAATTATGTTTGGTTTGACAGGGCTTCTTTATTCATTATGAAGCTCTGCATTTATAAGCAAAATTCACTTATTTAGCTAATTTGTCATTTGCCACGCTCAAATTTATTCATTGTTATATGGTTTGTCTTTGCTGAATATTTAGCTTAGACAATTAAGGACCTGCTCCTCAGAGAGACATGTACGGGTACAGGCTCCGAAACATGTTCTCTGTGGTTTCCCCGCTGAAGATCCTTTGATTTGTTTGGGCTGATACAGCTTATGTCAAAATTCTACTGGAGAACCTGTGCAATATGGACAAGAGTACTCCCATGGGTATATAGGTTAGACAGTGACAGGTTAGCTTATGGAGAATAAAGATTTTGGAATGTGGAAAGGGGTAATGACTACTAGGAAGTGGTTCTGGAGAAAAATACAAAAATACAATGCTAGCCACTTCTGCAATGTGACTGTGGTATGTATCAGTGTGCTTTACCAAAGTCACCCATGATTATATGGATATTCAATTCACCCATAATTGTATGGATATAGGGTGCTAACCCCCCCCCTTTTTTTTTTTCAATTAAACCCCAGAAACTCTGCGTGCTGCAGTATATAATTATTTTGAAACCAGTCATATAATCTGTCAACAGCCTATAGGCCTCAAAAGGGGAAGCAGAACAGCTGACGGCATATTAAACCTTAAAACCTTTATTGATAAGTTCTTGCACATTGGTTCCAAAAATGTCTCTATGTCTGCTTTGTGGAATTCAAATGCGCCTTCGACTCTGTGTGGCACCAAGCCCTGTTAAATGGTGTCTTTGGAAACTTCTTTTTATATCTATTATGTATGAAGATGTATAAAATTGCATAAAAACTGATCTTGGATACACTGATGCTTTTTCTTCCAATATAGGTGTAAAACAAGGTCGTGAATACAGCTCTACTTTGTTCAATCTATTTTTTTTTCCGACCTACCAGATATATTTGATAGCGACTATGACCAATTTAACCTACACGGTATAAATCTCAACTGCCTCACGTACGCAGATGACCTGGTTCTCATGTCCGAATCAGCCAAGGGACTTCAGTGCTCTCTGACAAAACTACAAGCTTAATGTGATCAGTGGAAACTCAATGTTAACATGTCAAAAACAAAAATTATCATTTTCAATAAAGGCGGTAGAATACCAAAGATCGCCCCTTTTTATTACAAAAATGACATAGCAGAAGTCACCAAAAATACTGCTATTTAGGCATTGAATTTTGTGCCTCTGGTTTATTTACTGCAGCTATTTATAAACAAAAAAGATCAAGCTAACAAAACTTTATTTTAACTTTGGCAATACCCATTGGGTATTATAGATCTATGTGTATTTCTGCCGTTTTCACTGTAATGTTCTTTACGTTTTTTTTTTTTTTTTTTTTTTTCTTTTCTCTCTCAGGCTGATGATACTTTACTGGAATAACAAAAAAGTGCATCGAAACGTCCAGAACACAATACTAATTAATGATCATAAACAGTGGAAGTGAAACCGTTTGCTTTATTTCTTAAATCAAGGCATTCCCATTCATATGAGATGCAATTATTTTATGATCCCATCGTAGCGGTTTGTGGTTCAACTATTGTGAATCGTTTGCCTGTCAACTAATCTCAATGCGTGAACGACTTCGACAAGAAAAATAAATTTCCAGATTTGACTGGTCTTCCTTCAAATTATATTGACTACTTTGTTTGTCAATATTTCAAGGAAAATAGACAAACTGACAAATCATATTTTTCAATTTGAAAAATTTTATTTCCTGTATTTTGAAGGATTCGATCGAGGCTATTTGAACGCGCCAAGTGGCCGAGATTTTCAGACAAGCCGTGATGCGAGCAGCACGCTTGAGATGCTGCAGAAACAGTGAAAGCAGAAAGGTAGATCGGTCTTGTAGGATGCGTGAACCCCAAGCAAGATACTTTGGAAGAAACACTTAGGTAATAAGTATGTGGCAAAGTGCAACACAAATGCAACTGTAATGTTGTTAACTTGACAATATAACAACTGCACATAAAATTGATGTGCAGAGCCGGTTGTAAACAAGAGCACGTGTTTCCGTTCGGTCAAGCCCTGGCTATCCTGATATCCAATTGACCATGTGCCTCATATAACTAAAGCTATGTCTGTCATAATGTCTGTTCCAGCAACCACAATCATGTTCCTGTCATGTAATTTAAACTGGAAGAAATACAAATATGTATTTGTGTCTTTTTGCCCAG